>JAGSMU010000513.1:0-24836 GCA_029286865.1 Teinopalpus imperialis
TTCAACAGGCCGCTTAACGGAACACATTCTCGCAGGGCTAACCCTGAAAAACCCCTTCGGTACTTGTGCACTATTCTTCGATGTCGCAAAGGCATTCGACAAAGTCTGGCATAATGGCTTAATTAATAAACTTCACTCCATCAACATACCGGACAGGCTCGTGCACATCATACGAGCCTCCTTGTCGAATCGCACTTTTCGATATCGAGTCGACGGCACGCGCTCCTCAAGCCGGCCGCTCCTAGCAGGTGTCCCTTAGGGCTCCGTTCTTTCCCCCCTCTTATTCTTACTTTACACAAGTGATGTCCCGAAAGATCCGCAGGTCAGTCTTGCGCTTTTCGCAGACGATACCGCCCTTTACTATTCAAACTTACACAAGGGCCGTATCACCATTCGACTCCAAGCCGCAGCCAACCGCCTCGCCGAGTGGTTTCGGTTATGGAGAATCGAAGGTAACCTGGATAAAAGTGCAGCAGTCTTTTTCTGGAGAGGCTCATCCGATCCATTCTGCACCGCATCAGTACCTAGTCGTAGAAAGCTAGGACGTATCACGATCTTCGACCGACCCATTCCCTGGGTAGAAACGGTCAAATACCTAGGGGTCACCTTTGACCGTAAACTCAACTTCCGCCCGCATATTAGAAATGCGAGAAATAAGGCCGCGTTTGTCATGAGCCGGCTTCACCCGCTCATCTGCGCTAAAAGTAAAATGTCCTTAAGACATAAACTCCTTCTATACAAGACCTGCGTAAGGCCTATTATGACCTACGCCAGCGTCGTCTTCGCCCACGTAGCCGAAATTAAAATCAAACAACTCCAGACGGTTCAAAACCGTTTCACTAGGATCGCAACTGGAGCAGAACCGTACCAACGCGACATCGATCTGCACAGTGACTTACATCTCGTCACCATACCGGAATACCTTAAATCCATCTCGCAGCGCTTCTTCGAGAAAGCGCTTTCGCACTCTAACCCGCTAGTGGTAAACGCCGCAACCTACGATCCGGACCCGAATCCGGAAACTATGAACCGTAGGCCCCGTCACGTCCTCGACGACCCCCACTTCATGGAGGAACCTAACACCAGTCCGTCCTCAACGGACCCCGGACCCACACACAGTGCAAACACCACGTCGCGTCGCCCTCGCCTCCGAGCGCGACGCAATCTTCGCGACACCGCGTACACTCGTTACACCCGCCTGTCAGGGCGGTTCCGCCCACAGCTTCCGATTGATATGCTAACAGGTGGCGTCCGTCACAGGCTAGATTCGCATACCGAAACCTCGGACGGTCATTAGCCATCACCATCCATTCTCCACTCGGGAGAATCACAATATAGCTAGGGAACTGGCAACTTGGGTGGCATCATCAGATAGGTGTGAGATCAAAGAGTAGAGCGACACGCTTAGTTTATGAGCGCTTTGTGTAAGTAAGAGAACCACAGTAGGCAACACGGTTGACAAAACCAGCTCACGGACCCCTCAGTTCCGTGAGCCCTGTGTCCGATGAAGCTGTAAGAGACGCATAGGCTAACAGCATAAACGTCAACAGAATCTAGGCTAACCGCCTAAACAGATTCTTATCCAGCCATCCTTAACAAAGATTCAAGATGCATACAAGTTATCATCCCTGCACGCTGCGATGGAACGCCTCACAATAGTGAATCTCCAAATCCCTAAACTCATCATATGAAACACGGCAGCAATATGCTGCTTCTCATTTCAAGGTAGAAGATAGCTGGGTGCTGCTGATTTGATTTGACAGTCCTAGAGCTACAATGCAGCTTGTATCCTGATTCAGAATTAATGGGTCAGCTCGACTGAGGTAAGACCACGCCCTCACAGAATACCAGCGTAAAATAGCAGCATAATACTGCTGTATTTCATGTGGTGAGTGTAGAGCACTGAAGACCCGGTGATAGTAAACAAGGCATTACATCTGTCATATGGTGTGGCAGTACATGAGGATCTTGACACTTCCCTAAGTATAGATGTGGACGATGCCTCTATCTGTTCGGGTGACCGAAACAAAGCCCAATTTCTATTGCTGGATTGCGAAGAAAAAACCCTTTTGTCAACACTATTTAATGCTATTATAAAAGATTCTACATTTGTTAAAGATTCAAATAAAAACTGACTCTACGTTAAACTTTGGCAATAAAACTATTCACTAGGCCGGGGACTCTTTGTTCTTTCTTCCTATTGTTCTTGCTTCTATTGTTCTTGATTCCTTTGTTCTTGCTTGCAGATGTTCTTCCTGTTGATGTTCTTCTTGTACAGTCCCGGCGGTCAGTGGCAATACGTCGCAATGTGGCCCTGTTTATCCCCTGTTTATAATATTTTAGGTTCGGGTGTTTAACTAGCGGGACGGAGGCACGTGTTCGGTCGTCGAGGGTCTGCATGCCCCGTGCCCGTCCCGCCGGGCGGTCGGCTGCGAGGGTTCCGCGAATTGCAACGTCTATTTTAAAGGAAGCCCTGTGATTGGTGTATAGCATTTTGTATGATTAGTGTGGTGCGGATGGCGTGTCTGTGTAGATGTCGGAGTGTAAGGCGTTGTGTATGCGTACGAGTGTTACTGTAGGTCACAGGGCGATCCGATTCACATTTATCTTAATATATTTAGGTACTAGATTCGGTATACAATACAATGTCTTCTATAATTACGTAGTTGTTCATTATGTTAATATTTATATAGTACATGATATCTATTCTCTATTCTATTTTATACTAGGGGTCTAGTGGTCCTGCACAATAGACGTGGATATTTACGTGAGTGGAACGTACAACACCGACATCAAAAATTTGCGGTCGTTTGTCACCGTTAGTCACATTAAAAATGTATGGATAAAATCTATCTATTGAATTTATATAATAATTTTAGTCCAATAGATAAAAATCAAATTGTCTTTGTTAGCATATAACGTCAAATGCTAGTTTACTTACACAGTATCGGGGTATCTGTATTTTGGAGATAGCTGCACGGAATAAAAATTTTGTGCTCGGATTAAACCTTGTCCTGCGATTCTTAAGCCCCGAAGTACGCCCCGTTCCAGGTGGTCTTTTTCCCTGGATCTTTCCTTGCATAATTAGTTGGAGCAGGTCGCATTTGTCATTACGTGTAATTATACATTACTTTGGTCATATGGCTTGCGTTTTTTAATAGTACTCAAGATCTCTACTGTATTACTCATCATTTGCAACAAATGAAAGACATTTGATATTCTATCCGTCCTCCAAATTCTTCTGTATACCCACATCTCGAAGGCTTCTACGCGGTTGGTCGTATTCTTGGTTAAGATCCATGACTCTACGCCATAAAGAAGAACAGAAAACACATAGCAACGTGCCAAGCGCAACCTGGTAAAAATGTTCAAGGACCGATTGCAAAGAACATGACGCAAAGTTAGAAATCTGTTGGGCGATTGCTCTACTTCTTTATTAGTTTGACGTAATGCATATGCAATAAGATCGGAGGGAGGTTCAGATGCAATATCTAAGACCCGAACAAGTAGGGCAGTATACAGCCAATGTATAACTGCAAATAAATAAAAGCAATTTTACTGTATAGAAATATTTCACCTTAGACAGGAATCAACCCGGGACCCGCGACTATATATATAGACAGGTACTTTTTCATAAAAATTAAAGCAGTGATATAAAAATTTAAAAAACAATACTTTTAAAACATAAATGACTAAACTTACCGACTCAAGGTGGCTAATACATTTTAAATGAAAATTCGTACACATAAAGGGCGTAGCAAAGAGCCATCTCAGTAATTTTGCGTGGAAAGCGAAATTGGGAACATCAGTGACGTACGACGTAAGATGATTTCATGCTCGTATAACGAAAATTTAAAACGCAATGGTTGCTCATCTTCGTTTTTAATAAATTAATGTATAGAAAAGTTTCGGGTACAATTTTTTTTAGGATGCAAAAATAATTCAATCACTGTAACACTTCTCTAATAACTGACATGCTATTGGTAGAATTATTTTAGGAGCGACTATTAGAGAAAGAAGAAGAAGATCTTATATACTTTATTATATACTTATATGTAGTTTTGTTTGATTTTTGTTTGATTGGAGAGGTTGCTTGAAAAGTTATTAATATTAATAGCATTATTTATATTAAAAAGCACGTCGAACTATTAAGCCGATGATAAGAATATATATAAGTTTCCGACAGTGGTTGAGCTATTCTGCTGTTTGTTTCAAGTTGCATTGCCATCAACTGAATTGTATGCTCGTTTATTACTCTGAATGTAGTTAAAAAAATATATATTATTTTGGCTTTTTAAACAATTTTTTCCACGTCATCCAATTTCTTTATGATTATGATTTATTATTTTGACCTAACATGAGTTGGCTTCTGAATATAGTTCACAACAGACCGACATCAAACGTAATCTAAAGGTCAAGGTCGGCCTCATTTTAATATCTCAATGCCTATTAAACAAGTACAACACAGTATCAACCACCTAGTTTTACAAATACCCACACTGGAATAAAGTTTCGCTTCTATATACATAAACAATGTTTATATATGACGACGTGATAGATTTATTCAGCTTTTTCTTCATTAGTTTTGTCATCACTATAATTTCAACCCATCACTGCTGAACATAGAATTTTTTGCAGTCTGTGGTGACATGCAGATGGTCTCAACAGTTTATTGGACCAAATAATACTAAAAAAAAAATAGTGAAAAATTCATCATTATCAAGCGGACATTCCATTTAACAATTCTAATTTATTTATAGTTACTCCATTTATATTGAAAATTTGCAATGAGTTTTTTTCGTACTTCAATATATTATGTAAATTTAATAAACCGAAATGTTGATTATATATTTTGTTTTATTTATATTTATATATTTTTATGTTATATTATATTGTCACTAATGTGCGCATGAGGTATGAATTTGTTTTATTAAGAGCAGGCCATGTCCTCTAAAACTGACCATAATTTGAAGTCTAAAGGGTTGAGGTCTGGGCTAGATGAGGGCCAGCCTTCAGCTCTTATAAAGTCCGGAACGTTGATTTCAAGCCAGGCTTGTTGTAGTTCGTGCCTTGTGACCAGGTGCAGAGTCCTGCTGGAAAGTCCACGGTATATTTTTAAAAAGTGTATTGCTGAGACGTTTCACAACATGATCCAAGACTGTATCTTGATACACTTTGGCTGAAGTTTTCACTCCTTTTTCACAAAAATGTAGTCTTGTGACTCCTTGATAAGACACGCCCCACCAAACCATCACTGACGCAGGATGATGACCACGTTGTACCTTTCCTACCACTTGAGCAGCTCTTTAGAACTGTGAGCGTACACTTTATCATTTTGCTTATTGTGGTGATCTTCAATCGTGAAATTTTTTTCACCGGTAAAGAGGATATTTCTGTGCCTTTCACCTGCGTATCACGACAGAAGGCGTTTTGATCGATCCACTCTCTTTAATTGTAAAATTGATTTAGGGTATGTCCTGTATATCGACGATAAGCACCGAACTTCAGGTCTTGTTTTATAATACGCGACAGAGTCCTAACGGGAATCTTCATTTCTCGCGATAAGATTTTTTGCTTTAACAGCATTAACAGCCTTCTAACAGCACGCGGCCGCCCCAATCTTTTCTGGTCTTCGACAGAGGAAGTGTTGTTGTATCTGTTAATAGTACAATATACGAAGATACGGCTGATACCAAGTGTCTTTAATAAGACCGACGGCTCCATACCCACTTTGTGCAAGGCGATCATTGCAATCCTATTTTCTTTAACACCCCATTCCATATTGTAATTTGATAATGAACACGAAAAAATATGTTAAATGGCGCAAAATCAAAAGAAGTTTTTAAAATAATATACGTGTTCCAAATTCAAAATAATTAAAAAGTTGAAAAAAACAAAAGTTTTTATGTACATATTTATACTAGTTATATATAAATAATACAATAGTTATGTATATTGGTTTTAAATAAAGTACATTTCATGACCCGCAGAGCTTCGAGTGTAAGACAGTGAGAAGAAATTGGATTTTACTCCAAGTATGAAGTAATATTATATAAATATATAAAATTTTTGTTATTATTATACTGAGGTTGACAAAAGAGAAAGCACTTCATATGGTGATCAGTGATTCGTACTGCCCATAATAAGTTAATTTATCATCAATGAGGAATCATAGTGTTAGTGTTAGTGCGTTGTTACCCCGAAGAGTAAAAGGGAAGGCCCCGCCACTAGTAATAAGGGCCTCTGAATGACTACACTCACCAGACGAAACACAGCATCTTTGTGCTACTGTATTCTGTAAGAGTGTTGTACTTTCCCAATTGCGCCACCCCATTCATGCCGCAGCTAGAATTTTTTTTTCAATAGTTTTATTAGTCTAAATTAACAGAGGCTTGCGTTGTTTTTTGTGTTTACGTTTTAACTTATATGGCAACTATCTTTGTGATCAATTTGCCAATGTTAAGTTGCATTGTTTAATGGCTAGTAATAATGACGGCTACATATATCGCAGTCTTGGGTTCGAGTTTCAGTCGTCGAGGAACAATAAATGTCTATTACATATTAGTGGTGAAAAACAAGCACACAAAGTTACCTAAAAAACTGATGTCTTATGCACTTCGGATTGCCAAATATAAGAAGCATTAATAACAAAACATATATACATAAAATCGCTTACAAATATATATATATATATATATATATATATATATATATATATATATATGTATATACACAAAAATATAACAAGACCCATCTAGTTAATGATCAATATCCTCAGGTGTTGCGGATACATGGATACGATGGATCAATTACCATTAGATGCCCAGCTTGCTGTTTAAAAAATAAAAGTGACACTCGTAATATCGTATAAAGTAATAGCCGTAACCGCAAATGTTTAAACTTATTCATTATTGTAGTGAATTCCACAACAACGTAGACCAAATTCCAAGCAAGATTGTTCAAATGTTATCCGCAATGTCGACCGCAGAAATGTAACAATGTGTCTCAAGCAGTCCAAATTTGTTTTTTATTGTAGCATTCGATTAACCTTATCGTTAGATACTCATCTTGCGCCGCATTTCGGCCATTTCAAGTTCTTATCTGTTATTTTTAGTTTTATAATTACGTATTTTTATTGCACTTGTAAAAAAAATTATTTCTTCGTTTTTCGTGCTGGTTTTGCTCTGGATCGGTCAGTCCCGGTCCATAACCGTTGAATCAGGCGAAACCTGGAAAGAAAAGACAGAGAAATACGAAAAAATCGACTTTTTCTTTGAAACCGAGGTATAGTGGTAAAGCCCTGTTTTATAGGAAATCACCTATATCCTCGCGTTATTAAGTCCATAGTATCTCCAAATAGCTTTTTCTTGTAGTATTTGTGTAGTCTAATCATTAGACACCGTTCTCGTGCCGCATTCAGGCCATTTCTAGTTATAATCGCTTACCTTCAGTTTTATACTTACGTAATTTTATTGCACTTGTAAAAAAAAATATTTCCTCGTTTTTCGTGCTGGTTTTGCTCTGGATCGGTCAGTCCCGCTCCACAACCGTTGAATAAGGCGAAACCTGGAAAGAAAAGACAGAGAAATACGAAAAAATCGACTTTTTCAGTGAAACCGAGGTGTAGTGATGAAGTCCTGTTTTATAGGAATTCACCGATATCTCTGTGTGTTAGAGTCTCAAGCAGTCCAAATTTGTGTTTTATTGTAGCATTCGTTTAACCGTATCGTTAGATACTCATCTTGCGCCGTATTTCGGCCATTTCTAGTTCTAATATGTTATTTTTAGTTTTATAATTACGTAATTTTGTTGAACTTGTAAAATTTTTATTTCTTCGTATTTCGTGCTGGTTTTGCTCTGGATCGGTCGGTCGGTCCACAACCGTTGAATCAGGCGAAACCTGGAAAGAAAAGACAGAGAAATACGAAAAAATCGACTTTTTCAGTGAAACCGAGGTATAGTTGTAAAGCCCTGTTTTATAGGAAATCACCTATATCCTCGCGTTATTAAGTCCATAGTATCTCCAAACAGTTTTTTCTTGTAGTATTTGTGTAGTCCAATCATTAGACACCGTTCTCGTGCCGCATTCAGGCCATTTCTAGTTATAATCGCTTACCTTCAGTTTTATACTTACGTAATTTTATTGCACTTGTAAAAAAAATTATTTCCTCGTTTTTCGTGCTGGTTTTGCTCTGGATCGGTCAGTCCCGGTCCACAACCGTTGAATCAGGCGAAACCTGGAAAGAAAAGACAGAGAAATACGAAAAAATCGACTTTTTCAGTGAAACCGAGGTGTAATGATGAAGTCCTGTTTTATAGGAATTCACCGATATCTTTGTGTATTAGAGTCTCAAGCAGTCCAAATTTGTTTTTTATTGAAGCATTCGTTTAACCGTATCGTTAGATACTCATCTTGCGCCGCATTTCGGCCATTTCTAGTTCTAATCTGTTATTTTTAGTTTTATAATTACGTATTTTTATTGCACTTGTAAAAATTATTTCTTCGTTTTCGTGCTGGTTTTGCTCTGGATCGGTCAGTCCCGGTCCATAACCGTTGAATCAGGCGAAACCTGGAAAGAAAAGACAGAGAAATACGAAAAAATCGACTTTTCTTTGAAACCGAGGTATAGTGGTAAAGCCCTGTTTTATAGGAAATCACCTATATCCTCGCGTTATTAAGTCCATAGTAACTCAAACAGTTTTTCTTGTAGTATTTGTGTAGTCCAATCATTAGACACCGTTCTCGTGCCGCATTCAGGCCATTTCTAGTTATAATCGCTTACCTTCAGTTTTATACTTACGTAATTTTATTGCGCTTGTAAAAATTATTTCCTCGTTTTCGTGCTGGTTTTGCTCTGGATCGGTCAGTCCCGCTCCACAACCGTTGAATAAGGCGAAACCTGGAAAGAAAAGACAGAGAAATACGAAAAAATCGACTTTTTCAGTGAAACCGAGGTGTAGTGATGAAGTCCTGTTTTATAGGAATTCACCGATATCTCTGTGTGTTAGAGTCTCAAGCAGTCCAAATTTGTGTTTTATTGTAGCATTCGTTTAACCGTATCGTTAGATACTCATCTTGCGCCGTATTTCGGCCATTTCTAGTTCTAATATGTTATTTTTAGTTTTATAATTACGTAATTTTGTTGAACTTGTAAAAATTTTTATTTCTTCGTTTCTCGTGCTGGTTTTGCTCTGGATCGGTCAGTCCCGGTCCACAACCGTTGAATCAGGCGAAACCTGGAAAGAAAAGACAGAGAAATACGAAAAAATCGACTTTTTCAGTGAAACCGAGGTATAGTTGTAAAGCCCTGTTTTATAGGAAATCACCTATATCCTCGCGTTATTAAGTCCATAGTATCTCCAAACAGTTTTTTCTTGTAGTATTTGTGTAGTCCAATCATTAGACACCGTTCTCGTGCCGCATTCAGGCCATTTCTAGTTATAATCGCTTACCTTCAGTTTTATACTTACGTAATTTTATTGCACTTGTAAAAATTTTATTTCTTCGTTTCTCGTGCTGGTTTTGCTCTGGATCGGTCAGTCCCGGTCCACAACCGTTGAATCAGGCGAAACCTGGAAAGAAAAGACAGAGAAATACGAAAAAATCGACTTTTTCAGTGAAACCGAGGTGTAATGATGAAGTCCTGTTTTATAGAATTCACCGATATCTTTGTGTATTAGAGTCTCAAGCAGTCAAATTTGTTTTTATTGAAGCATTCGTTTAACCGTATCGTTAGATGCTCATCTTGCGCCGCATTTCGGCCATTTCTAGTTCTAATCTGTTATTTTTAGTTTTATAATTACGTAATTTTATTGCACTTGTAAAAATTTTTATTTCTTCGTATTTCGTGCTGGTTTAGCTCTGGGTAGGTCAGTCCCGGTCCACAACCGTTGAATCAAGCGAAACCTGGAAAGAAAAGACTGAGAATTAGGAAAAAATCGACTTTTTCTTTGAAACCGAGTTTTAGTGGTAAAGCCCTGTTTTAGCATTTGTTTAACCTTATCGTTAGATACTCATCTTGCCCCGCATTTCGGCCATTTCTAGTTCTAATCTGTTATTTTTAGTTTTATAATTACGTAATTTTGTTGAATTTGTAAAAAAAATTATTTCTTCGTTTCTCGTGCTAGTTTTACTCTGGATCGGTCAGTCCCGGTCCATAACCGTTGAATCAGACGAAACCTGGAAAGAAAAGACAGAGAAATACGAAAAAATCGACTTTTTCAGTGAAACCGAGGTGTAGTGGTGAAGTCCTGTTTTATAGGAATTCACCGATATCTCTGTGTATTAGAGTCTCAAGCAGTCCAAATTTGTGTTTTATTGTAGCATTCGTTTAACCGTATCGTTAGATACGCATCTTGCGCCGTATTTCGGCCATTTCTAGTTCTAATCTGTTATTTTTAGTTTTATAATTACGTAATTTTATTGCACTTGTAAAAAAATTTATTTCTTCGTTTTTCGTGCTGGTTTTGCTCTGGATTGGTCAGTCCCGGTCCATAACCGTTGAATCAGGCGAAACCTGGAAAGAAAAGACTGAGAATTAGGAAAAAATCGACTTTTTCTTTGAAACCGAGGTATAGTTGTAAAGCCCTGTTTTATAGGAAATCACCTATATCCTCGCGTTATTAAGTCCATAGTATCTCCAAACAGTTTTTTCTTGTAGTATTTGTGTAGTCCAATCATTAGACACCGTTCTCGTGCCGCATTCAGGCCATTTCTAGTTATAATCGCTTACCTTCAGTTTTATACTTACGTAATTTTATTGCACTTGTAAAAAAATTTATTTCCTCGTTTTTCGTGCTGATTTTGCTCTGGATCGGTCAGTCCCGGTCCACAACCGTTGAATCAGGCAAAACCTGGAAAGAAAAGACAGAGAAATACGAAAAAATCGACTTTTACTGAAACCGAGGTGTAGTGAAGTCCTGTTTTATAGGAATTCACCGATATCTTTGTGTATTAGAGTCTCAAGTAGTCAAAATTTGTTTCTTATTGTAGCATTCGTTTAACCGTATCGTTAGATACTCATTTTGCGCCGCATTTCGGCCATTTCTAGTTCTAATCTGTTATTTTTAGTTTTATAATTACGTAATTTTGTTGAACTTATAAAAAATTTATTTCTTCGTTTCTCGTGCTAGTTTTACTCTGGATCGGTCAGTCCCGGTCCATAACCGTTGAATCAGGCGAAACCTGGAAAGAAAAGACTGAGAATTAGGAAAAAATCGACTTTTTCTTTGAAACCGAGGTATAGTTGTAAAGCCCTGTTTTATAGGAAATCACCTATATCCTCGCGTTATTAAGTCCATAGTATCTCCAAACAGTTTTTTCTTGTAGTATTTGTGTAGTCCAATCATTAGACACCGTTCTCGTGCCGCATTCAGGCCATTTCTAGTTATAATCGCTTACCTTCAGTTTTATACTTACGTAATTTTATTGCACTTGTAAAAAAATTTATTTCCTCGTTTTTCGTGCTGATTTTGCTCTGGATCGGTCAGTCCCGGTCCACAACCGTTGAATCAGGCGAAACCTGGAAAGAAAAGACAGAGAAATACGAAAAAATCGACTTTTTCTTTGAAACCGAGTTTTAGTGGTAAAGCCCTGTTTTAGCATTCGTTTAACCTTATCGTTAGATACTCATCTTGCCCCGCATTTCGGCCATTTCTAGTTCTAATCTGTTATTTTTAGTTTTATAATTACGTAATTTTGTTGAATTTGTAAAAAAATTTATTTCTTCGTTTCTCGTGCTAGTTTTACTCTGGATCGGTCAGTCCCGGTCCATAACCGTTGAATCAGACGAAACCTGGAAAGAAAAGACAGAGAAATACGAAAAAATCGACTTTTTCAGTGAAACCGAGGTGTAGTGGTGAAGT
The DNA here is from genome assembly GCA_029286865.1 of Teinopalpus imperialis. Taxonomy (NCBI): domain Eukaryota; kingdom Metazoa; phylum Arthropoda; class Insecta; order Lepidoptera; family Papilionidae; genus Teinopalpus; species Teinopalpus imperialis. Next base: position 11,866 of record JAGSMU010000513.1, read on the forward strand.
CCTGTTTTATAGGAATTCACCGATATCTCTGTGTATTAGAGTCTCAAGCAGTCCAAATTTGTGTTTTATTGTAGCATTCGTTTAACCGTATCGTTAGATACTCATCTTGCGCCGTATTTCGGCCATTTCTAGTTCTAATATGTTATTTTTAGTTTTATAATTACGTAATTTTGTTGAACTTGTAAAAATTTTTATTTCTTCGTTTCTCGTGCTGGTTTTGCTCTGGATCGGTCAGTCCCGGTCCACAACCGTTGAATCAGGCGAAACCTGGAAAGAAAAGACAGAGAAATACGAAAAAATCGACTTTTTCAGTGAAACTGAGGTGTAGTGGTGAAGTCCTGTTTTATAGGAATTCACCGATATCTCTGTGTATTAAAGTTTCAAGCAGTCCAAATTTGTGTTTTATTGTAGCATTCGTTTAACCGTATCGTTAGATACTCATCTTGCGCCGTATTTCGGCCATTTCTAGTTCTAATATGTTATTTTTAGTTTTATAATTACGTAATTTTGTTGAATTTGTAAAAAAATTTATTTCTTCGTTTCTCGTGCTAGTTTTACTCTGGATCGGTCAGTCCCGGTCCACAACCGTTGAATCAGGCAAAACCTGGAAAGAAAAGACAGAGAAATACGAAAAAATCGACTTTTACTGAAACCGAGGTGTAGTGAAGTCCTGTTTTATAGGAATTCACCGATATCTCTGTGTATTAGAGTCTCAAGCAGTCCAAATTTGTGTTTTATTGTAGCATTCGTTTAACCGTATCGTTAGATACTCATCTTGCGCCGTATTTCGGCCATTTCTAGTTCTAATATGTTATTTTTAGTTTTATAATTACGTAATTTTGTTGAACTTGTAAAATTTTTTATTTCTTCGTTTCTCGTGCTGGTTTTGCTCTGGATCGGTCAGTCCCGGTCCACAACCGTTGAATCAAGCGAAACCTGGAAAGAAAAGACAGAGAAATACGAAAAAATCGACTTTTTCAGTGAAATTGAGGTGTAGTGGTGAAGTCCTGTTTTATAGGAATTCACCGATATCTCTGTGTATTAGAGTCTCAAGCAGTCCAAATTTGTGTTTTATTGTAGCATTCGTTTAACCGTATCGTTAGATACTCATCTTGCGCCGTATTTCGGCCATTTCTAGTTCTAATATGTTATTTTTAGTTTTATAATTACGTAATTTTGTTGAACTTGTAAAAATTTTTATTTCTTCGTTTCTCGTGCTGGTTTTGCTCTGGATCGGTCAGTCCCGGTCCACAACCGTTGAATCAGGCGAAACCTGGAAAGAAAAGACAGAGAAATACGAAAAAATCGACTTTTTCAGTGAAACCGAGGTGTAGTGGTAGAGCAAGGTACCAGCGTCAATATGACGACTGGGGAAGGGCTACGCCCTCACAGAATGCCAGGCCGAAATAACAGCATAACGCTGCTGTTTGGTGAATATAGGGATTTGATTTAATTCAACGAACAGCGGATCGAATCTATGATCTAGTACTTTCCGATCGGAGTGATGCACAGGCATTGAGATGTTGCATGCATATCAATTTTTTTATCGAAATTACCAAGGGCAGTGTTCTGAATAGATGTTGGATTAATTCCAGCCGCTGAGTTTAAACGTCTTACATCACGTTAAAATGTAAACTTAGATCCTCATCATCGTGATGGCTGGGAATCCACCAATGTGCGCTTTACGCCAAATTTTCTGCTACGCAAAACTAATCTATGGAATCAGCTGTCACCAGCGGTATTTTCGAAGATATTCGACTTCAAATAAAGAGCCTACACCTTTCTACAGGCCGACAGCGCACCTGATGAGGCGGATGTGCATGGGTGGCGGTGATCACTTGCTACCAGGTGGGCTGCTTGCTCAGTTACTATCCATTCCATAAAAAAATCGAAGACTCAGTAGTTGCGGCATTCCATCGCCTTCTTCATTGATGTTGAGTACTTAAGGGTCTCAATCATCACTACATAAAACAATCTGATAATTTCACCTGTCGGTGATTCATGGCATCCATTATCCTCGATATGGGATCCTGAAGATGATGCCTTGACACACCCGAGGTATAAATGGAATACTCCATTACGAGTAACAAAAAAAATGTCTCCGGTTTCTTTCAGTCACCAGACGCAACAACGAAGGGCGAGGTGACGTCCGACCGGGACACTGCCTCTACCACGTGCCACAAGTTCCCCGTGAGGACAAGGGGCAGAACACATTGCCTCTGGTTCCGATATTTACTCACTTATTTGCAATCGTTGGAAGGTCACTATCCGATCTAAAAGATCTCACAGTTCGCCTGTTGGTAAGTGATTACTGCGGTATTTGATATTAATAAAGGTTCAAAGTGCCGCCCCTTCATGTTCCAGATAGAAACTAGCTACAGAATGATTCTACCAGGAAAGAAATAACTGTTTATAACTATATTAAAATAAAATGAACATTGAACATTTTGAAAAGAATGATCGCTGAGCTTGAACCTTTTGTTTTCACCATTTCTAGTATATATAGAAGCAGTTATAAAAAAGCCAAAGCTGTAAGATGAGAGCTTCGTCTAACGGAGGAAGGTATCTGCACGAATTGTTAAACTTTCAAGTCAGTTGTAAAAAAAACATTGAAGTCCTGAAACTTCTAGTAATAATAATTGTACAGGGGCCTTTTAACTCGACCTGTAGATTACCTGGAAGAGATTTCCTTTTTTGTCGTCAGGTTCGTGCGGTAGGGCATGCGGTCTCCGTCTTCATCAGAAGCGGGTGAATTTGTGGTTCGAAATGGATTCAAGAGACGGCACTCACAATCAGCGCCGGCGCAAATATTTACGGCACGATAAAACATTCTGGGATATAATAGAATCGCAAACGTAAGGAGAAAAATCTATTATAATTTTTATTTTTAAAATAAAATCCTTTTTTATTTCACCCACAATACGAAACAGCAGCATTATGCTGTTTTATCCTCGTATTCAATGTATGCATGATACAAGTAATATTTTTAAGTTTAACTAGTGTTTGACTAGAATGCCACTAGTTGTTGACACTCGTAAAAATATTTTATATAGGTATATAAAATGTATATTTATGGATGTTTGTACATAAATATAGTTCAGAATTCATTTTTATTCTATTATTTTCTTTATTTCTTTTTGTATTTTTATGAGTACACTGTTTATATTCCTGATAATATATCCAAGCAGGCCTGCTGGAAGAGATTATTATTATAAATTAAGACTCGCCTTTGTACATACATTTCCTATATTACTTCCCTTATATAAATGCTTTATGTACATAAAAGTTAAATAATAATGTAAATATTATTGTGTCGGAGTCCTGAGTTCGATTCCTTCCCAAGGAATAGTATTTGTGTATTACGATTTGCCAGTTGACACCCGTGGGTGTTATGTTTATACGTACCATGTCTTTAGCATGCATCGGATCGTGGATCAACACTGCAGCATGTACGAAATAGAATGGGTCAGCTCGACCACGGAAGATCCGCGTCCTCACGGAATATCAGCGTGAAATACCAACATTAAGTGTACGGGATCCGGACACCCAATAAAAGATCCTACACGGCACGTGCTGCCGCACTCATCACTTTGTCATCATCATCATTTCGGCCATTCACTAGCCCACTGCTGGACATAGGCGATCCTGAGCCACCTGCATCCGTTGACATCCCTCAGACTGGCACAGGTCGTCACTCCATCAGACAGACGTCAGAAGCAACAGTCCAACTGCATCTTGAATCTTTGTTGATTACGTAGAGTCGCAGTACTCATTTATTATCAAGTGAACACAGATGGCGACTAACTAAGTCGCCATCTGTGTAAAAACATCTTATGTTGGTGAGCAAGTTAAAAAAGATATATTTCGTGCTATAGATATAGATCCGATTGTCCCCCTTAGTTTTTTTTAATAAAAAAGTAGTGCAAACTATTGCGCATACGCATCCTCATAACGTTTCGGAGTGTTATATAATGTTTTTTTCCCTGGGAGGCAGGGCGTCTTTTCAAGAGTTAACCCCTGATACCAAAACAGGCCTCATTTCTATAGAAGATATAGAAGCAAAAGTTGTTCAAAAGATTTTGGCGTTTCGGCGTATTTGCGAATTTCATATTATCATCGTCACTTTTTATTTATTTTTAAGTACAGCTCGACAATGATAGAGCTACGCTGCAGTTTAATTATGATTCCTTATCAAGGATGAATGTAGATTTTATGGGCCGCGGCAATCACTTGGCATCAGGTGAACTGTATGCTCGTTTGTTACTCTCAATTTTAAAAAAAAGTAGTACAGACTTTTCAATAATTCTTTTTTGCACTAAACTTGTTAAGATTTTGACTTTTATTTCTTTATCTGAATCATTAAGGTATCTAGGCGATATATGGAAACCAACATTCATTATCATGATTGTCGTCGTCATATGAGCTTGACTGACGCTAGTGTAACAAAACGTTATAGAAGATTAAAAAACCACTACACAAATTTTCTTTACTTAATCGCTATTTGCTAATTTCGTACCCTTATCTTTTATTTCTGTAGTCACAAGTCTCTACTGGTTCGGACCTTATTTTCATTTCATGTTCGCTATCCAAACTGTGGGATCAACTTAAAGTGCTCCAGGTAGTTGATAGGACAAACTTTTGTTCAAAGTTAATATACAGGTGAAAGCTTAAATTATATAATACATATTCGTACGATGTTTTCTCTCACCGCCGAGCGCGTGTATAATGAGCAATTGAAATTACAATTAACAATTCCAGTGGTTTCGCCATCGAAGATTGAATATGTTCCGTGAATTAAAAGCGAGCGCTTAGATTTCAAGCTTTCGCGGCTCTAAGAGAATATAATATTGAAGTCTAGAAACAAGAATACGACACTTAACTAAATATATATTTTTTATTTAATATGGTGTAAACGATGATGTCCATATTGATATCAATCATGAAGATATCTTACTAGTTATCAACAGATGACATTTACTGCGCGGTACATATTATAGTGCCTTTTGGTAGAATAACCGTTAGAAACACTTTTAAAGGAAAGAGTTAGTATTGGTTAGCTGAAGGTTGTTGTTGTAATGTTATTCTAAAATTTATTCATAACAAAAATATAACATGATAATATTGAGTACATGCCTTAGAAGATATTAATTTAAAACCACGGGCAAGTTTAATAATAAAAGATGATGAGTATTTACTAATTTTTGCAAAGAATCACAATGCAGATGCGTTGTCACCCTTGGGGATCGCGATGGAATGTCTGGTCACCAGTAATAAAGGTCTATGTATCCCTGCACTCACCAGACTAAACACAGCAGCACCAGGTTATTATTTTACGCTAGTATTCTGTGAGGGCATAGTCCTACCACGATAGATTTGACCCATTCATTCTGCTGGTAGAACCAAACTGCAGTGTAGATCTACCATAAATTGCCACTAAGCACGATACTGAGCCACCTGCTTTGATCGACTTCCCATGAACTTGCATATGTCGCTCCATCCATTGGCGGTCATCCTATACTGCAACTGCATGTCCGAGGTTGCCACTTATTAGCCTTACTGCCCCATAGATAGACCACATTGCCTTTAAAGCTTACTGACCTTTTGAGCTATGTCAGTTCTCCCGTTCTACTACGGATGTCTACGTTGTTTCAGTGAAACCGAGGTGTAGTGGTGAAGTCCTGTTTTATAGGAATTCACCGATATCTTTGTGTATTAGAGTCTCAAGCAGTCCAAATTTGTTTTTTATTGTAGCATTCGTTTAACCTTATCGTAAGATACTCATCTTGCGCCGCATTTCGGCCATTTCTAGTTCTAATCTGTTATTTTTAGTTTTATAATTACGTAATTTTATTGCACATGTAAAAAAAATTATTTCTTCGTTGTTCGTGCTGGTTTTGCTCTGGATCGGTCAGTCCCGGTCCACAACCGTTGACTCAGGCGAAACTTGGAAAGAAAAGACTGAGAATTAGGAAAAAATCGACTTTTCTTTGAAACCGAGGTATAGTGGTAAAGTCCTGTTTTATAGGAATTCACCGATATCTTTGTGTATTAGAGTCTCAAGCAGTCCAAATTTGTTTTTTATTGTAGCATTCGTTTAACCTTATCGTAAGATACTCATCTTGCGCCGCATTTCGGCCATTTCTAGTTCTAATCTGTTATTTTTAGTTTTATAATTACGTAATTTTATTGCACATGTAAAAAAAATTATTTCTTCGTTGTTCGTGCTGGTTTTGCTCTGGATCGGTCAGTCCCGGTCCACAACCGTTGACTCAGGCGAAACTTGGAAAGAAAAGACTGAGAATTAGGAAAAAATCGACTTTTTCTTTGAAACCGAGGTATAGTGGTAAAGTCCTGTTTTATAGGAAATCACCTATATCCTCGCGTTATTAAGTCCATAGTATCTCCAAACAGTTTTTTCTTGTAGTATTTGTGTAGTCTAATCATTAGACACCGTTCTCGTGCCGCATTCAGGCCATTTCTAGTTATAATCGCTTACCTTCAGTTTTATACTTACGTAATTTTAATAGAATTCTAACAATTTTTGTTTAACCTTATCGTTAGATACTCATCTTGCGCCGCATTTCGGCCATTTCTAGTTCTAATCTGTAATTTTTAGTTTTATAATTACGTAATTTTATTGCATTTGTAAAAATTTTTATTTCTTCGTTTTTCGTGCTGGTTTTGCTCTAGATCGGTCAGTCCCGGTCCACAACCGTTGAATAAGGCGAAACATGGAAAGAAAAGTCTGAGAAATACGAAAAAATCGTTTTTTTTCAGTGAAACCGAGGTGTAGTGGTGAAGTCCTGTTTTACAGGAATTCACCGATATCTTTGTGTATTAGAGTCGCAAGCAGTCCAAATTTGTTTTTTATTGTAGCATTCGTTTAACCTTATCGTAAGATACTCATCTTGCGCCGCATTTCGGCCATTTCTAGTTCTAGTCTGTTATTTTTAGTTATATAATTACGTAATTTTATTGGACTTGTAAAAAAATTTATTTTTTCGTTTTTCGTGCTGGTTTTGCTCTCGGCCGGTCAGTCCCTGTCCACAAGCATCGAATCAGGTAAAACCTGTAAGAAAAACACACAGAATTAGGAAAAAATCGACTTTTTCTTTGAAACCGAGGTGTAGTGGTGATGTCCTGTTTTATAGGAATTCACCGATATCTTTGTGTTTTAGAATCTCAAGCAGTCCAAATTTGTTTTTTATTGTAGCATTAATTTAACCTTATCGTTAGATACTTATCTTGCGCCGCATTTCGGCCATTTCTAGTTCTAATCTGTTATTTTTAGTTTAATAATTACGTAATTTTATTGCACTTATAAAAAATTTTATTTCTTCGTTTTTCGTGCTGGTTTTGCTCTAGATTGGTCAGTCCCGGTCCACAACCGTTGAATAAGGCGAAACATGGAAAGAAAAGACTGAGAAATACGAAAAAATCGATTTTTTCAGTGAAACCGAGGTGTAGTGGTAAAGTCCTGTTTTACAGGAATTCACCGATATCTTTGTGTATTAGAGTCTCAAGCAGTCCAAATTTGTTTTTTATTCTTAATTCAGTTGTTCTTAAGGCTGCCACTGATGAAGCTTACATCAATGGCAGAAGGAGTTTGTCTAGGGCGATTTATAGTTGTAGGTCTACCATCATTTAAAATACATAAATCTAAGTGATCAATTAAATTAAATAACCCCTGACCACTACCCTTGGTTGACTGACAACCGAATGCAATATGATGAGCATTAAAATCACCACTCATAAATATGGGCTTTGGCAGATCATTAATAATGGAACGGAGTCTATTAATTCGTATTCGCCCACTTGAAGGTGGACAGTATATACAGAGAATTGTTAAACTACTATGTCCAGTTGATACAGACACAGCAACTGTTTGAATGTCTTCATAAAATCTGGTATTTAATATGTTATACTTACGGGTATGGTTTAATCAGTATTGCGACTCCATTATGTGCATTGTTTGAATTTTTGTTGTAAATATTATATCCTGGTATTTTAAAATTATTATCTTTAAACCAAGAAAGCAAATATATCAATATTTTGTTGCTTAAAACAATGGATTAATAAAGGTTTTTTATTTGGCATTACAGCTTGGATTGTGTAGGACTAGGCCCTACACAATCCATTATGTTAAGTTTTTTAATAATGCATCTTTAGTAGTATTGGCTAATTCTACCAACGTCTGCACTAGGGCCATAAGTACATCGTTGTTGGAAATTATTTGAGTTTTTAGGTTTTCTTTAGAATGGACTATTTTAACTTTATTTACATCTCGTACAGGCTTATTTGAACTACAATAATTGGAAAAGAAATACAGAAAGAGTAACATGGCCGTGGATACTGTTTTCTAATTTTATATAAACTATTGTCTATTTCCAGATATATATCGGACAGACAGTGTTGGAGAATACCGCGTAGTAGACCTTGTGCTGTTGTTGGGGATCTATCTATATAAGGTACGATTTTGTTTATTACTTGAGTGTTGCATGCCTAAATTTATGGGTATGGAAGAGAGATAGTTTTCAGGAATAACATTATTGTGTCCTCTTAATCAATTTCGACTAAATTGACCTCTTCCGGTTATTACCAGATGTTAGCGATTACGCACGATATCGTATAATTGCATAAGCATATGCTTCGTCGCCTTATTTAATTCGATACCTTAATCCGACATGCGATAGAGCCGTGGTAGCTGTGTCTCAACGCGTTTTATTTATTTTTTATTACATTGAGAGTAACAAACGAGCACACAGGACACCTGATAGTAAGTGACTCCTACAGCCCATGACATCTATATTCATCTTTGACAAGAAATCATAATGCAGTCACATAATCTTATCACCAGTAAAACAGGTCACTGGTTCCTACAATCACCAGACCAAACATAGCAGCATTATGCTGCTATTTCATCACTGGTTCTGTGAGGGCGTGGCCCTACCCAGTTGAGCTGACCCATTCATTCTGCAGCTTGAACCAAACTGCAGCTTCGCTGCCCTCGCTACCTTAGTGATGCCCTCTTCATTCGGACAGTCTCTGAACGAAACACCGCAGTATTGTGAGGACGTGATCCGATCTAGCTAACACTCATGCTGCTCACATCATCATCTAGATACAAGTGTCGGCTGTCAAAAATCAACAGTAATATTTCTATAATTATACCTTGCATTCATTTCTACTACTATATGTAATAAGAAGCATAAGAAAAGGAAAGTTATAATACGAGAGCATTGGCGAACATGGGTTGGATGATTCTGGTTTCAGATCGATGGTAGAAAATACAAATAAAAACGCGGTACACACCAACTGAGGTAGATACAAATAACAGCACTATCAGCATATCACAGAACTTGTTGGTACCCATACTGATAGAGAGTCGCTTAGAATTAGTCTCATTCCGAACATTAATGCTAGCTAGTAAGTCCTAATGTTTACTAAATGTCCTCTGAAAAAATAAAAGGTAAAACAAGTCAACTTGTTTCTCTAATAATTTTAGGAGCGGCAACAGAACAAAGTTCATCTTATGGTGGTGACTACGGCCTATGACTCGAAACTAGCTAGCTTAAATATAAATAAATATAAAAATTTCTATGTTTTGCATTTTCAGGTCAGAGATTAAAGAGGTGAAACTGTCTGCACTACTACGCCCTCTGCGGAAGCCATATTGTATATGTGGAATTAAACACTTGGATTCAACATACCAATCAAGACGGACTTTCAACATATTTTCGAATATTTTACCAAGACAGGATGACAAGGAAATTGGTCTATAAGAACTAGCAAACTCAGCAGATTTTTCGGGCTTAAGTATTGGGACAACACACTGTGTTTTCCATGACTGTGGAATAGATTTATTATGCCAAAGCAAATTGAGGATTTTAAAAAACAACTTTTGGGCAGATACATCTAAGTTTTTAATTATAATGTAAGGATAATCATCTAAGCCAGGAGTTGTATTTCGTCTAGACTGCAAACTTCAGAAAAATAAAAATTCAGACCATGAAAATGGATCCAGTAAAGACCCATTTAGAATTTGGGTTATTATTATTAATTTCAAAAAGAATGTTCAATTGATCTACTTCAATTAAATTGTTATTATCTGATAATTTATCCAAGAGTGGAGATATAAACTCATCTGTATATGATTTATGCCTTTGAACATTTTTAATAAATTCCAAATTTTACTTATGTGAGTATTTCTATTAAAAGTGTTACACAAGTTGTTCCATCCAATTTTTTTCTGTTCTGAAATTGTTCTCTTTTTCTGAGCATCTTTTCTTTTGTAATTAATATAATTTTCAATAGTAGGCTCTTTATTATATAGTTTTAGTGCATTATATGGAGCAATAACACTTTGTTCACATATACTATTCCACCAAGGAGATGGTGGTCTGTTGCCCAGTCAGCTTTTTTTATATATGAACATTATTTATTTATTTATTATTATTATTATATTACAATATTTTTTATATATCTACAGGGGAATTGAGATGATATTTATCTATATGTAATGAAATCTCTGTTATTGTTGGATCTGTCATCATGTACAGACCATTCACATAGTGGTGCAAGGCTGCCACTGATGAAGCTTACATCAATGGCAGAAGGAGTTTGTCTAGGGCGATTTATAGTTGTAGGTCTACCATCATTTAAAATACATAAATCTAAGTGATCAATTAAATTAAATAACTCCTGACCTCTACCTTTGGTTGACTGACAACCGAATGCAATATGATGAGCATTAAAATCACCACTCATAAATATGGGCTTTGGCAGATCGTTAATAATGGAACGGAGTCTATTAATTCGTATTCGCCCACTTGAAGGTGGACAGTATATACAGAGAATTGTTAAACTACTATGTCCAGTTGATACAGACACAGCAACGTTTGAATGTCTTCATAAAATCTGGTATTTAATATGTTATAGTTACGGGTATGGTTTAATCAGTATTGCAACTCCATTATGTGCATTGTTTGAATTTTTGTTGTAAATATTATATCCTGGTATTTTAAAATTATTATCTTCAAACCAAGAAAGCAAATATATCAATATTTTGTTGCTTAAAACAATGGATTAATAAAGGTTTTTTATTTGGCATTACAGCTTGGATTGTGTAGGACTAGGCCCTACACAAAACTTAACATAATGGATGTTAAGTTTTTTAATAATGCATCTTTAATAGTTTTAATATTAGTGGGCGTACTGTCATCTTTATTGGCTAATTCTACCAATGTCTGCACTAGGGCCATAAGTACATCGTTGTTGGAAATTATTTGAGTTTTAAGGTTTTCTTTAGAATGGACTATTTTAACTTTATGTACATCTCGTACAGACTTATTTGCAGAGATATTTACAGACTTATTTACAATAACATTAGTATTTACAGGTTGCGGTTTTGTTTTACTACATCTTTGTTTACCATTACAAGTCTTTGCTGAATGATTAAATTCAAAACATTTATAGAGAATAGATCATATTGTACATTATTAGGCAGTACATTAGATAAGAAAGTGATGCTTACAGTCTGCAATTGAATTCGCTCTTGTCCTACTTTCTTTGAAAACCTTCTTATTGCCACTATTTCATATGTTGAAGAAAGTCTTGTGTAAAGTTCTTTGTTAGATATATTCGCTAGAACAAATCTAATGATGTCGGTTTTTTCAATTTGCGCTGCCGGTATGAACGCCTTCATGTCATATATTGTGAGGAAAGTGGTGTTATTAATAAAGTTATTGACTTTCTGAATATAATTTTGTATTTATTTACCACCTATTTTTAAATATATAAATTATCTAATATAGCGTTATAACGTTATCCTATTACATCAAATCAAAGTGTTTTCATCAAATATGTACGATTAAATAATTATTATATTATAATAGAATAACAAACAGTTTTTAAATCATATTTCATTGATATTTTTTATGAGGAATATTCCTTAATTACCTTTTATAAGCAAACCGATAATTACGAAAGTGACAAACATCTCTGTAAATTAAACAAAAAGTTTCATCACATATCACTATTTATGTCATTTATTATTTTTTAATTAGCACATTACACAAGCAGCTACAGGAGCAACAACAGGGGATTGGTTTGTCATGTTGTAAGTGTTTCTTTACTCACTAAAATTCAATAAGTTTCTTAATATTTTTCTTGTGATAGTTCCATTATAATTTTTTATAACATTATTTGAGACAATAACAACACACTTTTTTTTTTGCACATTGTAGAGACACTGGGCCTCCATATACGACTCTTTTAACGCGAGGAGTCTTTTCAAGACACAAATCGATGGACTCAGCAGCACCATGTTATCTGCATAACCTAACTTTAGTTTGATACTAACTCTATCGATATGACATCCAACATTGGCACTAAGCTGGCAATAGATTGATGTATAAGTTGAAGAGACGTTAGAGGTCCACCTGCAATTCAACTCATACTCCTTCATAACGAACAAACTCCACACTCATCTGAACGAACAGGAAAAAGTCCATAAGAGACAAACCAGTAACGTATTCGCCCTGTTAAGGTCCCTGTCAAATCACTGTAGGTAGTAAGTCGTTTCATTAGGATAGCAACCGGAAAATTCCTGAAACATTCATGTCAGTTAAAAACTAGTTGTAGTATGTCCCCCTATCATAGTAAAATTTAATATGTATAAAGAAGAGATTTAGATAAATTAATTCAATGAGAATAACACTGCATTAGAATGTGCAGTATCAAAATTAAAATCTCTTCTATTGCATGTCAGTTGAAGTACTACAAGAATCAGTAATTAAAATTTTATTCTATAGCTATATATCTTGATCTTCCTATTATTCCAAGGTAATCATGCTGCAGATCAATTATATTATGAATTAAAAACTATGTAAGAGACTAGTAAGGTATAGCCTATTTATATTTTAGGTCCCACAACTCAGGACAGGCCTCCTCTTTAGACAGAATTATTAAGA
>JAGSMU010000514.1:0-30879 GCA_029286865.1 Teinopalpus imperialis
AGAAGAAGAAGAAGAAGAAGAAGAAGAAGAAGAAGAAGAAGAAGAAGAAGAAGAAGAGGAAGAGGAAGAAGAAGAAGAAGAAGAAGAAGAAGAAGAAGAAGAAGAAGAAGAAGAAGAAGAAGAAGAAGAAGAAGAAGAAGAAGAAGAAGAAGAAGAAGAGGAAGAGGAAGAAGAAGAAGAAATAAAGAAGAAGAAGAAGAAGAAGAAGAAGAAGAAGAGGAAGAGGAAGAAGAAGAAGAAGAAGAAGAAGAAGAAGAAGAAGAAGAAGAAGAAGAAGAAGAAGAAGAAGAAGAAGAAGAAGAAGAAGAAGAAGAAGAAGAAGAAGAAGAAGAAGAAGAAGAAGAAGAAGAAGAAGAAGAAGAAGAAGAAGACCTGCAAAAGTCCTATTGGCCTGTAAGACTTTGGCTGCGTGTAGTCGTCCTTACCCGTTTTAGGCAGGGCTATCACTGCTGCCTCCTTCCACCTTCTGGGGAAGAAAGAGAAGCTTAGGCACTTGTTAGCGAGGAATATCTCTGGATTAGCGGAGGAGACTGAAGTCTTGAGGATGAAGAGAGCTCTTCGACCTACTACAACCGCCTGCCTTTCCCCCACCACCTTGGGCAGCTCTTCTTCGCACGTCTCCACCACGGAATCAACATACCTTCCTATCATTCCTTCCAATCTTTTTTTCGTCTCTATCTTTCCGATCTCTGTCGCTGTTATATTTTCCTTCCCCCACAGCAGGGTGAGTCTCTTGCGAAACTCACTCCAGTAGTATACTTTCGGGTGGTGGAAACCATTTTGGTGCCCTTAGATCTGCCCAAGTTTATGTCGAACAGAATTGCCATGTGGTCCGAACTAGATACATCCTCCGTGAGACGCCAGTTTACGATCTTCCCCAGCAAGTGGCCGAGCAGGCCGTTACATCGACGCAACTGGAGAAACGCACACCTCCCCTCACCACACCGAATGTTGGCTCAGACCCCTCATTCAATACATGTAGACCCAGATCGTCGAGTTTGTCCGCGACCTCAATCCCCCTCTTGTTTGTTTCCCGGCTGCCCCACCACGTGCTCCACGCATTCAGATCTCCTCCCACATCACACCTGCGGTATCCAAACCTCCACGGCGCTCCATTCCGGTCCAGGAGCGGATCGATGGGCTTATCTGGCTCCAGGTAGACGAACATCACTCTCAGCTCCGCTTCTCTTCACCGGGGTCCAGATGGCGGCAAAATTTTTATGGCTGGGTCCAGAGTCTACCTAAGCAATGAAAACTGGGTGGGTGGCGGGACTGACCGATTCAGAGCAAAATCAGCACGAAAAACGAAGACATGAAAATTTTTACAAATGTAATAAAATTACGTAATTATGAAACTATAAATAACTGATTAGAACTATACTAGAAATGGCCTAAATGCGGCGCAGGATGACTGTCTAACGATTACACTGAACAAATGCTACAACAAAAAACCAATTTGGAATGCTTAAGACTAATACACAAAGATATATAAAGGTTAGGTTAGGTTAGCTAAGAAGAACCCAAATGGCCGGCCTAAGGCGCTCTGTGGCCGGCCCGAGGAGGCCGCTCCGGGTGGGCTCGTAACGAGCTCGCCTCGGAAGCGTGTCGGTGGACTGCTGGGGGTGGAAGTGGCGGAGCGAGGCCGCCTCCCCGCCCCTCAGCAGCCGAGGCGGAGTCGCGGGAGGGTGAGGAGGCCGGTGTTGCGCTGCTGCCTCATCCTCCGCGACTCGGGGTCGCACCGCATGATGCGGCTGTGGTGGGGCCGCGGGGAAGAGGAGTGTCGGTGTTTCGTTGCCCTCTCCCTGTCCTCCGCGGCCGAACATCGGTCGGCGGTGGAGCCGCAGACCAGATCCGCCGCAGGGGGCCGGGCTGGCTAGTGCTTCAATTTCATGGCCTTCTGGGGGCGATGGGGAGTCCGTTTCCACCCGCTGGTGAGTGATGCCGATGGAAGGCGCGTCCGTGTTCCGGCGCGCCTTGCAGGAGAGGGGTGGGAGGGGGATGTCCTCCCCCGAAGGAGGGCCGGCTTGCCGGCCAGCGCAGGCGGGGTCGCGGAGGTGTGCGAAAGCGTTCCCGTGGCCCCGCGAGCGCGACGAGTAGTGGCCTGAAGGTCGGTGCGAAACCGACATAACCCATCCCGTTCTCGTAGGTGGGTATGCGTACATTTCATGTAAAGTTATCTCGAGCTCTGAATAAGGAATGGTGGGTTAACTAAATGACAGGTTTTACAGCGGTTCGGTTTCAAAGTTGGTTGTTCACTTTCGATGTAAGAGCAGGAGGAGGAGTAGTTGCGGCAATCATTCCGGTAAAGCCGAGGGAGTCGGTGGTGCGAGACCGCATTGGTGGTCGCGCACAGTCGTTCTCATTCTTCCGGCATGGGAGAATGGCGTGGTAGCCTCATCCTCCGGTGACTGGTCGGTCAGCGATGCGGCCGTGGTGGGGTGCCGTGGCTCAGTGGAAGGGCGCCTGCTCGCGGGCGCTGGTCGGCGGTGAGCTCAACACCAGACCTCGCCGCAGGGGCTGGGCTTTCCTGGCCCCCGCGGCCTCCGGGTGGACTCCGGGGAGTCCGCTTCCCACCTACAGAGGAGGCCGAGTTGGAGGGCGCGTCCGTGTTCCGGCGTGCTCTGCCAGGAGGGTGGAGAGGGAGATGTCCTCCCCGGAGAAGGCCGCCTGGTTGGGCCGGCGCAGGCGGGGTCGCGGAGGTGTGCGAAAGCGTTCCTGCTCGCCATGACGATGGAACACCATGGGGTTTTAGTCGGTGCGAGTCCGACATAACCCACCCCGTCCCCGCAGGGTGGGTATGCGCAGGCATTTCCTTCACGTAAAAAAAGGTTCCCCGAAGGGTTCCCGCTTGTCGTGCAGCGGAAGCTTAGTAACCGGTGTGGAGTTAACCACGGTGAAGCTAAGAGGAACCCAAATGGCCGGCCTAAGGCGTTCTAAGGCCGGCTCCGAGGCTGCCCGGCGGCTGGAGCTGGGCCCGCCCTGGATGCGTGTCGGTGGGCTGCGGGTGCGGATGGACGGAGTGAGGCCGTCTTACGCACCATCCGCAGCCGAGGCGGAGTCGCGAGGAGGGTAGTGTATCTCTATCCTCCGCGACTCAAGCGGGGTCAGGGGGAACCTTTTACATGGGGAAATGCCTACGCATACCCACTTCAGTGTGGGGGCAAGGGTGGGTTATGTCGGACCTGCACCGACTAAAACCCCATGGTGTTCCTCCATCGTCGCGTATGGCGGGGTCACGGAACGCTTTCGCACACATCCGCGACCCTGCCTGCGCCGGCCGACCAGGCGGCCCCTTCTCCGGGGAGGACATCTCCTTCTCCACTTTCCTGGCAGGGCGCGCCGGAACACGGACGCGCCCTCCAACTCGGCCTCCTCTGTGGGTGGGAAGCGGACTCCCCGAGTCCGCCCCCAGAGGCCATGGGGGCCAGGAAACCCCAGCCCCTGCGGCGGATCTGGTGTTAGCTCCGCCGCCGACCAATGTTCGGCCGCGGAGGACAGGGAGAGCGGCAGGATCAACCACACTCCACTGAACCCGCGGCCCCACCACGGCCGCATCAGCGGTGCGGACTCCCCGCTTGAGTCAGTGAGGTGATAGGAGATATACCTCCCTCCGCGACTCCGTCTCGGATGCGGAGGGTGGGGCGACGATGCGCGGTACCAGTGCTAACAGTCCTCGCACCGCCACCCCATTCCCCGACTCCGCCTCGGCTGCGGATGGTGCGTAAGACGGCCCCACTCGTCCATCCGCACCCCGCAGCCCACCGACACGCATCCAGGGTGGGCTCAGTCTGCCCGCCTGGAGCGGTTCTCCGGGCCGGCCTTAGAGCGCCTTAGCCGCCACCAGTCTCTTAGTCACCTCGTGGTTAACTCCACACCACGGTTACTAAGCCCCCGCTACGACAAAGCGGAACCCTTCGGGGGCCGGGGAACCTAACCTAACCTTTTTTAGCGTGGGGAAATGCCTGCTGCATACCCGCCCCCGCGGGATCGGCGGGCTATGTCGGACCTGCACCGACTAAAACCCCACGGTGGTCGCCACCAACGCCGCGAGGGGTCGCGGGATCTCCGTTAGGAACGCAAACCGCAACCCTGCGCTTCGCTGGGATAGCTCCGTCCCGGGTGCAAAGATCGCACCCCCAGAACCCTCACGTGGAACTATCACGACGACACGGTACCACGTCGTGCCGTCGTCCTCCTCGGGGTCGCCTTATACTGACGGTCGGAGCCCCACCTGATCGTCAGCGACCCGTAGCCCCGTTTACGGTAGGGGATCACCGATAGGAGGGCCGTGACGAGGCGCGCGAGCGCCGCGTCGGCCCCGTCTCCGAGCAGGATCGGTCCTCTCTGTCCTGCTCGGCAGCCTCCTTTCGACCATTACGGTCTCGCAGAAGGAGTAAAGCGCCCTCCACGCCGATTCCCCGCGCAGCATCGCCGACACGACTGCTGGCAGGGACAGGTTCCAACTGGATGACCGACCAAGACCCGCCGCTCGGCTTCCCACGCCGGGCAAGCGGCGAGCGTGTGCGATGCGGAGTCTTGGTCGTTGCCGCCACAGTGGAAGCAATTCGCCGTCGCCTGCGACGATCCCACACAGGTAATCACCGAAGCAACCGTGCCCGGTGATCACCTGCGTAAGTCTGTAGGTGAGTCTTCCTCCTCGTCGCTGCATCCAGGCTTCGAAGACCGGCAGGAATGCTCCGACGACGCGTTTGCGCGCATACTGCTCCTCGCGGAGCCTTGCGCGCCACGTCGCGAATGCGATACGTCGTTCCTGCCAGTTTTACCGCCTCGAGCGCCTCTTCTGGCTCGCCACCACCGCTCTGGCGTAGGACGCGAACTGGTGATACACCCTCGCGTCCATGTCCGCCAGTATATCCAGAGGTGGAAAGCGAGCCAGGATCGTCGCTGCCTCAAACGATACCGTGCGGTATCCTCGTACGACCCGTATGGCCATCCTTCCTCTGGACGCTGTAGATTTTCGTCCTACAGCGTCGGATGGCCAGCCCTTTCGCCCAGATGGGCGCCCGTACAAGGCTACGGATCGTACGACCCCAGCGTAGGAGGTTAAGGGATCTCACTCGGTCCCCGAGATTGGGCAGCAGTCTGTGCATAGCACCCGCTACCCTCTCGATCCGGGGACCAGGCGCTCGAAATGCTCTTCGAAGCCCCAGCGACTGTCCAGAGTGAGGCCTAGGTACTTCATGTACCGCCCCACTCTGACTTCAGACTCACCTACTCGGACGCACGAGTCGGGTGGTTCCCTGCTGCGCGGCAGCTTGTGGAACCATAGCGCCTCGGTCTTGTGAGGCGCTACCTCCAGTCCCAACTCGTGGACTTTGGCGACGACGATTTCCGCCTCAAGCTCGGCATTGGTTCGAAGAGTCCCCGCTGGCGACCACCAACGTGTCGTCAGCATAACAGACGACATTAACGCCAGCGGGGAGCTCGACTCGCAGAACAGAGTCGTAGGCGAGATTCCACAGTAACGGGCCCAAAACCGACCCCTGTGGAACCCCACACTGGATCTCCCTCCGGATCCTCGTACCGTCTCGGTCCATGTACAAGATGTACCTGTCGCGCAAGTAGTCCGCGATCACGCCTTGCAGGTAGGGGGGAACACCATGGTGTACGAGTCCCCCCCTAATCGCGTCCCAGGGCAGGGAGTTAAAGGCGTTGACGATGTCAAGACTTATCGCCAACGCCACTCCGCCCCGGGACACAGCCTGCTCCGGACAGGGGAGCGGACGCGCAGGACCGCGTCGATGGTTGAACGCCCCGTCGGAAACCGAACTGGTTTTCGGCGAGATCGGGACCGACACGCGACAGATGCCCGTTGAGACGGGCGGCAAGAATTCTCTCGAATAACTTGCCAGCCTCGTCCAACAGGCATATGGGACGGTACGCAGAGGGAGAATCTGCGACTCTGTCTGCCTTCTTCAAGAGGACCATTCGCCTCCTTCCAGGCCCCAGGGGCCTGAGGTACATGAGGCAGCTGGTGAACAGCTGCCTCAGCCTGTTCCTCGAGGGTAGCCAGACTCAACACCCAGACCCGGCCGGGAATTCCGTCAGGTCCCGGCGCGGTGTTCCGGCCTCAAGGGCCCACGGCTCGGTCCAGCTCCTGGTGCGGTCACCCCATTTCTTCACCCAATGACACGAAGATTGGGGTAGACTGACTGACCGACCCTCCGGAAAGAGCGAGCTAATCACTCTTCCCAAGAGGGCCGGATCGAGAGTTTCGTCACCGGGGCGTCCAAGGACGGAGCTTCAGCACCATCCTGTACGGACGCCCCCACGGATCCTCGTTGAGTCCCTCCAGGAGCTCTCTCCAGGACCGAGACCTGGCGTTGCAGATAACTGCCTGCAACGCCTTCGCGGCCGCTCGATACGCCTCGTAGAGTCTGGCTATCTCCTCACTCGGAGCTCGCCTTCGCCTCCTTCGGGCTCTGGTGTACTGGCGGCGGCTCCGCAAGCAGATCGCTCGCAGCTCATCGATCTCTGCCGACCACCAGTACACCGCCCCGCGCTTGGGGCGACCGGTCCGGGGCATCGACACGTCACAAATACGCGTCATCGTGTCCCGGAACCAGTTCGCTTCCACTTCCGGATCGGACGGAACCTCTTCGGCGCTTTCTGGCCATATTGCAACGTTGGCGGCGGCCCCGAGCAAGTCTCGGTCTAGCCGCTTGAGACACCAACGTCGCGTGTGACTGCCTTCTCGGCGGCTGGTGACAGCGTCGGGGCGGCGGATTGCAAGATCGAATAAAATATGGCGGTGGTCGGATAACGTGACCACCTCCTCTGCAACCCGCCAGCCCGACAACATGCGCACGCAGCGGAGTCGCCCATGTAAGATCCACGACCGACTCCCCTGCCACCGCACGCATCGTGCTACGGGACCCCGATTTGCCAATCGGAGGTCCAATCCAGCCGCCCATTCCATCACCGTCTCTCCCTTCGACTGTCGCTGATTCCCCACGCCCTGGAATGGGCGTTGGAAGTTCCCAGGACACCGACGATCGAGGGAGGCACCTGCGAACGCAGAGTGCCACCTCGTCCAGGTACACCTCGTAGTCGGCGAGGGACCTCGCGGGAGAGACGTAGCAGCCAACTATGGCCAGGGTGCCCCATTGCACTGCAACGAAGCCCTGACCCTTCCCAATAGGGAGCAGGGTGGGACACCCTCTCCACCCCCAGTAGATCGCTACGGAACCCAGCTCATCGCCGAACCAGTGAGGGTGGTCCGGCACGGCATAGGGCTCCGCCATTACCGCCAGAGCAACCCGGCACTCCGCAATGGTCTGCATAAACAAATGCTGAGCACTGCGGCAGTGGTTCAGGTTGCTCTGAAGGACCTTGAGGGGTGCGAAGAGGCCTACGCGACTTCCATCCCCGAGCTGGTGCTCCGCTGCGGCTGGTGCCGCTGGGACTGCTGCTGCGCTTGTGGGGCAGGAGGAGATGGTTTTCCCGCTCTTCTTTGATGGTGGGGCGCACCTCTTACCAAGACGATGGTTAGAGGGCAGTTCCCAGGTCCGAGCACAGTGGACATTTGAGTGCAAGAGCTTTGCACCTCTGGCCCTGTGCCCGGTTTCCCCACAAGCGCAGCAGCGCGTGCCCGGTTCGCCTGGTTAGGCACCTGCTACCAACGTGCCCCTTTCTCCAGGCACCGGAAGCAGTGCATGGCCTGGGGTCCAAGAGTTCCACCCCAGCAGATCCCCAGCCCACGCGTACGCGCCCAGCGGTCACCAATTTACGCAGCGCCGCTGCGGGCACCGCACTCATAGCACGTGCCCATACGCATGGGTGTTCGGTGGACCTCTCCGACCTTCACGTCGTCCACCGAACACCCTCCAGCCTCAGCCACCGCCGCCGCGACATCGCTCGGGCTGACGGCATCGTCGAGGTCCTTCACCCGAATGTCGCCCGACTTGACCGGGCGGCCACCTGACGTCCATCTCGGAAAGGACCTCCCGCATTTTAGTCGCGAGACCATCCGCCCTCGAGTTGCAATCAGGACCGCTGATCTCCAATAGGAGACCACCGGTCACAGCCCGCTTTGGCGAACAGTCTCAATGCCGATGTCCGCCAGCCTTATCTTCGACTTGGCTACCTCCATCACTTTTGCGTAAGTGGTGGAGGAGCCAGTCGGCAGCGTCACCGTCACGGCAGCCGTGGACGGAGTGCGTATGAGCTTCACCTTTTGCTTTGGCCTTAGTGGCCGCAGGAGGCCGCTGCCTGCTGGGTCTTAGGCTTTTTGGCCTTCTTGGCCACCTGTGCCCACGACGTGGATGCTGGCACATCGTCCACTATTAGAGGCCTCGGTGCGGGGCTTTCACCGGAGGCAGCTCCGCTACCGGAGGGTGGGAGGGCGTCTTCGTTTTCGTCTTCCGCGAGTGCAGCGGGACTGTCTGCACCGACTGCGGCAGCGGCTGCTTAGCACTCGCGGAAGGTTTCCCGGGCCGCACTCCTAAGGGGCCGGGTTGCCCTCTCCGGAAAGATCTTTGCCCTCGAAGGCAGCCAATCTTGCCTCTACAAGCGCTCCCAAGCGCTCCATCAGCCCTTCCTCTACGTTGCTTGTCCTCGGAGCGCCAGGGGCCCGCTGAGGAGGAGGCATGGCTGCCTGAGGTTCCCTCTTATCCGGAGAGCACCGAGCTCCTCCGAAAGCCTCCCACCTTCGTCGAGAGCTCGGCCAATTGCGAGCGAAGCTCAGCATTCTCCCGCTCGAGCCTTCGACGTTGCGGCTGGGCCACCCTCCGTGCCAGTTCCGATGTGGCCGCTTCCACAAATCGGGTCGCCATTCGTAGGCTGTGGACGAATGAGCCCTTGAGGTTGCCTGATTTGTTTGGCAACCTTGTCCACCGCCAGCAAGGACGACCGGATGAAGGCATCCAGGTCCGTGGTCGACTTGGCCTCCATCTCCCGCTCCAGATCTGCGGGTTTTGGAAGGCCAGCCTTAGCCCTCGTCAAGCTCTGGGCCACAGTCGGATCCCAGATGCCATCCATCTCGTCAGCGACCACCTCCGTGTCCGTACCAGAGACTGCGACTGCCTGGAATTTGTCGGCCACGACAGTCGCAGGCTTGGCTCTCCTCTTCCTACTTGTCCTTGCGGACACCTCTGATGTTGCGGATCTGAGTGAGGCATCCGATCTTCCGCCGTCACTCTCACCGCCCAAACTCGCAGGCGTACTTGGGCGCGCAAAGCGACCACGCCTGTCCCGTGCAGGAACTACTGGTCCCGCAGATAATGCTCTTCCTCCTGGCTCTGGTCCCTAGGGTGTTGAGGGACCGTCGATCATGTTATTACAGACTCAGCGCTCTTCGCTGAGTCTCCTTCTCTCTAGGTTTTTGTAAGTTCCATAACAAATCCCACGAGTTAGGACGAAATAAAATGTCGGTCTCCGGGTGACGCCTATTCCAGAGACAAGGCTACATACTACTGTGGGCCGCCTGGTACCCACAGGTTTTAAGACTTCGCTGTCTGGTTTTATAGAGTGATCCTTCTCGCGGGCCGGCCAATTAAGGCAAGCCTCCGTCTGCTGCACTTCGACGTACCCCATAATCGTCAACGCTGGGGTCCTTGAAGAGAGTACAGCGGGTTACGGCGCGCTGGGAGAGCCGACGTAACTCCCCAGTTGTGGACGGTTGAATGCCCGGCGGCAGTGTGAGTGCACACCGAGCCCGTCCCTCCCTATGAGCATTAGGCACTGGAAACGATATATCGTCACCAGTTCCCAATACCCACCATCATTTGTTGCCTTTCCCCGGATACTTTGATCAAGGAGAAATGCAACCTCCACCCACGCATTAGGCACTGACAACGACGTATCACCACCAGTTCCCAATGCGCACCCTCATTTTGTTGCCTTTCCCCCGGATACTTTGATCAAGGAGAAATGCAACCTCCACCCGCGCATTGGGCACTGAGAGCGACGTATCGCCACCAGTTCCCAATGCGCACTCATTTTGTTGCCTTTCCCCGGATACTTTGATCAAGGAGAAATGCAACTTCATTCCGCACATTGGGCACTGAGGACGACGTATCGTCACCAGTTCCCAATGCGCACTCATTTTGTTGCCTTTCCCCGATACAGAAATCAAGGAGAAATGCAACCTCCCACAACGCTCGATTTGTTGAGTGCCCGGCGGCAGTAAAACGCACACCGAGCCCGTCCTCCACTATGAGCATTAGGCACTGGAAACGATATATCGTCGCCAGTTCCCAATACCCACTATCATTTGTTGCCTTTCCCCGGATACTTTGATCAAGGAGAAATGCAACCTCCCACAACGCTCGACGGTTGAGTGCCCGGTGGCAGTAAAACGCACACCGAGCCCGTCCCCACACTGTGAGCATTAGGCACTGACAACGACGTATCACCACCAGTTCCCAATGTACACCTTCATTTTGTTGCCTTTCCCCGGATACTTTGATCAAGGAGAAATGCAACCTCCACCCCGCGCATTGGGCACTGAGGACGACGTATCGTCACCAGTTCCCAATACCCACTATCATTTGTTGCCTTTCCCCGGATACTTTGATCAAGGAGAAATGCAACCTCTGCCACTCCGCTATGCCCTCCGCTTATCAGAGGGACACGCAGAGCAGCTATCCCCTGTCAGAACATTCGCCACTGGCAACAACGTATCATCACCAGTGCCCAGGGTGCACCGTCCCGGCGTTGCCTTTCCCCCGGATACAATAGGATCAAAGGGAAATTCAACGACCAGGCACTCGAGGAGGTTTTCTGACGTGGCACCCCAACCTAACCTAACCTAACCTAACCTAACCTAACCTAACCTAACCTAACCTAACCCAGTCTCCGGCCGACGCTCGACCCGCGCGCTGCGTTTGCGAAGTAGCTCCGTCCTGTAAAATAGGGAAAAAATAGTTAAAGTGCTCTAATTTTTACGTGTTATACATCAAAAGAAGCGGAAAAACACGACGAACAGTGTGGTGTTTTTAGTTTTAAAAAACAGTGAATTTTAGACATTAAAAGTGACAAAAAACAGTGAATGTATGTATATATATTAACTTAATGTATGTAGAAATAAACATAGTAGAATACAGTATATAATATATCTGTCTCCGTATTGTTTACACACCTTATTTGTTCTTACTTATTACCTTGCTGGCTATATATTTACAGAAACTAATAAATTTATCCCTAGATTCCTTATTTCCTAAAATTTTATGTATATTATTTATACAAATTTTTATATCTAGTTCTATCTCCATATCCATTCGCTCTCTGCTGTATATGGGACATTCTGTGATAAGGTGGATCACACTTTCCACCTTCTCATCGTCACAGGCGCACGCAGCGCTCTCCTTGCACTTGAATCTGTGCAAGTACTCGGAGAACCCGCCGTGCCCTGTCATCACTTGTGTTGTCAGAGAGTTCATCTGTAGCGTCCTAACTACAGGGTACGCTTCGATTGCGTCTGGAAAAAAGATCTTTGTTGTGGACCCCGTTTTCTCCTCTTTATATCGCCGGTTCCATTCTTCAAGCGATTCCAAGCGGATTTGTCGTTTGACGAATGAGACCGGGACTTTATCATAGTCTGATCGTCGTTTAAGTTTCAGCGCTGCCTCTTTTGCCAGCATGTCTGCTCTTTCGTTTCCTCCAATCCGGCATGGGCCTTTATCCAAAAAAGATTTACTTCTTTACCTAATATTGTCGCTTGAGTGATGTTCTCTCTTGCTTTTACCGCTAGGGGATGGAGGGAAACGGCCTGTGTAACAGTTTGAAGAGCTGACCTTGAGTCACTATAGATGTTACAGGTTGATGCTGCGTCTTCTAGTGTGTACTTCGTTGCTTCGAGCAGGGCTAGTAATTCTGCCTGGTAAACAGTGCAAAACTGTTCCAATTTTAATTTCCGGTTTTGATCTCTGTGGCGTCATACCAAATCGATAACGCCGCGCCGACTTTACCTTCAATTTTGCTCCCATCCGTGAATATCTTTAAGCTGTTGTTGTCATGTTGGTACACTTGTGCACTATCCCCCAGACATATGAATTGCAGCCCAAGTTGGTCCGCGGGGTGTGGTTTCTCTTTAAAACTTATCCCTGTCTCTATATCCCGATCCTGCACTACTCGCCGAGAGAACCCTTTCTTGATCTCATAGAGTGAGGCTGCTTCCTGGATCCTCAAGTCCAGGGAAGCAGTCCGGCAAGCAATAAGGCTGAGTTCAGGGAAACAGTTCTGTGTGCCTTAATAATTTTTGAACGAAGCCGCGTTGCACTGCGTTGAATTGTTTCTTCACACCTACTTTATTTGTTGCCGTTGCCCAGGCGCTTGCCGCGTACATTATTGTCGGCTCCACCACGGCAACGTAAATGGACCGTACCACATCGGAGTTTAGGCCCCAGTGAACTCTTGCAGCTCTCGACAGTTGATCAGAGTAGGTTTTGTGCCTTACGGCACACATTCTTCACGTGAGTGTTAAACGTTAATCTATCGTCAACTGTGAGGCCGAGTACTTTTACTTCACGGGACAGCCCAATTCCTTCCCACCCATGCTTAGAGATGGCAAGTCATATTTTAATTTATTTGTAATTAAGATTGCCTTGGTCTTTTGCGGCGCGAATTGAGTTTATTTTGACTCCCATCTCCTAACATGTTCGAGGGCGGCATTGGCCCGCTCCTGTACTTCGAGTGCTGTGTTACCCGAGAATATCAGGACAACATCGTCGGCGAACGCCTGGCAATACTCCCCCATGTACTCCAGCTCTCTCAGTAGTGGATTCAATAGCAAGTTCCAAAATATGGGACCACCTATAGAGCCCTGCACACACCCTTTGTTGGTTTCTCTGGCCCACTCTGCCCCTGCATACCTGACGCGCACTGTCCTATCTTTAAGATAGCTGTCTATCAGGCGCCTCAGATTTGCTGGGCACTTTGTTTCTGCCAGCCTACAGCGTATTGCCGGCCACCACGCGTTATCGAAGGCTCCCTCTATGTCAAGTGATACAAGCACAGTCAATTTTTTATTTTTAAGACTCGTATTTATAAGCTGCATCATGTCATAGAGGGAGTCCTCGGTGCTGCGCTGCGGCATAAACCCGTACTGCCTCTTGCTGATCACGGATTCGGTGTGCCATCTGATCCTCCGGATGGTCATCTTTTCCAAGATCTTACCTAGAACAGGCAATAGCCCAATCGGTCTATAAGATTTTGGGTGCGTGTAATCATCTTTACCCGGCTTCCTCAGCACCACTACAGCGGCTTCCTTCCACTTAGTAGGGAAGTGGGCAATGCTAAAACATTTGTTTATTAGGGTTAGAAACAGCGTCGGGTCCAGAGCAATAGCCGCTACACAAATATCCGCCGTGAGGCCATCGATGCCTGGGGCCTTTTTTGGGTTAAAACTTGTCGCTGCCCACTTTAGTTCCTCCTCCGTAAAGGGTGGATCACAAAGTTCATCATGGATACTCATATTTACGACTTCGGCCCTTTCTCTGGTCAGCTTGTGTTCTGCATCGTCATCTCCATTTCGGTCATCAGGGTAAAACACCTCAGACAAGATCCTGGCTGACTCTTCCCCCTCCCATGACTCTACCGTCTATCACTAAGGGGGTATCCTCCTGTCTTACTGTAGTACGGCCTATCACTCTGTAAATGCCGTCCCACATTGATTCCCGCTCTTGCGTACCACAAAACTCTTTCCAACTAGTGGTCTGAGCCCGTTTTGTCTCCAACTGGTATTGTTCTTTTGCTTTCGTATATTGCTCGACAACCAATTCTCGGCGGACAGGCGCGGCGTAAGATATACGTCGCTTCAACCTGGAGACTACTCTTTTGAGTTTAGATAGCTCTTTGGTCCACCAGGGCAACCCAATTCGTCTTTTATTTCCTAATTTTGGTATTGTACTTTCACATGTTTCTATGATGCTCTCTGAATAATTATCTACTACTTTATCTAATTCCTCTCTTTTCGATATAATTTCTATTTCCATTTTAGTGATGTTCTTATCCTTCCAAGTTTGGGCGAGTTTCTCACGAAACTCACTCCAATTTGCCTTCTTTGTATTAAATGTCCTTGTTGTCCTTTTTATATCTAACCCTATTGATTTTTCCAAATTGATGCTGAATAGGATTGCCCTGTGGTCCGAGCTAGTCATCTCTCCTGAGACTCTCCAGTTCTCCACTCTACCAAGCAGATTCGTCGAGCAGGTGGTTATGTCAACGCAGCTGGTGAACCTTTTTCCTCCTCTAATGGTATCAAAAGTAGGCTCAGTCCCTTGGTTAAGTATATGGAGCTCCAGTTCATCCAATGTGGCCGCTACCTCTAACCCCCTATTGTCCACTTCCCGGCTTCCCCACCACGTATTCCACGCGTTCACGTCTCCACCCAGTATCACGCTTCCAGTCCCCAAACCCTCCACGGCCGCTTTAATAGAGTCCAGGTATGGATCAATGGGCTTATCACCCTCCAGGTACACCGACACCACTCCTATCTCCCAGGCCCCTGTTCTCAATTTGGCAACAACTATGTTCTCAGTTGTGAGGTCGGGGCACTGAGTGATGTCAATGGTGTCGTCGAACAGTACAATGGCAGCCTTGATCACCTTTCCGGTGGTTCGAGTGTGACATTGTACTATTCTTGTGCCCTGGTAGTGTCGCATCTCCCCGATCCGCCCGATATAGGGTTCCTGGACTATGGCGAACGTTATTTTACGCCTAGCTGCCTCGATGATTAATTCGGCCGTGGCGAGTTCACTCCTTTGAAGGTTTGCCTGGACCACGTGATACCGGTGGTTGCTGGTGTTTGGAGTGCTACCTACCCCTTGAACGCCCTTAGCAATACGCTACCGTTGATCTAGCCAGGGTCTCCCACCTCTTTCTCACCGGACACTCCATGCTGAACGTGTTGTGGCCCGTTTTCTCCATTTTTGCTTTTGAGCAATTCCGACATGTCGGTACCTCCCCGGAAAGCCAGGCAGTGCACTCCGCTCTAAGGTGTGGGCCCCCGCAGTGACTACAGACGTCTACCGTCTCAGTGCATAGCCTTTTGCTGTGTCCATACCCCAAACATCTGGAGCACTGAATAAGGGGAGATTGATCCGACACCCTTATCCGCTGTAGGTCCACGTGCACCACTCCTGCCTCTGTTAGGCAGTTCCAAAGCCGTGGGGAAACCTTCATGACTATGTGTGCTGTGAGCGGATTCCTGGTCTTTTTCCTATATTTGACCTCCATTCGTAAATCTTCCCCACTGACATCTTTAAAGAGATGTTTATTTTGGCCTTTAATAGCTTTCACTATGTCATCGTCGGTGTTGTACTGCATTACGTCTTTCAGTATCACCAACGGATCTTTATTTTTGACGTCATCTACGTTTAAGTTTGCTCCGGCTTTCTTTATTCTATCTTTCACTTTGTTCACCTCTTCTTGTGTTCTACAGCCCACTATCACCTTCCTGTCCTTCGCTTTCCTTATTTTGTCTATCCTGAGACCTTCTTCTGTGGCATTTATTGCCTTTCTTATCTTGACAATCACCTGATCTCCTGTTTCTCTTTCATCCGTGGATGTGATCGCCACCGAGTGCATGGCCATGTTCTCTGGTGGCGAAATCCTACTTGGTCTCGCCGCCATACTTGCGTACGACACTTTATCTTGTCTAATTTCCTGTTTCTTTAACTCTTCCTTTAGTTTTTCCATTTCTCTTTTATTTTCTTCTAGTAGCTTTCCATGTTCCTCTAGCTTTCTTAAAAATATGCTTTCTGTTTCTTCTTTTCTTTTCTCCCTTTCCCCTTCTGGATCTTTCGTCTTCTTTTCTATCTCCTTTTCCTTCCTTTCTGTCCCTGGACTCCTATCTTTTTCTGCCTCCTTCACCAGCTGATAGAGCCTCTCTATTGCCTGAGTGACCTCCGTCTTTATATCAGTCCTCAGATTTCTTGAATTGTTCAAATTCAGCTTGGCTTTGTGGAGGCAGGCCCGAGCCTCTGTTAAGCGATCCGCATATTTGGTCACCTCTGTCTTTTGTGCCTCTTCCGAGGCTGATGGCCTGCGGTCCTTTTCTTTTGCATCCTGAGAGGTCGCTAACTTCTGGTTTTTGCGGACCGCCAGTGTGCCAGTCTTGCCTGATTGTTTCTGTTCAGCCAGAGACCCATCGTTAACAGCGGACCTTGACAACGACCCTCTAGAGCTTGGAGGGAGCACCTGCACTGCCACTTCACTGCTCACCACAGGTGTGCTCGTGGAGGGGATGACCTCTGCTTCTAGGGGGCTCGACATGAGTAAGTCTTCTGTGACGCTCACAGATGTTGCCTTCGGAAGGTCCTCGCTTGCGGCTTTGGTGGCCTTTTTTGTTGGTGTGCGTATTCCGATCATTTTTCAGTCAAATATGAATTTAATATTTTTATGATTTATATGGCTGGGTAGAAATCTACCTAAGTAATGAAGACTGGGAGGGTGGGCGGGCGATTTTTTCCTACTTTAGTGCGTTTCTGTTCCAGGTTTCGGCTGATTCGTCGGTTGTGGACAGGGACCTACCGATCGGGAGCAAAAACAACACGAAAACTAACGAAAATAAAAATTTTATAAATCTAATATAATTACGTAACTAAGAAAACTTAAAAAACTGATAAAAACGAGAAAAATGGCCTGAAAGCGGCGCAAGAAGACTTTAAATGATTTAACTACTCAAATACTACTTTAAGACACAAACTTGACATACACTAGGCGTTATACCACGAAGATATTGGCAAATTCCTTTAAAATAGGACTTCACCACTACACCTCGGTTTGCTATAAATTTGTGATTTTTTCCTAATTTAGTGCGTTTCTGTTCCAGGTTTCGGCTGATTCGTCGGTTGTGGACAGGGACCTACCGATCGGGAGCAAAAACAACACGAAAACTAACGAAAATAAAAATTTTATAAATCTAATATAATTACGTAACTAAGAAAATTAAAAAACTGATAAAACGAGAAAAATGGCCTGAAAGCGGCGCAAGAAGACTTTAAATGATTTAACTACTCAAATACTACTTTAAGACACAAACTTGACATACACTAGGCGTTATACCACGAAGATATTGGCAAATTCCTTTAAAATAGGACTTCACCACTACACCTCGGTTTGCTATAAATTTGTGATTTTTTCCTAATTTAGTGTTTCTGTTCCAGGTTTCGGCTGATTCGTCGGTTGTGGACAGGGACCTACCAATCGGGAGCAAAAACAACACGAAAACTAACGAAAATAAAAATTTTATAAATCTAATATAATTACGTAACTAAGAAAATTAAAAACTGATAAAACGAGAAAAATGGCCTGAAAGCGGCGCAAGAAGACTTTAAATGGTTAACTACTCAAATACTACTTTAAGACACAAACTTGACATACACGAGGCGTTATACCACGAAGATATTGGCAAATTCCTTTAAAATAGGACTTCACCACTACACCTCGGTTTGCTATAAATTTGTGATTTTTCTAATTTAGTGCGTTTCTGTTCCAGGTTTCGGCTGATTCGTCGGTTGTGACAGGACCTACCGATCGGGAGCAAAAACAACACGAAAACTAACGAAAATAAAAATTTTATAAATCTAATATAATTACGTAACTAAGAAAATTAAAAACTGATAAAACGAGAAAAATGGCCTGAAAGCGGCGCAAGAAGACTTTAAATGATTTAACTACTCAAATACTACTCTTTAAGACACAAACTTGACATACACTAGGCGTTATACCACGAAGATATTGGCAAATTCCTTTAAAATAGGACTTCACCACTACACCTCGGTTTGCTATAAATTTGTGATTTTTCCTAATTTAGTGCGTTTCTGTTCCAGGTTTCGGCTGATTCGTCGGTTGTGGACAGGACCTACCGATCGGGAGCAAAAACAACACGAAAACTAACGAAAATAAAAATTTTATAAATCTAATATAATTACGTAACTAAGAAAATTAAAAACTGATAAAACGAGAAAAATGGCCTGAAAGCGGCGCAAGAAGACTTTAAATGATTTAACTACTCAAATACTACTTTAAGACACAAACTTGACATACACTCAGGCGTTATACCACGAAGATATTGGCAAATTCCTTTAAAATAGGACTTCACCACTACACCTCGGTTTGCTATAAATTCCAGGATTTTTCCTAATTTAGTGCGTTTCTGTTCCAGGTTTCGGCTGATCTGTCGGTTGTGGACAGGACCTACCGATCGGGAGCAAAAACAACACGAAAACTAACGAAAATAAAAATTTTATAAATCTAATATAATTACGCAACTAAGAAAATTAAAAACTGATAAAACGAGAAAAATGGCCTGAAAGCGGCGCAAGAAGACTTTAAATGATTTAACTACTCAAATACTACTTTAAGACACAAACTTGACATACACTAGGCGTTATACCACGAAGATATTGGCAAATTCCTTTAAAATAGGACTTCACCACTACACCTCGGTTTGCTATAAATTCCAGGATTTTTCCTAATTTAGTGCGTTTCTGTTCCAGGTTTCGGCTGATCTGTCGGTTGTGGACAGGACCTACCGATCGGGAGCAAAAACAACACGAAAACTAACGAAAATAAAAATTTTATAAATCTAATATAATTACGTAACTAAGAAAATTAAAAACTGATAAAACGAGAAAAATGGCCTGGAAAGCGGCGCAAGAAGACTTTAAATGATTTAACTACTCAAATACTACTTTAAGACACAAACTTGACATACACGAGGCGTTATACCACGAAGATATTGGCAAATTCCTTTAAAATAGGACTTCACCACTACACCTCGGTTTGCTATAAATTTGTGATTTTTCCTAATTTAGTGCGTTTCTGTTCCAGGTTTCGGCTGATCTGTCGGTTGTGGACAGGGACCTACCGATCGGGAGCAAAAACAACACGAAAACTAACGAAAATAAAAATTTTATAAATCTAATATAATTACGTAACTAAGAAAATTAAAAAACTGATAAAAACGAGAAAAATGGCCTGAAAGCGGCGCAAGAAGACTTTAAATGATTTAACTACTCAAATACTACTTTAAGACACAAACTTG
This sequence comes from Teinopalpus imperialis, assembly GCA_029286865.1. NCBI lineage: Eukaryota > Metazoa > Arthropoda > Insecta > Lepidoptera > Papilionidae > Teinopalpus > Teinopalpus imperialis. The sequence goes on from JAGSMU010000514.1 coordinate 19,013, forward strand.
ACATACACTAGGCGTTATACCACGAAGATATTGGCAAAATTCCTTTAAAATAGGACTTCACCACTACACCTCGGTTTGCTATAAATTTGTGATTTTTCCTAATTTAGTGTTTCTGTTCCAGGTTTCGGCTGATTCGTCGGTTGTGGACAGGGACCTACCGATCGGGAGCAAAAACAACACGAAAACTAACGAAAATAAAAATTTTATAAATCTAATATAATTACGTAACTAAGAAAATTAAAAAACTGATAAAAACGAGAAAAATGGCCTGAAAGCGGCGCAAGAAGACTTTAAATGATTTAACTACTCAAATACTACTTTAAGACACAAACTTGACATACACTAGGCGTTATAATTATCGAAGATATTGGCAAAATTCCTTTAAAATAGGACTTCACCACTACACCTCGGTTTGCTATAAATTTGTGATTTTTCCTAATTTAGTGTTTCTGTTCCAGGTTTCGGCTGATTCGTCGGTTGTGACAGGACCTACCGATCGGGAGCAAAAACAACACGAAAACTAACGAAAATAAAAATTTTATAAATCTAATATAATTACGTAACTAAGAAAATTAAAAAACTGATAAAAACGAGAAAAATGGCCTGAAAGCGGCGCAAGAAGACTTTAAATGATTTAACTACTCAAATACTACTTTAAGACACAAACTTGACATACACTAGGCGTTATAATTATCGAAGATATTGGCAAATTCCTTTAAAATAGGACTTCACCACTACACCTCGGTTTGCTATAAATTTGTGATTTTTCCTAATTTTGTGCGTTTCTGTTCCAGGTTTCGGCTGATTCGTCGGTTGTGGACAGGGACCTACCGATCGGGAGCAAAACAACACGAAAACTAACGAAAATAAAAATTTTATAAATCTAATATAATTACGTAACTAAGAAAATTAAAAACTGATAAAAACGAGAAAAATGGCCTGAAAGCGGCGCAAGAAGACTTTAAATGATTTAACCACTCAAATACTACTTTAAGACACAACTTGACATACACTAGGCGTTATAATTATCGAAGATATTGGCAAATTCCTTTAAAATAGGACTTCACCACTACACCTCGGTTTGCTATAAATTTGTGATTTTTCCTAATTTAGTGCGTTTCTGTTCCAGGTTTCGGCTGATTCGTCGGTTGTGGACAGGGACCTACCGATCGGGAGCAAAAACAACACGAAAACTAACGAAAATAAAAATTTTATAAATCTAATATAATTACGTAACTAAGAAAATTAAAAAACTGACAAAAACGAGAAAAATGGCCTGAAAGCGGCGCAAGAAGACTTTAAATGATTTAACTACTCAAATACTACTTTAAGACACAAACTTGACATACACTAGGCGTTATACCACGAAGATATTGGCAAATTCCTTTAAAATAGGACTTCACCACTACACCTCGGTTTGCTATAAATTTGTGATTTTTTCCTAATTTAGTGCGTTTCTGTTCCAGGTTTCGGCTGATTCGTCGGTTGTGGACAGGGACCTACCGATCGGGAGCAAAACAACACGAAAACTAACGAAAATAAAAATTTTATAAATCTAATATAATTACGTAACTAAGAAAACTTAAAAACTGATAAAAACGAGAAAAATGGCCTGAAAGCGGCGCAAGAAGACTTTAAATGATTTAACTACTCAAATACTACTTTAAGACACAAACTTGACATACACTAGGCGTTATACCACGAAGATATTGGCAAATTCCTTTAAAATAGGACTTCACCACTACACCTCGGTTTGCTATAAATTCCAGGATTTTTTCCTAATTTAGTGCGTTTCTGTTCCAGGTTTCGGCTGATCTGTCGGTTGTGGACAGGACCTACCGATCGGGAGCAAAACAACACGAAAACTAACGAAAATAAAAATTTTATAAATCTAATATAATTACGTAACTAAGAAAATTAAAAAACTGATAAAAACGAGAAAAATGGCCTGAAAGCGGCGCAAGAAGACTTTAAATGATTTAACTACTCAAATACTACTTTAAGACACAAACTTGACATACACTAGGCGTTATACCACGAAGATATTGGCAAATTCCTTTAAAATAGGACTTCACCACTACACCTCGGTTTGCTATAAATTTGTGATTTTTCCTAATTTAGTGCGTTTCTGTTCCAGGTTTCGGCTGATCTGTCGGTTGTGACAGGGACCTACCGATCGGGAGCAAAACAACACGAAAACTAACGAAAATAAAAATTTTATAAATCTAATATAATTACGTAACTAAGAAAATTAAAAACTGATAAAAACGAGAAAAATGGCCTGAAAGCGGCGCAAGAAGACTTTAAATGATTTAACTACTCAAATACTACTTTAAGACACAAACTTGACATACACTAGGCGTTATAATTATCGAAGATATTGGCAAATTCCTTTAAAATAGGACTTCACCACTACACCTCGGTTTGCTATAAATTTGTGATTTTTCCTAATTTAGTGTTTCTGTTCCAGGTTTCTGGCTGATTCGTCGGTTGTGACAGGGACCTACCGATCGGGAGCAAAAACAACACGAAAACTAACGAAAATAAAAATTTTATAAATCTAATATAATTACGTAACTAAGAAAATTAAAAACTGATAAAACGAGAAAAATGGCCTGAAAGCGGCGCAAGAAGACTTTAAATGATTTAATCCACTAAATACTACTTTAAGACACAAACTTGACATACACTAGGCGTTATACCATCGAAGATATTGGCAAATTCCTTTAAAATAGGACTCTCACCACTACACCTCGGTTTGCTATAAATTTGTGATTTTTCCTAATTTAGTGCGTTTCTGTTCCAGGTTTCGGCTGATTCGTCGGTTGTGGACAGGGACCTACCGATCGGGAGCAAAAACAACACGAAAACTAACGAAAATAAAAATTTTATAAATCTAATATAATTACGTAACTAAGAAAATTAAAAACTGATAAAACGAGAAAAATGGCCTGAAAGCGGCGCAAGAAGACTTTAAATGATTTAACTACTCAAATACTACTTTAAGACACAAACTTGACATACACTAGGCGTTATAATTATCGAAGATATTGGCAAATTCCTTTAAAATAGGACTTCACCACTACACCTCGGTTTGCTATAAATTTGTGATTTTTCCTAATTTAGTGCGTTTCTGTTCCAGGTTTCGGCTGATTCGTCGGTTGTGACAGGGACCTACCGATCGGGAGCAAAAACAACACGAAAACTAACGAAAATAAAAATTTTATAAATCTAATATAATTACGCAACTAAGAAAACTTAAAAACTGATAAAACGAGAAAAATGGCCTGAAAGCGGCGCAAGAAGACTTTAAATGATTTAACTTCTCAAATACTACTTTAAGACACAAACTTGACATACACTAGGCGTTATACCACGAAGATATTGGCAAATTCCTTTAAAATAGGACTTCACCACTACACCTCGGTTTGCTATAAATTTGTGATTTTTCCTAATTTAGTGCGTTTCTGTTCCAGGTTTCTGGCTGATTCGTCGGTTGTGGACAGGACCTACCGATCGGGAGCAAAAACAACACGAAAACTAACGAAAATAAAAATTTTATAAATCTAATATAATTACGTAACTAAGAAAATTAAAAACTGATAAAACGAGAAAAATGGCCTGAAAGCGGCGCAAGAAGACTTTAAATGATTTAACTACTCAAATACTACTTTAAGACACAAACTTGACATACACTAGGCGTTATAATTATCGAAGATATTGGCAAATTCCTTTAAAATAGGACTTCACCACTACACCTCGGTTTGCTATAAATTTGTAATTTTTTCCTAATTTAGTGCGTTTCGTTCCAGGTTTCGGCTGATTCGTCGGTTGTGACAGGGACCTACCGATCGGGAGCAAAAACAACACGAAAACTAACGAAAATAAAAATTTTATAAATCTAATATAATTACGTAACTAAGAAAATTAAAAACTGATAAAACGAGAAAAATGGCCTGAAAGCGGCGCAAGAAGACTTTAAATGATTTAACTACTCAAATACTACTTTAAGACACAAACTTGACATACACTAGGCGTTATACCACGAAGATATTGGCAAATTCCTTTAAAATAGGACTTCACCACTACACCTCGGTTTGCTATAAATTTGTGATTTTTCCTAATTTAGTGCGTTTCTGTTCCAGGTTTCGGCTGATTCGTCGGTTGTGACAGGGACCTACCGATCGGGAGCAAAAACAACACGAAAACTAACGAAAATAAAAATTTTATAAATCTAATATAATTACGTAACTAAGAAAATTAAAAACTGATAAAACGAGAAAAATGGCCTGAAAGCGGCGCAAGAAGACTTTAAATGATTTAACTACTCAAATACTACTTTAAGACACAAACTGACATACACTAGGCGTTATACCACGAAGATATTGGCAAATTCCTTTAAAATAGGACTTCACCACTACACCTCGGTTTGCTATAAATTTGTGATTTTTCCTAATTTAGTGCGTTTCTGTTCCAGGTTTCGGCTGATTCGTCGGTTGTGACAGGGACCTACCGATCGGGAGCAAAAACAACACGAAAACTAACGAAAATAAAAATTTTATAAATCTAATATAATTACGTAACTAAGAAAATTAAAAACTGATAAAACGAGAAAAATGGCCTGAAAGCGGCGCAAGAAGACTTTAAATGATTTAACTACTCAAATACTACTTTAAGACACAAACTTGACATACACTAGGCGTTATACCACGAAGATATTGGCAAATTCCTTTAAAATAGACTTCACCACTACACCTCGGTTTGCTATAAATTTGTGATTTTTCCTAATTTAGTGCGTTTCTGTTCCAGGTTTCAGCTGATTCGTCGGTTGTGGACAGGACCTACCGATCGGGAGCAAAAACAACACGAAAACTAACGAAAATAAAAATTTTATAAATCTAATATAATTACGTAACTAAGAAAATTAAAAACTGATAAAACGAGAAAAATGGCCTGAAAGCGGCGCAAGAAGACTTTAAATGATTTAACTACTCAAATACTACTTTAAGACACAAACTTGACATACACGAGGCGTTATACCACGAAGATATTGGCAAATTCCTTTAAAATAGACTTCACCACTACACCTCGGTTTGCTATAAATTTGTGATTTTTCCTAATTTTGTGCGTTTCTGTTCCAGGTTTCTGGCTGATTCGTCGGTTGTGACAGGACCTACCGATCGGGAGCAAAAACAACACGAAAACTAACGAAAATAAAAATTTTATAAATCTAATATAATTACGTAACTAAGAAAATTAAAAACTGATAAAACGAGAAAAATGGCCTGAAAGCGGCGCAAGAAGACTTTAAATGATTTAACTACTCAAATACTACTTTAAGACACAAACTTGACATACACGAGGCGTTATACCACGAAGATATTGGCAAATTCCTTTAAAATAGGACTTCACCACTACACCTCGGTTTGCTATAAATTTGTGATTTTTTCCTAATTTTGTGCGTTTCTGTTCCAGGTTTCGGCTGATTCGTCGGTTGTGGACAGGGACCTACCGATCGGGAGCAAAAACAACACGAAAACTAACGAAAATAAAAATTTTATAAATCTAATATAATTACGTAACTAAGAAAACTTAAAAAACTGATAAAAACGAGAAAAATGGCCTGAAAGCGGCGCAAGAAGACTTTAAATGATTTAACTACTCAAATACTACTTTAAGACACAAACTTGACATACACGAGGCGTTATACCACGAAGATATTGGCAAATTCCTTTAAAATAGGACTTCACCACTACACCTCGGTTTGCTATAAATTTGTGATTTTTTCCTAATTTTGTGCGTTTCTGTTCCAGGTTTCGGCTGATTCGTCGGTTGTGGACAGGGACCTACCGATCGGGAGCAAAAACAACACGAAAACTAACGAAAATAAAAATTTTATAAATCTAATATAATTACGTAACTAAGAAAACTTAAAAACTGATAAAACGAGAAAAATGGCCTGGAAAGCGGCGCAAGAAGACTTTTAAATAATTTAACTACTCAAATACTACTTTAAGACACAAACTTGACATACACGAGGCGTTATACCACGAAGATATTGGCAAATTCCTTTAAAATAGGACTTCACCACTACACCTCGGTTTGCTATAAATTTGTGGATTTTTCCTAATTTTGTGCGTTTCTGTTCCAGGTTTCGGCTGATCTGTCGGTTGTGGACAGGGACCTACCGATCGGGAGCAAAAACAACACGAAAACTAACGAAAATAAAAATTTTATAAATCTAATATAATTACGTAACTAAGAAAACTTAAAAACTGATAAAACGAGAAAAATGGCCTGAAAGCGGCGCAAGAAGACTTTAAATGATTTAACTACTCAAATACTACTTTAAGACAAACTTGACATACACTAGGCGTTATACCACGAAGATATTGGCAAATTCCTTTAAAATAGGACTTCACCACTACACCTCGGTTTGCTATAAATTTGTGATTTTTTCCTAATTTAGTGCGTTTCTGTTCCAGGTTACGGCTGATTCGTCGGTTGTGGACAGGGACCTACCGATCGGGAGCAAAAACAACACGAAAACTAACGAAAATAAAAATTTTATAAATCTAATATAATTACGTAACTAAGAAAACTTAAAAAACTGATAAAAACGAGAAAAATGGCCTGGAAAGCGGCGCAAGAAGACTTTAAATGATTTAACTACTCAAATACTACTTTAAGACACAAACTTGACATACACTAGGCGTTATACCACGAAGATATTGGCAAATTCCTTTAAAATAGGACTTCACCACTACACCTCGGTTTGCTATAAATTTGTGATTTTTCTAATTTAGTGCGTTTCTGTTCCAGGTTTCTGGCTGATTCGTCGGTTGTGGACAGGGACCTACCGATCGGGAGCAAAAACAACACGAAAACTAACGAAAATAAAAATTTTATAAATCTAATATAATTACGTAACTAAGAAAACTTAAAAACTGATAAAACGAGAAAAATGGCCTGAAAGCGGCGCAAGAAGACTTTTAAATAATTTAACTACTCAAATACTACTTTAAGACAATAAACTTGACATACACGAGGCGTTATACCACGAAGATATTGGCAAATTCCTTTAAAATAGGACTTCACCACTACACCTCGGTTTGCTATAAATTTGTGATTTTTTCCTAATTTTGTGCGTTTCTGTTCCAGGTTTCGGCTGATTCGTCGGTTGTGGACAGGACCTACCGATCGGGAGCAAAAACAACACGAAAACTAACGAAAATAAAAATTTTATAAATCTAATATAATTACGTAACTAAGAAAACTTAAAAAACTGATAAAAACGAGAAAAATGGCCTGAAAGCGGCGCAAGAAGACTTTAAATGATTTAACTACTCAAATACTACTTTAAGACAATAAACTTGACATACACGAGGCGTTATAACACGAAGATATTGGCAAATTCCTTTAAAATAGGACTTCACCACTACACCTCGGTTTGCTATAAATTTGTGATTTTTCCTAATTTTGTGCGTTTCTGTTCCAGGTTTCTGGCTGATTCGTCGGTTGTGACAGGACCTACCGATCGGGAGCAAAAACAACACGAAAACTAACGAAAATAAAAATTTTATAAATCTAATATAATTACGTAACTAAGAAAATTAAAAAACTGACAAAAACGAGAAAAATGGCCTGAAAGCGGCGCAAGAAGATTTTAAATGATTTAACTACTCAAATACTACTTTAAGACACAAACTTGACATACACTAGGCGTTATACCACGAAGATATTGGCAAATTCCTTTAAAATAGGACTTCACCACTACACCTCGGTTTGCTATAAATTCCAGGATTTTTCCTAATTTAGTGCGTTTCTGTTCCAGGTTTCGGCTGATTCGTCGGTTGTGGACAGGGACCTACCGATCGGGAGCAAAAACAACACGAAAACTAACGAAAATAAAAATTTTATAAATCTAATATAATTACGTAACTAAGAAAATTAAAAAACTGATAAAAACGAGAAAAATGGCCTGAAAGCGGCGCAAGAAGACTTTAAATGATTTAACTACTCAAATACTACTTTAAGACACAAACTTGACATACACTAGGCGTTATACCACGAAGATATTGGCAAATTCCTTTAAAATAGGACTTCACCACTACACCTCGGTTTGCTATAAATTTGTGATTTTTTCCTAATTTTGTGCGTTTCTGTTCCAGGTTTCGGCTGATTCGTCGGTTGTGGACAGGGACCTACCGATCGGGAGCAAAAACAACACGAAAACTAACGAAAATAAAAATTTTATAAATCTAATATAATTACGTAACTAAGAAAATTAAAAAACTGACAAAAACGAGAAAAATGGCCTGAAAGCGGCGCAAGAAGATTTTAAATGATTTAACTACTCAAATACTACTTTAAGACACAAACTTGACATACACTAGGCGTTATACCACGAAGATATTGGCAAATTCCTTTAAAATAGGACTTCACCACTACACCTCGGTTTGCTATAAATTTGTGATTTTTCCTAATTTTGTGCGTTTCTGTTCCAGGTTACGGCTGATTCGTCGGTTGTGGACAGGGACCTACCGATCGGGAGCAAAAACAACACGAAAACTAACGAAAATAAAAATTTTATAAATCTAATATAATTACGTAACTAAGAAAACTTAAAAACTGATAAAACGAGAAAAATGGCCTGAAAGCGGCGCAAGAAGACTTTAAATGATTTAATCCACTCAAATACTACTTTAAGACACAAACTTGACATACACGAGGCGTTATACCACGAAGATATTGGCAAATTCCTTTAAAATAGGACTTCACCACTACACCTCGGTTTGCTATAAATTTGTGATTTTTTCCTAATTTTGTGCGTTTCTGTTCCAGGTTTCGGCTGATTCGTCGGTTGTGGACAGGGACCTACCGATCGGGAGCAAAAACAACACGAAAACTAACGAAAATAAAAATTTTATAAATCTAATATAATTACGTAACTAAGAAAACTTAAAAAACTGATAAAAACGAGAAAAATGGCCTGAAAGCGGCGCAAGAAGACTTTAAATAATTTAACTACTCAAATACTACTTTAAGACACAAACTTGACATACACGAGGCGTTATACCACGAAGATATTGGCAAATTCCTTTAAAATAGGACTTCACCACTACACCTCGGTTTGCTATAAATTTGTGATTTTTTCCTAATTTTGTGCGTTTCTGTTCCAGGTTTCGGCTGATTCGTCGGTTGTGGACAGGGACCTACCGATCGGGAGCAAAAACAACACGAAAACTAACGAAAATAAAAATTTTATAAATCTAATATAATTACGTAACTAAGAAAACTTAAAAACTGATAAAACGAGAAAAATGGCCTGAAAGCGGCGCAAGAAGACTTTAAACGATTTAACTACTCAAATACTACTTTAAGACACAAACTTGACATACACGAGGCGTTATACCACGAAGATATTGGCAAATTCCTTTAAAATAGGACTTCACCACTACACCTCGGTTTGCTATAAATTTGTGATTTTTCCTAATTTTGTGCGTTTCTGTTCCAGGTTTCGGCTGATTCGTCGGTTGTGACAGGACCTACCGATCGGGAGCAAAACAACACGAAAACTAACGAAAATAAAAATTTTATAAATCTAATATAATTACGTAACTAAGAAAATTAAAAACTGATAAAAACGAGAAAAATGTAATTCGAAAGCGGCGCAAGAAGACTTTAAATGATTTAACTACTCAAATACTACTTTAAGACACAAACTTGACATACACTAGGCGTTATACCATCGAAGATATTGGCAAATTCCTTTAAAATAGACTTCACCACTACACCTCGGTTTGCTATAAATTTGTGATTTTTCCTAATTTAGTGCGTTTCTGTTCCAGGTTTCGGCTGATTCGTCGGTTGTGGACAGGACCTACCGATCGGGAGCAAAAACAACACGAAAACTAACGAAAATAAAAATTTTATAAATCTAATATAATTACGTAACTAAGAAAATTAAAAACTGATAAAAACGAGAAAAATGGCCTGAAAGCGGCGCAAGAAGACTTTAAATGATTTAACTACTCAAATACTACTTTAAGACACAACTTGACATACACTAGGCGTTATAATTATCGAAGATATTGGCAAATTCCTTTAAAATAGGATCTCACCACTACACCTCGGTTTGCTATAAATTTGTGATTTTTCCTAATTTTGTGCGTTTCTGTTCCAGGTTTCGGCTGATTCGTCGGTTGTGACAGGGACTCACCGATCGGGAGCAAAACAACACGAAAACTAACGAAAATAAAAATTTTATAAAATCTACTATAATTACGTAACTAAGAAAACTTAAAAACTGATAAAAACGAGAAAATGGCCTGAAAGCGGCGCAAGAAGACTTTAAATGATTTAACTACTCAAATACTACTTTAAGACACAAACTTGACATACACTAGGCGTTATACCACGAAGATATTGGCAAATTCCTTTAAAATAGGATTCTCACCACTACACCTCGGTTTGCTATAAATTTGTGATTTTTCCTAATTTTGTGCGTTTCTGTTCCAGGTTTCTGGCTGATTCGTCGGTTGTGACAGGACCTACCGATCGGGAGCAAAACAACACGAAAACTAACGAAAATAAAAATTTTATAAATCTAATATAATTACGTAACTAAGAAAACTTAAAAACTGATAAAAACGAGAAAATGGCCTGAAAGCGGCGCAAGAAGACTTTAAATGATTTAACTACTCAAATACTACTTTAAGACACAAACTTGACATACACGAGGCGTTATACCACGAAGATATTGGCAAATTCCTTTAAAATAGGACTTCACCACTACACCTTCGGTTTGCTATAAATTTGTGATTTTTCCTAATTTAGTGCGTTTCGTTCCAGGTTTCGGCTGATTCGTCGGTTGTGGACAGGGACCTACCGATCGGGAGCAAAACAACACGAAAACTAACGAAAATAAAAATTTTATAAATCTAATATAATTACGTAACTAAGAAAACTTAAAAACTGATAAAAACGAGAAAAATGGCCTGAAAGCGGCGCAAGAAGACTTTAAATGATTTAATCCACTCAAATACTACTTTAAGACACAAACTTGACATACACGAGGCGTTATACCATCGAAGATATTGGCAAATTCCTTTAAAATAGGATCTCACCACTACACCTCGGTTTGCTATAAATTTCAGGATTTTTCCTAATTTTGTGCGTTTCTGTTCCAGGTTTCGGCTGATCTGTCGGTTGTGGACAGGACCTACCGATCGGGAGCAAAACAACACGAAAACTAACGAAAATAAAAATTTTATAAATCTAATATAATTACGCAACTAAGAAAATTAAAAACTGATAAAAACGAGAAAAATGGCCTGAAAGCGGCGCAAGAAGATTTTAAATGATTTAACTACTCAAATACTACTTTAAGACACAAACTTGACATACACACTAGGCGTTATAACACGAAGATATTGGCAAATTCCTTTAAAATAGGACTTCACCACTACACCTCGGTTTGCTATAAATTTGTGATTTTTCCTAATTTAGTGCGTTTCTGTTCCAGGTTTCGGCTGATTCGTCGGTTGTGGACAGGACCTACCGATCGGGAGCAAAACAACACGAAAACTAACGAAAATAAAAATTTTATAAAATCTACTATAATTACGTAACTAAGAAAACTTAAAAAACTGATAAAAACGAGAAAAATGGCCTGAAAGCGGCGCAAGAAGACTTTAAATGATTTAACTACTCAAATACTACTTTAAGACACAAACTTGACATACACTAGGCGTTATACCACGAAGATATTGGCAAATTCCTTTAAAATAGGACTTCACCACTACACCTCGGTTTGCTATAAATTTGTGATTTTTCCTAATTTAGTGCGTTTCTGTTCCAGGTTT
>JAGSMU010000515.1:0-27500 GCA_029286865.1 Teinopalpus imperialis
TTTCTTGTAGTATTTGTGTAGTCTAATCATTAGACACCGTTCTCGTGCCGCATTCAGGCCATTTCTAGTTATAATCGCTTACCTTCAGTTTTATATTTACGTAATTTTATTGCACTTGTAAAAAATTATTTCCTCGTTTTCGTGCTGGTTTTGCTCTGGATGGGTCAGTCCCGGTCCACAACCGTTAAATCAAGCGAAACCTGGAAAGAAAAGACTGAGAATTAGGAAAAATCGACTTTTTCTTTGAAACAACGTTATAGTGGTACAGCCCTGTTTTATAGGAAATCACCTATATCCTCTCGTTATTAAGTCCATAGTATCTCCAAACAGTTTTTCTTGTAGTATTTGCGTAGTCTAATTATTAGACACCGTTCTCGTGCCGCATTCAGGCCATTTCTAGTTATAATCGCTTACCTTCAGTTTTATACTTACGTAATTTTAATGGAATTCTAAACATTTTGTTTCTTCCTTTTCGTGCTGTTTTGCTCTCGGCCGGTCAATCCCAGTTCACAAGCATCGAATCAGGTAAAACCTGTAAGAAAAACACACAGAATTAGAAAAAAATCGACTTTTTCTTTGAAACCGAGGTGTAGTGGTGATGTCCTGTTTTATAGGAATTCACCGATATCTTTGTGTATTAGAATCTCAAGCAGTCCAAATTTGTTTTTTATTGTAGCATTCGTTAAACCTTATCGTTAGATTTTCATCTTGCGCCGCATTTCGGCCATTTCTAGTTCTAATCTGTTATTTTTAGTTTTATAATTACGTAATTTTATTGCACTTGTAAAAAATTTTATTTCTTCGTATTTCGTGCTGGTTTAGCTCTGGGTAGGTCAGTCCCGGTCAACAACCGTTGAATCAAGCGAAACCTGGAAAGAAAAGACTGAGAATTAGGAAAAAATCGACTTTTTCTTTGAAACCGAGTTTTAGTGGTAAAGCCCTGTTTTAGCATTCGTTTAACCTTATCGTTAGATACTCATCTTGCGCCGCATTTCGGCCATTTCTAGTTCTAATCTGTTATTTTTAGTTTTATAATTACGTAATTTTATTGCACTTGTAAAAAATTATTTCCTCGTTTTCGTGCTGGTTTTGCTCTGGATGGGTCAGTCCCGGTCCACAACCTTTGAATCAGGCGAAATGTGGAAAGAAAAGACTGAGAATTAGGAAAAATCGACTTTTTCTTTGAAACCGAGTTTTAGTGGTAAAGCCCTGTTTTATCGGAAATCACCTATATCCTCGCGTTATTAAGTCCATAGTATCTCCAAACAGTTTTTTCGTGTAGTATTTGTGTAGTCTAATCATGAGACACCGTTCTCGTGCCGCATTCAGGCCATTTCTAGTTATAATCGCTTACCTTCAGTTTTATATTTACGTAATTTTATTGCACTTGTAAAAAAAATTATTTCCTCGTTTTTCGTGCTGGTTTTGCTCTCGGCCGGTCAATCCCAGTTCACAAGCATCGAAAAAGGTAAAACCTGTAAGAAAAACACACAGAATTAGGAAAAAATCGACTTTTTCTTTGAAACAGTGGTCTATACCACTATTGGTAAAGCCCTGTTTTATAGGAAATCACCTATATCCTCTCGTTATTAAGTCCATAGTATCTCAAACAGTTTTTCTTGTAGTATTTGTGTAGTCTAATCATTAGACACCGTTCTCGTGCCGCATTCAGGCCATTTCTAGTTATAATCGCTTACCTTCAGTTTTATATTTACGTAATTTTATTGCACTTGTAAAAAATTATTTCCTCGTTTTCGTGCTGGTTTTGCTCTGGGTAGGTCAGTCCCGGTCCACAACCGTTAAATCAAGCGAAACCTGGAAAGAAAAGACTGAAATTAGGAAAAATCGACTTTTTCTTTGAAACAACGTTATAGTGGTACAGCCCTGTTTTATAGGAAATCACCTATATCCTCTCGTTATTAAGTCCATAGTATCTCCAAACAGTTTTTCTTGTAGTATTTGCGTAGTCTAATTATTAGACACCGTTCTCGTGCCGCATTCAGGCCATTTCTAGTTATAATCAACACCTTCAGTTTTATACTTACGTAATTTTAATGGAATTCTAAACATTTTGTTTCTTCCTTTTCGTGCTGTTTTGCTCTCGGCCGGTCAGTCCCAGTTCACAAGCATCAGATCAGGTAAAACCTGTAAGAAAAACACACAGAATTAGAAAAATCGACTTTTTCTTTGAAACCGAGGTGTAGTGGTGATGTCCTGTTTTATAGGAATTCACCTATATCTTTGTGTATTAGAATCTCAAGCAGTCAAATTTGTTTTATTGTAGCATTCGTTAAACCTTATCGTTAGATTTTCATCTTGCGCCGCATTTCGGCCATTTCTAGTTCTAATCTGTTATTTTTAGTTTTATAATTACGTAATTTTATTGCACTTGTAAAAAATTTTATTTCTTCGTATTTCGTGCTGGTTTAGCTCTGGGTAGGTCAGTCCCGGTCAACAACCGTTGAATCAAGCGAAACCTGGAAAGAAAAGACTGAGAATTAGGAAAAAATCGACTTTTTCTTTGAAACCGAGTTTTAGTGGTAAAGCCCTGTTTTAGCATTCGTTTAACCTTATCGTTAGATACTCATCTTGCGCCGCATTTCGGCCATTTCTAGTTCTAATCTGTTGTTTTAGTTTTATAATTACGTAATTTTATTGCACTTGTAAAAATTTTATTTCTTCGTTTTCGTGCTGGTTTTGCTCTGGATGGGTCAGTCCCGGTCCACAACCTTTGAATCAGGCGAAATGTGGAAAGAAAAGACTGAAATTAGGAAAAATCGACTTTTTCTTTGAAACCGAGGTGTAGTGGTGATGTCCTGTTTTATAGGAAATCACCTATATCCTCGTTATTAAGTCCATAGTATCTCCAAACAGTTTTTCGTGTAGTATTTGTGTAGTCTAATCATGAGACACCGTTCTCGTGCCGCATTCAGGCCATTTCTAGTTATAATCAGCTTACCTTCAGTTTTATATTTACGTAATTTTATTGCACTTGTAAAAAAAATTATTTCCTCGTTTTTCGTGCTGGTTTTGCTCTCGGCCGGTCAATCCCAGTTCACAAGCATCGAATAAGGTAAAACCTGTAAGAAAAACACACAGAATTAGGAAAAAATCGACTTTTTCTTTGAAACAGTGGTCTATACCACTATTGGTAAAGCCCTGTTTTATAGGAAATCACCTATATCCTCTCGTTATTAAGTCCATAGTATCTCAAACAGTTTTTTCTTGTAGTATTTGTGTAGTCTAATCATTAGACACCGTTCTCGTGCCGCATTCAGTTCATTTCTAGTTATAATCGCTTTCCTTCAGTTTTATATTTACGTAATTTTATTGCACTTGTAAAAATTTTATTTCTTCGTTTTCGTGCTGGTTTTGCTCTCGGCCGATCAGTCCTGGTCCACAAGCATCGAATCAGGTAAAACCTGTAAGAAAAACACACAGAATTAGGAAAAAATCGACTTTTTCTTTGAAACCGAGGTGTAGTGGTGATGTCCTGTTTTATAGAATTCACCTATATCTTTGTGTATTAGAATCTCAAGCAGTCCAAATTTGTTTTTATTGTAACATTCGTTTAACTTTATCGTTAGATACTCATCTTGCGCCGCATTTCGGCCATTTCTAGTTCTAATCAGTTATTTTTAGATTTATAATTACGTAATTTTGTTGAACTTGTAATAATTTTTATTTCTTCGTTTTCGTGCTGCTCTGGATCGGTCAGTCCCGGTCCATAACCGTTGAATCAGGCGAAACCTGGAAAGAAAAGACTGAGAATTAGGAAAAATTGACTTTTCTTTGAAACAACGTTATAGTGGTACAGCCCTGTTTTATAGAAATCACCTATATCCTCTCGTTATTAAGTCCATGAGTATCTCCAAACAGTTTTTCTTGTAGTATTTGCGTAGTCTAATTATTAGACACCGTTCTCGTGCCGCATTCAGGCCATTTCTAGTTATAATCGCTTACCTTCAGTTTTATGCTTACGTAATTTTAATGGAATCCTAAACATTTTGTTTCTTCCTTTTTCGTGCTGTTTTTGCTCTCGGCGGTCAGTCTCAGTTCACAAGCATCGAATCAGGTAAAACCTGTAAGAAAAACACACAGAATTAGGAAAAAACGACTTTTCTTTGAAACCGTGGTCTATACCACTATTGGTAAAGCCCTGTTTTATAGGAAATCACCTATATCCTCTCGTTATTAAGTCCATAGTATCTCCAAACAGTTTTTCTTGTAGTATTTGCGTAGTCTAATTATTAGACACCGTTCTCGTGCCGCATTCAGGCCATTTCTAGTTATAATCGCTTACCTTCAGTTTTATGCTTACGTAATTTTAATGGAATTCTAAACATTTTGTTTCTTCCTTTTTCGTGCTGTTTTTGCTCTCGGCCGGTCAGTCCCAGTTCACAAGCATCGAATCAGGTAAAACCTGTAAGAAAAACACACAGAATTAGAAAAATCGACTTTTCTTTGAAACCGAGGTGTAGTGGTGATGTCCTGTTTTATAGGAATTCACCGATATCTTTGTGTATTAGAATCTCAAGCAGTCCAAATTTGTTTTTTATTGTAGCATTCGTTTAACCTTATCGTTAGATTTTCATCTTGCGCCGCATTTCGGCCATTTCTAGTTCTAATCTGTTATTTTTAGTTTTATAATTACGTAATTTTATTGCACTTGTAAAAAATTTTATTTCTTCGTATTTCGTGCTGGTTTAGCTCTGGGTAGGTCAGTCCCGGTCAACAACCGTTGAATCAAGCGAAACCTGGAAGAAAAGACTGAGAATTAGGAAAAATTGACTTTTCTTTGAAACCGAGTTTTAGTGGTAAAGCCCTGTTTTAGCATTCGTTTAACCTTATCGTTAGATACTCATCTTGCGCCGCATTTCGGCCATTTCTAGTTCTAATCTGTTGTTTTAGTTTTATAATTACGTAATTTTATTGCACTTGTAAAAATTTTATTTCTTCGTTTTCGTGCTGGTTTTGCTCTGGATGGGTCAGTCCCGGTCCACAACCTTTGAATCAGGCGAAATGTGGAAAGAAAAGACTGAGAATTAGGAAAAATCGACTTTTCTTTGAAACCGAGTTTTAGTGGTAAAGCCCTGTTTTATCGGAAATCACCTATATCCTCGCGTTATTAAGTCCATAGTATCTCAAACAGTTTTTCGTGTAGTATTTGTGTAGTCTAATTATGAGACACCGTTCTCGTGCCGCATTCAGGCCATTTCTAGTTATAATCGCTACCTTCAGTTTTATATTTACGTAATTTTATTGCACTTGTAAAAAATTATTTCCTCGTTTTTCGTGCTGGTTTTGCTCTGGGTAGGTCAGTCCCGGTCAACAACCGTTGAATCAAGCGAAACCTGGAAAGAAAAGACTGAGAATTAGGAAAAATCGACTTTTCTTTGAAACCGAGTTTTAGTGGTAAAGCCCTGTTTTATCGGAAATCACCTATATCCTCGCGTTATTAAGTCCATAGTATCTCCAAACAGTTTTTCGTGTAGTGTTTGTGTAGTCTAATCATGAGACACCGTTCTCGTGCCGCATTCAGGCCATTTCTAGTTATAATCGCTTACCTTCAGTTTTATACTTACGTAATTTTAATGGAATTCTAAACATTTTTGTTTCTTCCTTTTTCGTGCTGTTTTGCTCTCGGCCGGTCAATCCCAGTTCACAAGCATCGAATAAGGTAAAACCTGTAGAAAAACACACAGAATTAGAAAAATCGACTTTTCTTTGAAACAGTGGTCTATACCACTATTGGTAAAGCCCTGTTTTATAGGAAATCACCTATATCCTCGTTATTAAGTCCATGAGTATCTCCAAACAGTTTTTTCTTGTAGTATTTGTGTAGTCTAATCATTAGACACCGTTCTCGTGCCGCATTCAGTTCATTTCTAGTTATAATCGCTTTCCTTCAGTTTTATATTTACGTAATTTTATTGCACTTGTAAAAAAATTTATTTCCTCGTTTTTCGTGCTGTTTTTGCTCTCGGCCGATCAGTCCTGGTCCACAAGCATCGAATCAGGTAAAACCTGTAAGAAAAACACACAGAATTAGAAAAAAATCGACTTTTTCTTTGAAACCGAGGTGTAGTGGTGATGTCCTGTTTTATAGGAATTCACCGATATCTTTGTGTATTAGAATCTCAAGCAGTCCAAATTTGTTTTTTATTGTAGCATTCGTTTAACCTTATCGTTAGATTTTCATCTTGCGCCGCATTTCGGCCATTTCTGGATTCTAATCAGTTATTTTTAGATTTATAATTACGTAATTTTATTGCACTTGTAAAAATTTTATTTCTTCGTTTTTCGTGCTGCTCTGGATCGGTCAGTCCCGGTCCATAACCGTTGAATCAGGCGAAACCTGGAAGAAAAGACTGAGAATTAGGAAAAATTGACTTTTTCTTTGAAACAACGTTATAGTGGTACAGCCCTGTTTTATAGGAAATCACCTATATCCTCTCGTTATTAAGTCCATGAGTATCTCCAAACAGTTTTTCTTGTAGTATTTGCGTAGTCTAATTATGAGACACCGTTCTCGTGCCGCATTCAGGCCATTTCTAGTTATAATCGCTTACCTTCAGTTTTATACTTACGTAATTTTAATGGAATCCTAAACATTTTTGTTTCTTCCTTTTTCGTGCTGTTTTGCTCTCGGCCGGTCAGTCTCAGTTCACAAGCATCGAATCAGGTAAAACCTGTAGAAAAACACACAGAATTAGGAAAAATCGACTTTTTCTTTGAAACCGTGGTCTATACCACTATTGGTAAAGCCCTGTTTTATAGGAAATCACCTATATCCTCGTTATTAAGTCCATGAAGTATCTCCAAACAGTTTTTTCTTGTAGTATTTGCGTAGTCTAATTATTAGACACCGTTCTCGTGCCGCATTCAGGCCATTTCTAGTTATAATCGCTTACCTTCAGTTTTATACTTACGTAATTTTAATGGAATTCTAAACATTTTTGTTTCTTCCTTTTTCGTGCTGTTTTGCTCTCGGCCGGTCAGTCCCAGTTCACAAGCATCGAATCAGGTAAAACCTGTAAGAAAAACACACAGAATTAGAAAAAAATCGACTTTTTCTTTGAAACCGAGGTGTAGTGGTGATGTCCTGTTTTATAGGAATTCACCGATATCTTTGTGTATTAGAATCTCAAGCAGTCCAAATTTGTTTTATTGTAGCATTCGTTTAACCTTATCGTTAGATTTTCATCTTGCGCCGCATTTCGGCCATTTCTGGATTCTAATCTGTTATTTTTAGTTTTATAATTACGTAATTTTATTGCACTTGTAAAAAATTTTATTTCTTCGTATTTCGTGCTGGTTTAGCTCTGGGTAGGTCAGTCCCGGTCAACAACCGTTGAATCAAGCGAAACCTGGAAAGAAAAGACTGAGAATTTGGAAAAATCGACTTTTTCTTTGGAAACCGAGTTTTAGTGGTAAAGCCCTGTTTTAGCATTCGTTTAACCTTATCGTTAGATACTCATCTTGCGCCGCATTTCGGCCATTTCTAGTTCTAATCTGTTGTTTTTAGTTTTATAATTACGTAATTTTATTGCACTTGTAAAAATTTTATTTCTTCGTTTTTCGTGCTGGTTTTGCTCTGGATGGGTCAGTCCCGGTCCACAACCTTTGAATCAGGCGAAATGTGGAAAGAAAAGACTGAGAATTAGGAAAAAATCGACTTTTTCTTTGAAACCGAGTTTTAGTGGTAAAGCCCTGTTTTATCGGAAATCACCTATATCCTCGCGTTATTAAGTCCATAGTATCTCCAAACAGTTTTTTCGTGTAGTATTTGTGTAGTCTAATCATGAGACACCGTTCTCGTGCCGCATTCAGGCCATTTCTAGTTATAATCGCTTACCTTCAGTTTTATACTTACGTAATTTTAATGGAATTCTAAACATTTTGTTTCTTCCTTTTTCGTGCTGTTTTTGCTCTCGGCCGGTCAATCCCAGTTCACAAGCATCGAATAAGGTAAAACCTGTAAGAAAAACACACAGAATTAGGAAAAAATCGACTTTTTCTTTGAAACAGTGGTCTATACCACTATTGGTAAAGCCCTGTTTTATAGGAAATCACCTATATCCTCTCGTTATTAAGTCCATAGTATCTCAAACAGTTTTTTCTTGTAGTATTTGTGTAGTCTAATCATTAGACACCGTTCTCGTGCCGCATTCAGTTCATTTCTAGTTATAATCGCTACCTTCAGTTTTATATTTACGTAATTTTATTGCACTTGTAAAAATTTTATTTCCTCGTTTTTCGTGCTGTTTTTGCTCTCGGCCGATCAGTCCTGGTCCACAAGCATCGAATCAGGTAAAACCTGTAAGAAAAACACACAGAATTAGAAAAAAATCGACTTTTTCTTTGAAACCGAGGTGTAGTGGTGATGTCCTGTTTTATAGGAATTCACCTATATCTTTATTAATATTAGAATCTCAAACAGTCCAAATTTGTTTTTTATTGTAGCATTCGTTTAACTTTATCGTTAGATACTCATCTTGCGCCGCATTTCGGCCATTTCTAGTTCTAATCAGTTATTTTTAGATTTATAATTACGTAATTTTGTTGAACTTGTAATAATTTTTATTTCTTCGTTTTCGTGCTGCTCTGGATCGGTCAGTCCCGGTCCATAACCGTTGAATCAGGCGAAACCTGGAAAGAAAAGATTGAGAATTAGGAAAAATCGACTTTTTCTTTGAAACAACGTTATAGTGGTACAGCCCTGTTTTATAGAAATCACCTATATCCTCTCGTTATTAAGTCCATAGTATCTCCAAACAGTTTTTCTTGTAGTATTTGCGTAGTCTAATTATTAGACACCGTTCTCGTGCCGCATTCAGGCCATTTCTAGTTATAATCGCTTACCTTCAGTTTCATACTTACGTAATTTTAATGGAATCCTAAACATTTTGTTTCTTCCTTTTTCGTGCTGTTTTTGCTCTCGGCCGGTCAGTCTCAGTTCACAAGCATCGAATCAGGTAAAACCTGTAAGAAAAACACACAGAATTAGAAAAATCGACTTTTTCTTTGAAACCGTGGTCTATACCACTATTGGTAAAGCCCTGTTTTATAGAAATCACCTATATCCTCTCGTTATTAAGTCCATAGTATCTCAAACAGTTTTTCTTGTAGTATTTGTGTAGTCTAATCATGAGACACCGTTCTCGTGCCGCATTTAAGCCATTTCTAGTTATAATCGCTTACCTTCAGTTTTATAATTACGTAATTTTGTTGAACTTGTAATAATTTTTATTTCTTCGTTTTTCGTGCTGGTTTTCTCTGGATCGATCAGTCCCGGTCCACAAGCATCAGATCAGGTAAAACCTGTAAGAAAAACACACAGAATTAGGAAAAAATCGACTTTTTCTTTGAAACCGAGGTGTAGTGGTGATGTCCTGTTTTATAGGAATTCACCGATATCTTTGTGTATTAGAATCTCAAACAGTCAAATTTGTTTTTATTGTAGCATTCGTTTAACTTTATCGTTAGATTTTCATCTTGCGCCGCATTTCGGCCATTTCTGGATTCTAATCAGTTATTTTTAGATTTATAATTACGTAATTTTATTGCACTTGTAAATATTTTATTTCCTCGTTTTCGTGCTGGTTTTGCTCTGGGTAGGTCAGTCCCGGTCCACAACCGTTGAATCAAGCGAAACCTGGAAAGAAAAGATTGAGAATTAGGAAAAAATCGACTTTTTCTTTGAAACAACGTTATAGTGGTACAGCCCTGTTTTATAGAAATCACCTATATCCTCGTTATTAAGTCCATAGTATCTCCAAACAGTTTTTTTTTCTTGTAGTATTTGCGTAGTCTAATTATTAGACACCGTTCTCGATGCCGCATTCAGGCCATTTCTAGTTATAATCGCTTACCTTCAGTTTTATACTTACGTAATTTTAATGGAATTCTAAACATTTTGTTTCTTCCTTTTTCGTGCTGTTTTTGCTCTCGGCCGGTCAGTCCCAGTTCACAAGCATCAGATCAGGTAAAACCTGTAAGAAAAACACAGAATTAGAAAAATCGACTTTTTCTTTGAAACCGAGGTGTAGTGGTGATGTCCTGTTTTATAGGAATTCACCGATATCTCTGTGTATTAGAATCTCAAACAGTCCAAATTTGTTTTTTATTCTTGCATTCGTTTAATCTTATCGTAAGATACTCATCTTACGCCGCATTTCGGCCATTTCTAGTTCTAATCTGTTATTTTTAGTTTTATAATTACGTAATTTTATTGCACTTGTAAAAAAATTTATTTCCTCGTTTTTCGTGCTGGTTTTGCTCTGGGTAGGTCAGTCCCGGTCCACAACCGTTGAATCAAGCGAAACCTGGAAAGAAAAGACTGAGAATAAGGAAAAAATCGACTTTTTCTTTGAAACAACGTTATAGTGGTACAGCCCTGTTTTATAGAAATCACCTATATCCTCTCGTTATTAAGTCCATAGTATCTCCAAACAGTTTTTTCTTGTAGTATTTGCGTAGTCTAATTATTAGACACCGTTCTCGTGCCGCATTCAGGCCATTTCTAGTTATAATCGCTTACCTTCAGTTTTATACTTACGTAATTTTAATGGAATCCTAAACATTTTTGTTTCTTCCTTTTTCGTGCTGTTTTTGCTCTCGGCCGGTCAGTCTCAGTTCACAAGCATCGAATCAGGTAAAACCTGTAAGAAAAACACACAGAATTAGGAAAAAATCGACTTTTTCTTTGAAACCGTGGTCTATACCACTATTGGTAAAGCCCTGTTTTATAGGAAATCACCTATATCCTCTCGTTATTAAGTCCATAGTATCTCCAAACAGTTTTTTCTTGTAGTATTTGCGTAGTCTAATTATTAGACACCGTTCTCGTGCCGCATTCAGGCCATTTCTAGTTATAATCGCTTACCTTCAGTTTTATACTTACGTAATTTTAATGGAATTCTAAACATTTTTGTTTCTTCCTTTTTCGTGCTGTTTTTGCTCTCGGCCGGTCAGTCCCAGTTCACAAGCATCGAATCAGGTAAAACCTGTAAGAAAAACACAGAATTAGAAAACAATCGACTTTTCTTTGAAACCGAGGTGTAGTGGTGATGTCCTGTTTTATAGAATTCACCGATATCTCTGTGTATTAGAATCTCAAACAGTCCAAATTTGTTTTTATTGTAGCATTCGTTTAACCTTATCGTTAGATTTTCATCTTGCGCCGCATTTCGGCCATTTCTGGTTCCTAATCTGTTATTTTTAGTTTTATAATTACGTAATTTTATTGCACTTGTAAAAATTTTATTTCTTCGTTTTTCGTGCTGGTTTAGCTCTGGGTAGGTCAGTCCCGGTCAACAACCGTTGAATCAAGCGAAACCTGGAAGAAAAGACTGAGAATTAGGAAAAATCGACTTTTTCTTTGGAAACCGAGTTTTAGTGGTAAAGCCCTGTTTTAGCATTCGTTTAACCTTATCGTTAGATACTCATCTTGCGCCGCATTTCGGCCATTTCTAGTTCTAATCTGTTGTTTTAGTTTTATAATTACGTAATTTTATTGCACTTGTAAAAATTTTATTTCTTCGTTTTTCGTGCTGGTTTAGCTCTGGGTAGGTCAGTCGGTCCACAACCTTTGAATCAGGCGAAATGTGGAAAGAAAAGACTGAGAATAAGGAAAAATCGACTTTTTCTTTGAAACCGAGTTTTAGTGGTAAAGCCCTGTTTTATCGGAAATCACCTATATCCTCGCGTTATTAAGTCCATAGTATCTCCAAACAGTTTTTTCGTGTAGTATTTGTGTAGTCTAATTATGAGACACCGTTCTCGTGCCGCATTCAGGCCATTTCTAGTTATAATCGCTTACCTTCAGTTTTATATTTACGTAATTTTATTGCACTTGTAAAAATAATTATTTCCTCGTTTTTCGTGCTGGTTTTGCTCTGGGTAGGTCAGTCCCGGTCCACAACCGTTGAATCAAGCGAAACCTGGAAAGAAAAGACTGAGAATTAGAAAAATCGACTTTTTCTTTGAAACCGAGTTTTAGTGGTAAAGCCCTGTTTTATCGGAAATCACCTATATCCTCGCGTTATTAAGTACATAGTATCTCCAAACGGTTTTCGTGTAGTATTTGTGTAGTCTAATCATGAGACACCGTTCTCGTGCGCATTCAGGCCATTTCTAGTTATAATCGCTTACCTTCAGTTTTATACTTACGTAATTTTAATGGAATTCTAAACATTTTGTTTCTTCCTTTTTCGTGCTGTTTTTGCTCTCGGCCGGTCAGTCCCAGTTCACAAGCATCAGATCAGGTAAAACCTGTAAGAAAAACACACAGAATTAGAAAAATCGACTTTTTCTTTGAAACCGAGGTGTAGTGGTGATGTCCTGTTTTATAGGAATTCACCGATATCTTTGTGTATTAGAATCTCAAACAGTCCAAATTTGTTTTTATTGTAGCATTCGTTTAACCTTATCGTTAGATTTTCATCTTGCGCCGCATTTCGGCCATTTCTAGTTCTAATCTGTTATTTTTAGTTTTATAATTACGTAATTTTATTGCACTTGTAAAAAATTTTATTTCTTCGTATTTCGTGCTGGTTTAGCTCTGGGTAGGTCAGTCCCGGTCAACAACCGTTGAATCAAGCGAAACCTGGAAAGAAAAGACTGAAATTAGGAAAAATCGACTTTTCTTTGAAACCGAGTTTTAGTGGTAAAGCCCTGTTTTAGCATTCGTTTAACCTTATCGTTAGATACTCATCTTGCGCCGCATTTCGGCCATTTCTAGTTCTAATCTGTTGTTTTTAGTTTTATAATTACGTAATTTTATTGCACTTGTAAAAATTTTATTTCTTCGTTTTTCGTGCTGGTTTTGCTCTGGATGGGTCAGTCCCGGTCCACAACCTTTGAATCAGGCGAAATGTGGAAAGAAAAGACTGAGAATTAGGAAAAAATCGACTTTTTCTTTGAAACCGAGTTTTAGTGGTAAAGCCCTGTTTTATCGGAAATCACCTATATCCTCGCGTTATTAAGTCCATAGTATCTCCAAACAGTTTTTTCGTGTAGTATTTGTGTAGTCTAATTATGAGACACCGTTCTCGTGCCGCATTCAGGCCATTTCTAGTTATAATCGCTTACCTTCAGTTTTATATTTACGTAATTTTATTGCACTTGTAAAAATAATTATTTCCTCGTTTTTCGTGCTGGTTTTGCTCTGGGTAGGTCAGTCCCGGTCCACAACCGTTGAATCAAGCGAAACCTGGAAAGAAAAGACTGAGAATAAGGAAAAAATCGACTTTTTCTTTGAAACAACGTTATAGTGGTACAGCCCTGTTTTATAGGAAATCACCTATATCCTCTCGTTATTAAGTCCATAGTATCTCAAACAGTTTTTCTTGTAGTATTTGCGTAGTCTAATTATTAGACACCGTTCTCGTGCCGCATTCAGGCCATTTCTAGTTATAATCGCTTACCTTCAGTTTTATGCTTACGTAATTTTAATGGAATCCTAAACATTTTGTTTCTTCCTTTTTCGTGCTGTTTTTGCTCTCGGCCGGTCAGTCTCAGTTCACAAGCATCAGATCAGGTAAAACCTGTAAGAAAAACACACAGAATTAGGAAAAAATCGACTTTTCTTTGAAACCGTGGTCTATACCACTATTGGTAAAGCCCTGTTTTATAGAAATCACCTATATCCTCGTTATTAAGTCCATAGTATCTCCAAACAGTTTTTTCTTGTAGTATTTGCGTAGTCTAATTATTAGACACCGTTCTCGTGCCGCATTCAGGCCATTTCTAGTTATAATCGCTTACCTTCAGTTTTATACTTACGTAATTTTAATGGAATTCTAAACATTTTTGTTTCTTCCTTTTTCGTGCTGTTTTTGCTCTCGGCCGGTCAGTCCCAGTTCACAAGCATCGAATCAGGTAAAACCTGTAAGAAAAACACACAGAATTAGAAAAAAATCGACTTTTTCTTTGAAACCGAGGTGTAGTGGTGATGTCCTGTTTTATAGAATTCACCGATATCTTTGTGTATTAGAATCTCAAACAGTCCAAATTTGTTTTTATTGTAGCATTCGTTTAACCTTATCGTTAGATTTTCATCTTGCGCCGCATTTCGGCCATTTCTAGTTCTAATCTGTTATTTTTAGTTTTATAATTACGTAATTTTATTGCACTTGTAAAAATTTTATTTCTTCGTATTTCGTGCTGGTTTTGCTCTGGATGGGTCAGTCCCGGTCAACAACCGTTGAATCAAGCGAAACCTGGAAGAAAAGACTGAGAATTAGGAAAAATCGACTTTTTCTTTGAAACCGAGTTTTAGTGGTAAAGCCCTGTTTTAGCATTCGTTTAACCTTATCGTTAGATACTCATCTTGCGCCGCATTTCGGCCATTTCTAGTTCTAATCTGTTGTTTTTAGTTTTATAATTACGTAATTTTGTTGAACTTGTAATAATTTTTATTTCTTCGTTTTCGTGCTGGTTTTGCTCTGGATGGGTCAGTCGGTCCACAACCTTTGAATCAGGCGAAATGTGGAAAGAAAAGACTGAGAATTAGGAAAAATCGACTTTTCTTTGAAACCGAGTTTTAGTGGTAAAGCCCTGTTTTATCGGAAATCACCTATATCCTCGCGTTATTAAGTCCATAGTATCTCCAAACAGTTTTTTCGTGTAGTATTTGTGTAGTCTAATTATGAGACACCGTTCTCGTGCCGCATTCAGGCCATTTCTAGTTATAATCGCTTACCTTCAGTTTTATATTTACGTAATTTTATTGCACTTGTAAAAATAATTATTTCCTCGTTTTTCGTGCTGGTTTTGCTCTGGGTAGGTCAGTCCCGGTCCACAACCGTTGAATCAAGCGAAACCTGGAAAGAAAAGACTGAGAATTAGGAAAAAATCGACTTTTTCTTTGAAACCGAGTTTTAGTGGTAAAGCCCTGTTTTATCGGAAATCACCTATATCCTCGCGTTATTAAGTACATAGTATCTCCAAACAGTTTTTTCGTGTAGTATTTGTGTAGTCTAATCATGAGACACCGTTCTCGTGCCGCATTCAGGCCATTTCTAGTTATAATCGCTTACCTTCAGTTTTATACTTACGTAATTTTAATGGAATTCTAAACATTTTTGTTTCTTCCTTTTTCGTGCTGTTTTTGCTCTCGGCCGGTCAATCCCAGTTCACAAGCATCGAATAAGGTAAAACCTGTAAGAAAAACACACAGAATTAGGAAAAAATCGACTTTTTCTTTGAAACAGTGGTCTATACCACTATTGGTAAAGCCCTGTTTTATAGGAAATCACCTATATCCTCTCGTTATTAAGTCCATAGTATCTCAAACAGTTTTTCTTGTAGTATTTGTGTAGTCTAATCATTTGACACCGTTCTCGTGCCGCATTCAGTTCATTTCTAGTTATAATCGCTTTCCTTCAGTTTTATATTTACGTAATTTTATTGCACTTGTAAAAATTTTATTTCCTCGTTTTCGTGCTGTTTTTGCTCTCGGCCGATCAGTCCTGGTCCACAAGCATCGAATCAGGTAAAACCTGTAAGAAAAACACACAGAATTAGAAAACAATCGACTTTTTCTTTGAAACCGAGGTGTAGTGGTGATGTCCTGTTTTATAGGAATTCACCTATATCTTTATTATTAGAATCTCAAGCAGTCAAATTTGTTTTTATTGTAGCATTCGTTTAACTTTATCGTTAGATACTCATCTTGCGCCGCATTTCGGCCATTTCTAGTTCTAATCAGTTATTTTTAGATTTATAATTACGTAATTTTGTTGAACTTGTAATAATTTTTATTTCTTCGTTTTTCGTGCTGCTCTGGATCGGTCAGTCCCGGTCCATAACCGTTGAATCAGGCGAAACCTGGAAAGAAAAGACTGAGAATTAGGAAAAAATTGACTTTTCTTTGAAACAACGTTATAGTGGTACAGCCCTGTTTTATAGAATTCACCGATATCTTTGTGTATTAGAATCTCAAGCAGTCCAAATTTGTTTTTATTGTAGCATCTGTTTAACCTTATCGTTAGATACTCATCTTGCGCCGCATTTCGGCCATTTCTAGTTCTAATCAGTTATTTTTAGATTTATAATTACGTAATTTTGTTGAACTTGTAATAATTTTTATTTCTTCGTTTTTCGTGCTGCTCTGGATCGGTCAGTCCCGGTCCATAACCGTTGAATCAGGCGAAATGTGGAAAGAAAAGACTGAGAATTAGGAAAAATCGACTTTTCTTTGAAACAGTGGTCTATACCACTATTGGTAAAACCCTGTTTTATAGGAATTCACCTATATCTTTGTGTATTAGAATCTCAAACAGTTTTTCGTGTAGTATTTGTGTAGTCTAATCATTTGACACCGTTCTCGTGCCGCATTCAGTTCATTTCTAGTTATAATCGCTTACCTTCAGTTTTATGCTTACGTAATTTTATTGCACTTGTAAAAATTTTATTTCCTCGTTTTTCGTGCTGCTCTGGATCGGTCAGTCCCGGTCAACAACCGTTGAATCAAGCGAAACCTGGAAAGAAAAGACTGAGAATTAGGAAAAATCGACTTTTCTTTGAAACAGTGGTCTATACCACTATTGGTAAAGCCCTGTTTTATAGAAATCACCTATATCCTCTCGTTATTAAGTCCATAGTATCTCCAAACAGTTTTTCTTGTAGTATTTGCGTAGTCTAATTATTAGACACCGTTCTCGTGCCGCATTCAGGCCATTTCTAGTTATAATCGCTTACCTTCAGTTTTATACTTACGTAATTTTAATGGAATTCTAAACATTTTGTTTCTTCCTTTTTCGTGCTGTTTTTGCTCTCGGCCGGTCAGTCCCAGTTCACAAGCATCGAATCAGGTAAAACCTGTAAGAAAAACACACAGAATTAGAAAAATCGACTTTTCTTTGAAACCGAGGTGTAGTGGTGATGTCCTGTTTTATAGGAATTCACCGATATCTTTATTAATATTAGAATCTCAAGCAGTCAAATTTGTTTTTATTGTAGCATTCGTTTAACCTTATCGTTAGATTTTCATCTTGCGCCGCATTTCGGCCATTTCTAGTTCTAATCTGTTATTTTTAGTTTTATAATTACGTAATTTTGTTGAACTTGTAATAATTTTTATTTCTTCGTATTTCGTGCTGGTTTAGCTCTGGGTAGGTCAGTCCCGGTCAACAACCGTTGAATCAAGCGAAACCTGGAAAGAAAAGACTGAGAATTAGGAAAAATCGACTTTTCTTTGAAACCGAGTTTTAGTGGTAAAGCCCTGTTTTAGCATTCGTTTAACCTTATCGTTAGATACTCATCTTGCGCCGCATTTCGGCCATTTCTAGTTCTAATCTGTTGTTTTTAGTTTTATAATTACGTAATTTTATTGCACTTGTAAAAATTTTATTTCTTCGTTTTTCGTGCTGGTTTTGCTCTGGATGGGTCAGTCCCGGTCCACAACCTTTGAATCAGGCGAAATGTGGAAAGAAAAGACTGAGAATTAGGAAAAAATCGACTTTTTCTTTGAAACCGAGTTTTAGTGGTAAAGCCCTGTTTTATCGGAAATCACCTATATCCTCGCGTTATTAAGTCCATAGTATCTCCAAACAGTTTTTTCGTGTAGTATTTGTGTAGTCTAATCATGAGACACCGTTCTCGTGCCGCATTCAGGCCATTTCTAGTTATAATCGCTTACCTTCAGTTTTATACTTACGTAATTTTAATGGAATTCTAAACATTTTTGTTTCTTCCTTTTTCGTGCTGTTTTTGCTCTCGGCCGGTCAGTCTCAGTTCACAAGCATCGAATCAGGTAAAACCTGTAAGAAAAACACACAGAATTAGGAAAAAATTGACTTTTCTTTGAAACAACGTTATAGTGGTACAGCCCTGTTTTATAGGAAATCACCTATATCCTCTCGTTATTAAGTCCATAGTATCTCCAAACAGTTTTTCTTGTAGTATTTGCGTAGTCTAATTATTAGA
Organism: Teinopalpus imperialis; assembly: GCA_029286865.1. Classification (NCBI taxonomy): domain Eukaryota; kingdom Metazoa; phylum Arthropoda; class Insecta; order Lepidoptera; family Papilionidae; genus Teinopalpus; species Teinopalpus imperialis. Next base: position 17,935 of record JAGSMU010000515.1, read on the forward strand.
CACCGTTCTCGTGCCGCATTCAGGCCATTTCTAGTTATAATCGCTTACCTTCAGTTTTATACTTACGTAATTTTAATGGAATCCTAAACATTTTGTTTCTTCCTTTTTCGTGCTGTTTTGCTCTCGGCCGGTCAGTCTCAGTTCACAAGCATCGAATCAGGTAAAACCTGTAAGAAAAACACAGAATTAGGAAAAAATCGACTTTTCTTTGAAACCGTGGTCTATACCACTATTGGTAAAACCCTGTTTTATAGGAAATCACCTATATCCTCTCGTTATTAAGTCCATAGTATCTCCAAACAGTTTTTCTTGTAGTATTTGCGTAGTCTAATTATTAGACACCGTTCTCGATGCCGCATTCAGGCCATTTCTAGTTATAATCGCTTACCTTCAGTTTTATACTTACGTAATTTTAATGGAATTCTAAACATTTTGTTTCTTCCTTTTTCGTGCTGTTTTGCTCTCGGCCGGTCAGTCCCAGTTCACAAGCATCGAATCAGGTAAAACCTGTAAGAAAAACACAGAATTAGAAAAATCGACTTTTCTTTGAAACCGAGGTGTAGTGGTGATGTCCTGTTTTATAGAATTCACCGATATCTTTGTGTATTAGAATCTCAAGCAGTCCAAATTTGTTTTTATTGTAGCATTCGTTTAACCTTATCGTTAGATTTTCATCTTGCGCCGCATTTCGGCCATTTCTGGATTCTAATCTGTTATTTTTAGTTTTATAATTACGTAATTTTATTGCACTTGTAAAAATTTTATTTCTTCGTATTTCGTGCTGGTTTAGCTCTGGGTAGGTCAGTCCCGGTCAACAACCGTTGAATCAAGCGAAACCTGGAAAGAAAAGACTGAGAATTAGGAAAAATCGACTTTTTCTTTGAAACCGAGTTTTAGTGGTAAAGCCCTGTTTTAGCATTCGTTTAACCTTATCGTTAGATACTCATCTTGCGCCGCATTTCGGCCATTTCTAGTTCTAATCTGTTGTTTTAGTTTTATAATTACGTAATTTTATTGCACTTGTAAAAATTATTTCTTCGTTTTCGTGCTGGTTTTGCTCTGGATGGGTCAGTCCCGGTCCACAACCTTTGAATCAGGCGAAATGTGGAAAGAAAAGACTGAAATTAGGAAAAATCGACTTTTCTTTGAAACCGAGTTTTAGTGGTAAAGCCCTGTTTTATCGGAAATCACCTATATCCTCGCGTTATTAAGTCCATAGTATCTCAAACAGTTTTTCTTGTAGTATTTGTGTAGTCTAATCATGAGACACCGTTCTCGTGCCGCATTCAGGCCATTTCTAGTTATAATCGCTTACCTTCAGTTTTATGCTTACGTAATTTTAATGGAATTCTAAACATTTTGTTTCTTCCTTTTTCGTGCTGTTTTTGCTCTCGGCCGGTCAATCCCAGTTCACAAGCATCGAATAAGGTAAAACCTGTAAGAAAAACACAGAATTAGGAAAAATCGACTTTTCTTTGAAACAGTGGTCTATACCACTATTGGTAAAACCCTGTTTTATAGAAATCACCTATATCCTCGTTATTAAGTCCATAGTATCTCAAACAGTTTTTCTTGTAGTATTTGTGTAGTCTAATCATTAGACACCGTTCTCGTGCCGCATTCAGGCCATTTCTAGTTATAATCAACACCTTCAGTTTTATGCTTACGTAATTTTAATAGAATTCTAAAATTTTTGTTTCTTCCTTTTTCGTGCTGTTTTGCTCTCGGCCGGTCAGTCCCAGTTCACAAGCATCGAATCAGGTAAAACCTGTAAGAAAAAACACAGAATTAGAAAAAATCGACTTTTTCTTTGAAACCGAGGTGTAGTGGTGATGTCCTGTTTTATAGGAATTCACCTATATCTTTGTGTATTAGAATCTCAAACAGTCCAAATTTGTTTTTATTGTAGCATTCGTTTAACTTTATCGTTAGATACTCATCTTGCGCCGCATTTCGGCCATTTCTAGTTCTAATCAGTTATTTTTAGATTTATAATTACGTAATTTTGTTGAACTTGTAATAATTTTTATTTCTTCGTTTTTCGTGCTGCTCTGGATCGGTCAGTCCCGGTCCATTACCGTTGAATCAGGCGAAACCTGGAAAGAAAAGACAGAGAAATACGAAAAAATTGACTTTTTCTTTGAAACAACGTTATAGTGGTACAGCCCTGTTTTATAGAAATCACCTATATCCTCTCGTTATTAAGTCCATGAGTATCTCAAACAGTTTTTTCTTGTAGTATTTGCGTAGTCTAATTATTAGACACCGTTCTCGATGCCGCATTCAGGCCATTTCTAGTTATAATCGCTTACCTTCAGTTTTATACTTACGTAATTTTAATGGAATCCTAAACATTTTGTTTCTTCCTTTTTCGTGCTGTTTTGCTCTCAGCCGGTCAGTCTCAGTTCACAAGCATCGAATCAGGTAAAACCTGTAAGAAAAACACACAGAATTAGGAAAAATCGACTTTTTCTTTGAAACCGTGGTCTATACCACTATTGGTAAAGCCCTGTTTTATAGGAAATCACCTATATCCTCTCGTTATTAAGTCCATAGTATCTCAAACAGTTTTTTTCTTGTAGTATTTGTGTAGTCTTATCATTAGACACCGTTCTCGTGCCGCATTTAGGCCATTTCTAGTTATAATCGCTTACCTTCAGTTTTATATTTACGTAATTTTATTGCACTTGTAAAAAATTTTATTTCCTCGTTTTTCGTGCTGGTTTTTCTCTGGATCGATCAGTCCCGGTCCACAAGCATCGAATCAGGTAAAACCTGTAAGAAAAACACACAGAATTAGAAAAAATCGACTTTTCTTTGAAACCGAGGTGTAGTGGTGATGTCCTGTTTTATAGAATTCACCGATATCTTTGTGTATTAGAATCTCAAGCAGTCCAAATTTGTTTTTATTGTAGCATTCGTTTAACCTTATCGTTAGATACTCATCTTGCGCCGCATTTCGGCCATTTCTAGTTCTAATCTGTTATTTTTAGTTTTATAATTACGTAATTTTATTGCACTTGTAAATATTTTTATTTCCTCGTTTTTCGTGCTGGTTTTGCTCTGGGTAGGTCAGTCCCGGTCCACAACCGTTGAATCAAGCGAAACCTGGAAAGAAAAGATTGAGAATTAGGAAAAATCGACTTTTTCTTTGAAACAACGTTATAGTGGTACAGCCCTGTTTTATAGAAATCACCTATATCCTCTCGTTATTAAGTCCATAGTATCTCAAACAGTTTTTCTTGTAGTATTTGCGTAGTCTAATTATTAGACACCGTTCTCGTGCCGCATTCAGGCCATTTCTGGTTATAATCGCTTACCTTCAGTTTTATACTTACGTAATTTTAATGGAATTCTAAACATTTTGTTTCTTCCTTTTTCGTGCTGTTTTTGCTCTCGGCCGGTCAGTCCCAGTTCACAAGCATCGAATCAGGTAAAACCTGTAAGAAAAACACACAGAATTAGAAAAAATCGACTTTTCTTTGAAACCGAGGTGTAGTGGTGATGTCCTGTTTTATAGGAATTCACCGATATCTCTGTGTATTAGAATCTCAAACAGTCCAAATTTGTTTTATTCTTGCATTCGTTTAATCTTATCGTAAGATACTCATCTTACGCCGCATTTCAGCCATTTCTAGTTCTAATCTGTTATTTTTAGTTTTATAATTACGTAATTTTATTGCACTTGTAAAAATTTATTTCCTCGTTTTCGTGCTGGTTTTGCTCTGGGTAGGTCAGTCCCGGTCCACAACCGTTGAATCAAGCGAAACCTGGAAAGAAAAGATTGAGAATTAGGAAAAAATCGACTTTTTCTTTGAAACAACGTTATAGTGGTACAGCCCTGTTTTATAGGAAATCACCTATATCCTCTCGTTATTAAGTCCATAGTATCTCCAAACAGTTTTTTCTTGTAGTATTTGTGTAGTCTAATCATTAGACACCGTTCTCGTGCCGCATTCAGGCCATTTCTAGTTATAATCGCTTACCTTCAGTTTTATACTTACGTAATTTTAATGGAATTCTAAACATTTTTGTTTCTTCCTTTTTCGTGCTGTTTTTGCTCTCGGCCGGTCAGTCCCAGTTCACAAGCATCGAATCAGGTAAAACCTGTAAGAAAAACACACAGAATTAGAAAAAAATCGACTTTTTCTTTGAAACCGAGGTGTAGTGGTGATGTCCTGTTTTATAGGAATTCACCGATATCTCTGTGTATTAGAATCTCAAACAGTCCAAATTTGTTTTTTATTCTTGCATTCGTTTAATCTTATCGTAAGATACTCATCTTACGCCGCATTTCGGCCATTTCTAGTTCTAATCTGTTATTTTTAGTTTTATAATTACGTAATTTTATTGCACTTGTAAAAAAATTTATTTCCTCGTTTTTCGTGCTGGTTTTGCTCTGGGTAGGTCAGTCCCGGTCCACAACCGTTGAATCAAGCGAAACCTGGAAAGAAAAGACTGAGAATAAGGAAAAAATCGACTTTTTCTTTGAAACAACGTTATAGTGGTACAGCCCTGTTTTATAGGAAATCACCTATATCCTCTCGTTATTAAGTCCTAGAATATTTTATCAAATTAACTTGAATCCTCCATTTTTTGAAATTGTTTCTTTAACTTTGTTCTTTTGTAAGTTAAATTTGATTTACGATATATATTATACTTTAAGGACCTTATTCCATCAAAATAAGATTCATATTTGTTTGATTTCGTTATACCAGATGCTTTGACAAATTTGTAAGTAATTTAAAGCTCCAGTTGTTATCTAATACACGTTTGTACGTAAAAATTTAGCGAAATATTTAAAACCCGTCTTACGATACTGTTTATTTTTTTTATATTTTCATTATGTAGTTGGTGTGCAGGTCTCATCAGGTTGTAATTTTTTGGTTATTACCTAAATATATGTGATGAAAGGCAGGACGTTAAAATAGTACAGGGGGTATTTGTGCAAATACGGAGAGAATATTTCGTCGTCAACCGATTTAAAGCATGTAGATAAACAGTCGGCTAAAATAATGAATTTCTTGTAAATACACAAATTCATTATAGTTTTATATGATTCTAAGGGTTATGGACTACTTAGTTTCTGCAATGGTCACATGGTCACTTATAAGATGTATCATTAATAAATAATCAAAATGATCGGTCATTCTACATTTCAGTCTAAAGTTTTAAATCTAGCACGCCATCACTAATATCGCTTGTGGAATGTTCTTTTTAAAAACTGTTGTGTCAAAAGAACTGTTATATTATTTAAAAAACCAGTGAAAGAACACTTTATGCAGCTAACCTTTTATCCAGCTGAATACATTTTTTTTATGGAATAGGTGGCAAACGAGCAGCGCAGCCGATGTTAAGTGATTACCGCAAGTGCGCTGTCCATTATAATATTATGTTAACGTTATTGTTTTGTATTATAAATATGTATATATATATATATATATATATATATATATATATATATATATATATATATATGTATGTATATATATATATATGTATATATTTATTAATTATGGAAAGCCTCGTCACCAGTAATAAAGCTCTCCGGATCCCCACACATCTGGAAAAACACAGCAGCATTATACTGCTATGTTACGCTGTTATTCCACGAGGGCATAGTCTTACCTCGGTCGAGCTGAGCCATTCATTCTGCAGCTAGAAATAAACTATAGTGTAGCTCTACCACTGTCGATGAAGTCCCCAACAGCAGGAGTGCTGGAAGAGTTTTTTATGGGTCAAATAAGCTGCACTTTTGAACATACTATTCTCATCTTAGTTTTTTTTAAGAAATACTGTGTGTAGATGAAAGTTAAATAAATAAATAATGATATATAAGAGACCTATAACGATGATGCTTTAAGTACTTGTACTTACTTCTTATTAATATATTGATTTGACTACTCCATGGGGTAGTGGTTAGAGTATATGGCTGCAGTGAAATGCCTGCGTTTGAATCTATGTCGATTAACACTTGCGCATTTACAAGATGAGTCACGTTGTCGGTAGTTTTATGCTGTATTATGAATAAGTCGGCTCTACCGGGGATGGACTACGTTTTCACAGGATATCATCATGAAATAGCAGCATAATGCTGTTGTGTTTCGTTTGACCAGTGGATGGATCCGTCATCATTTCTTGAGGAAGCTTTACATGCATCTAAATCTCTATAATTTATAGAAGCTTAAGCGATGTTGGAATCAAGATGGATAAACAGTTGCGTGCTTCTTAATCAATATGTAATCTTTTGTATAATGCTTAAAAACTTCCTAATCAATAATAAACATAAAAAAAACCATGTTCCAGAGAACCGTGCAGAACTAAACTAATTCTGCACGGGGGCACAGTAAATTAAATAACAATTCTGTATTCTGTTTTATTACATCGCTATTATAACACAGCCGTAAATTTATTTCTAGCTATTTAGTATATTTTTAAATTCACAATGATAAACAAGGCAAACTGTGTTAAGGGAAAAAAATGTGGAAAATTGCATAATTACACTTTGTTACAGTAGTAAACCGGAACATACTTAACTTCTCAAGCACGCGGCACGCCAGTGAGAGCTACTAAAGCGGTCACCCATCAAATACTTAACATAGTTTAGTAACCTGAGTTTTAGTAATACAACGTTTTTTATTAAACAAACCCTTTTTTTTATAATCTTATTTTATACTTGTGGTTTTTTGTGTCGTACTTGGGATGACGAACCAGTTCATCTGATTTTAAGTAACGTGTGCGCCCCATAAAAGCAGGCATACATTTTTAACAAAGATTTGTCATTACTGTGCACTGAGATAGAACGCTAAAATCACCTTACACTGATTTCGATTTCTCTAAGTGATAATAATCGAACAGTCGTAAAGACCACGGTGCGGCTGGTTTCTATCAGTGTGAAATGGTCAACTGGTTTCTTATGTTTAGTGAATGGATCCGGTTCACCAGATACGGTTATTGGTAGCGAGGTAAACCATCTCGGTCTTTGCACAGTATTGTACGTGCTAACTCTACCTTACCTCATCCTGTCCTTATAGTGCACATCGCTCTACTGTACTCAAACCGTAGGTGGAATCTGTTTGCAGATGAATTAATGGTACTATTGTCGGGACGGATGGACTTCTGTGAGCGAGATAAATGAAAAAGTTAGTAGTCTTCAAAAGAATTAATGTTATTGGTTTATATTAAAGTAATTTAAATAAATAAAAAATTGTAGAGGATGGTTTTGGGTGCTTATGTACTACAGTCCTCACTTATTATCAGAGATGTTCATAGATTCGATTGTCCCCCTTAGTTTTTTTTAATAAAAAAGTAGTGCTTTTATGTGTGCAAGCTATTGCGCAAACGCATCCTCATAACGTTTCGGAGTGTTATATAATGTTATTTTCCCTGGGAGACAGGGCGTCTTTTCAAGACTTAACCCCTGATACGAAAACAGGCCTCATTTCTATAGAAGATATAGAAGCAAATGTTGTTCAAAAGATTTCGGCGTTTCGGCGCATTTGCGAATTTCATATTATCATCGTCACTTTTTTATTTATTTTTAAGTACAGCTCGACACTGATAGAGCTCCACTGCAGTTTGATTATGATTCCTTATCAAGGATGAATGTAGATTTTATGGGCCGCGGCAATTACTTGGCATCAGGTGAACTGTATGCTCGTTTGTTACTCTCAATTTTAAAAAAAAAGTAGTACAGACTTTTCAATAATTCTTTTTTGCACTAAACTTGTTAAGATTTTGACTTTTATTTCTTTATCTGAATCATTAAGTTATCTAGGCGATGTATGGAAACCAACATTATTTCGTCATTATCATGATTGTCGTCGTCATATGAGCTTGACTGACGCTAGTGTGACAAAACGTTATAGAAGATTAAAAAACCACTACAAAATTTTCTTTACTTAATCGCTATTTGCTAATTTCGTACCCTAATCTTTTATTTCTGTAGTTACAAGTCTCTACTGTTTCGGACCTTATTTTCATTTCATGTTCGCTATCCAAGCTGTGGGATCAATTTGCTTAAAGTGCTCCTGGTAGTTGATAGGACAAACTTTTATTCAAAGCTAATATGCAGGTGACAGCTTAAATTATATAATACATATTCGTACGATATTTTCTTTCACCGCCGAGAAAAATATTACATGATAATATTGAGTACAGGCCTTACAAGATATTAATTTAAAACCACGGGCAAGTTAATTATAAAATATGATGAGTATGTACTAATTTTTGCAAAGAATCACAATGCAGATGCGTTGTCACCCTGGGGATCGCGATGGAATGTCTGGTCACCAGTAATAAAGGTCTACGTATCCCTGCACTCACCAGACGTAACACAGCAGCACCATGTTATTATTTTACGCTAGTATTCTGTGAGGGCATAGTCCTCCCAGGGTAGATTTGACCCATTCATTTTGCTGGTAGAAACAAACTGCAGTGTAGATCTACCATAACTTGCAACAAAGCACGATACTGAGCCACCTGCTTTGATCGACTTCCCATGAACTTGCATATGTCGCTCCATCCATTGGCGGTCATCCTATACTGCAACTGCATGTCCGAGGTTGCCACTTATTAGTCTTACTTGCCCCATAGGCAGACCACATTGCCTTTAAAGCTTCTTGACCTTTTGAGCTATGTCAGTTCTCCCGTTCTACTACGCATGTCTTGTTGTCTCTACGTATTATATCATGTAGAGAAACACCCCCATCGTAGCCTACGCTATAGCTAACAGGAACTGAAGGACTGTTTTAGTACCTGAAGCCATCTAATAACTCAACAGTGATGACTTAAGGTAATGAGTCATGGTTTATTTCATAATAAAATCAAAGTTATTCTCAATGTGATAAAGTAAAGACAAAACAGCAATTTGTGTGTTGTACAAATGTCAATATAATACCCATGCTTAACAGTGGACTAATGCTGGGCTAAGACAATATGATAATGATGACAAATGTTGCCTCGGCTTCTAATGGAACCTATTACCAATAATTTAGTAGCCGAGTACTCTAAATAAGATCTAACATATTTATAGAGACATATTTTATCTAATAAAATATATAAAGAATCGATAGGCCGTGCTTTCGCAGTCCCTATGCGTACTGAACATCTGGATCAAGCCAGCTTTTGCCCTTTTGCTCCACGCGAGGTTTCTGTCCTTGGAACGAAACACCGTGCGCCCGCCGATAAAATCGAGCGCGCACCGTTTCCGCCCAACCGAGTAAGTAATGAAACAATGAAAGTAGTGGTTTTTCAGCGACGACCGCGCGAACGATCTCCCACTTATGCTACACCTCTCATGTCTCCTTACAATGCCAGACTAGAGTCAAGCTCAACAGGGTCTTCTTTCCCCGCTGATTCTCCCAAGCCCGTTCCCTTGGCTGTGGTTTCGCTAGATAGTAGATAGGGACAGTGGGAATCTCGTTAATCCATTCATGCGCGTCACTAATTAGATGACGAGGCATTTGGCTACTTCTGCCGATCACAGTACCATCGCCGTAGCGACGTGATTTATAATCATCACGGATACCCACGAGAGACGCCACTTGTCCCCATCTCCCGTCCTT
>JAGSMU010000515.1:32500-44253 GCA_029286865.1 Teinopalpus imperialis
GATCAAGTTTGGTCAACTTCCCAGCAACGCCGACGGCCGTGAAGCCACCGCGTGTCGGTCCGAAGACCTCACTAAATCATTCAATCGGTAGTAGCGACGGGCGGTGTGTACAAAGGGCAGGGACGTAATCAACGCGAGCTTATGACTCGCACTTACTAGGAATTCCTCGTTTATGGGGGATAATTGCAAACCCCAATCCCCAGCACGAAGGAGTTTCAACGGGTTGCCCGGGCCTCTAGGCCAGGGAGAACATGCTGATTCCTTCAGTGTAGCGCGCGTGCGGCCCAGGACATCTAAGGGCATCACAGACCTGTTATTGCTCAGTCTCGTGCGGCTCGAAGCCGCCGAACTCACTGGCGACGTATTAAAATTCTTCTAATTTTAATACGTCGCCAGTGAGTTGCGTGACCGAAGCCACGCACACCTAAATGACGACGCCTATCATGGAGTAGTCAAATCAATATATTAATAAGAAGTAAGTACAAGTATTAAAGCATCATCGTTATAGGTCTCTAATATATGATTATTTATTTATTTAACTTTCATCTACACACAGTATTTCTTCAAAAAAACTAAGATGAGAATAGTATGTTCAAAAGTGCAGCTTATTTGACCCATAAAAAACTCTTCCAGCACTCCTGCTGTTGGGGACTTCATCGACAGTGGTAGAGCTACACTATAGTTTATTTCTAGCTGCAGAATGAATGGGTCAGCTCGACCGAGGTAAGACTATGCCCTCATGGAATAACAGCGTAACATAGCAGTATAATGCTGCTGTGTTTTTCCAGATGTGTGGGGATCCGGAGAGCTTTATTACTGGTGACGAGGCTTTCCATAATTAATAAATATATACATATATATATATATATACATATATATATATATATATATATATATATATATATATATATATATATATATATATATAAATATTTATGTATATATACATATTTATAATACAAAACAATAACGTTAACATAATATTATAATGGACAGCGCATTTGCGCTAATCACTTAACATCGGCTGCGATCCGCCGACGTTACTACGATGGCTCGGCGGGCAGCTTCCGGGAAACCAAAGATTTTGGACTCCGGGGGGAGTCTCGTTGCAAAGCTGAAACTTAAAGGAATTGACGGAAGGGCACCACCAGGAGTGGAGCCTGCGGCTTAATTTGACTCAACACGGGAAATCTCACCAGGCCCGGACACCGAAAGGATTGACAGATTAACAGCTCTTTCTTGATTCGGTGGGTGGTGGTGCATGGCCGTTCTTAGTTGGTGGAGCGATTTGTTTGTTAATTCTGGTAACGAACGAGACTCTAGCCTGCTAAATAGGCGTCGTCATTTAGGTGTGCGTGGCTTCGGTCACGCAACTCACTGGCGACGTATTAAAATTAGAAGAATTTTAATACGTCGCCAGTGAGTTCGGCAACTTCGAGCCGCACGAGACTGAGCAATAACAGGTCTGTGATGCCCTTAGATGTCCTGGGCCGCACGCGCGCTACACTGAAGGAATCAGCATGTTCTCCCTGGCCTAGAGGCCCGGGCAACCCGTTGAAACTCCTTCGTGCTGGGGATTGGGGTTTGCAATTATCCCCCATAAACGAGGAATTCCTAGTAAGTGCGAGTCATAAGCTCGCGTTGATTACGTCCCTGCCCTTTGTACACACCTCCCGTCGCTACTACCGATTGAATGATTTAGTGAGGTCTTCGGACCGACACGCGGTGGCTTCACGGCCGTCGGCGTTGCTGGGAAGTTGACCAAACTTGATCATTTAGAGGAAGTAAAAGTCGTAACAAAGGTTTCCGTAGGGGAACCTGCGGAAGGATCATTAACGTAATATAAATATGCGCGAACGCCGTTCGTACGTATATATTATATTTACATATAAATAATCGAATAAACGAAAGTTTAAACAATTGCGACGATAGTCCGCCGCCGCCGCCGTCGCTCCGTGAGCGCGCGCGATTGGCACGCGCACATATACGTGCGTGCGTTCTAACGTTAGCGTAAACATCGTCGACGAAACACCTAGACACCGACCTAGCTAATCGTGTACGGTGTAGTTCGATGATAGTGACGCGCGAGTCGTTAGCGCCGTCGGTTTGACGCGCGGCGCTCCGGAGCGCCCACTGGGACACACCAAACGGAACGTTGACATGGTAAGAATCCGCGCCATCGAGTTTCGGTCCGTAAAAGAGTGCGCGCTATACAAAAGCGAAATCCAGCGGCTTAGAATGTTCACGGCGTTAACGCGAGCCATGTAAAATGGTAACCGCGTTGACGTCCGTAGTACCGTAATACCAACGGTCACATATACATTTCTAATGATATCATGTTCTTTTTTGGATTTTTTCTTTTCCGTTCGTTTTGCTTTTATACTTTTTTTCTTTGTATGAAGAAATAAAAAGCAAAAAACATAAACGAATATTACGAAGGATAACCTCTCACGAGGCATGGGATGGTGATCTCCGCGCCTGCGGCTGGTTGATCGAAAGATAGTACGACCTTTTCAGGTCGGAAACCGGCGGGTAAAACCGTGTCTCCCGATCCTTCCGTACCCGTAAAGACAAACAACATTATTTAAACGATTACCCTGGACGGTGGATCACTTGGCTCGCGGGTCGATGAAGAACGCAGTTAACTGCGCGTCATAGTGTGAACTGCAGGACACATTTGAACATCGACATTTCGAACGCACATTGCGGTCCGTGGAAAAATATCCAGGACCACTCCTGTCTGAGGGCCGGCTGTTAAAAAATATCAACCACACTGTTCGTCTTACGTTGCTCGCGCGGCGGTATCTCGAACAATTGACGGTTCCGTTGGACGGTACGATGGTATGTTAGCCTAACAGCGCATCGCGTATCTACCACGGTCCGTTTAAATATTTTGTATACGATAAACGATATCACGACTGTCGTGTTGGTCGGAGCGCACGCGCGTACGCGACGTTTCATGCTGAAAGCGTTACGCGAGCGGCGTCCCATCGACGCGCGACTCTTCGACGTAACAATCGATAGAGGACATGCGCGATTCGATACGGTGACGTACCGTCTCGTTCCCGGCGGGTTTAACCGCCCACGGGAGACGTTTAGGCGTGAACGTTGCGAGCGCGTTCGACGTTTCGACGATATACGACTTGTCGTCGTTTATGTTCGTATATATAATACAGTACGGGAGAGAGGGTTCGAGAGTGCGTTCGTGTGTATCGCTTACGCGCTTCGATCCTCACTCGCGATGTGTAGGCGGACTCGACGTCCGAAGAGGCACCTCTACGACCGTTACGACGCCGTCGTCAGCCCCCCGCGGCGACGGCGTAAGGCGTCGTTCGGTCGTCGTAGCGCTGACGGATATCGTGTCTGCCTCGATTTTTATCGTTGGCCTCAGATCAGGGAGGATCACCCGCCGAATTTAAGCATATTAGTAAGCGGAGGAAAAGAAACTAACAAGGATTTCCTTAGTAGCGGCGAGCGAACAGGAAAGAGCCCAGCACTGAATCCCGCGATCGTATCGAACGTGGGAGATGTGGTGTTCGGGAGGTTCCGCTTTCTCGTCGTCGATACTCCTGTCCAAGTTCGTCTTGAACGGGGCCGTTTTCCCGCAGAGGGTGCCAGGCCCGTAGCGACGGAGGGCGGCGGCGAGAGGGACTCTCCTAAGAGTCGGGTTGCTTGAGAGTGCAGCCCTAAGTGGGTGGTAAACTCCATCTAAGGCTAAATATTACCGCGAGACCGATAGCGAACAAGTACCGTGAGGGAAAGTTGAAAGAACTTTGAAGAGAGTTCAAGAGTACGTGAAACCGTTCAGGGGTAAACCTGCGAAACTCGAATGAACGAACGGAGATTCATCGTCACTCCGCGGCGTACGCGCTCACGCTCTGATGTAGTCCGTCCCTTAATCGGGTAGCGGTCTTCACGGGCCGGGCGCGTCGACGTCCGCGGACGGCGTGCACTTCTCTCTCAGTAATGCATCGCGACCCGTTCGACGTCGGCCTAAGCGCCGTCCGGTAGCCCAATTCGTTCCGTGTCAAAAGCGGACGGTTGGACCGCGACGGTGGCCGACCGGCCGTCGGACGGTAGAAGACACGAATCGCGCACGCGCAACTTACATAAGCGCGTCCGGCCCGACGCAAGACAACGTCGTCATCGAGGTCCTGCCGTTGTGCGGACATCGGTGCAGCGCGTCTGTTGTCGCAGCCGTGCAGTCTCGGACCGTGCGCGTCTCAGTCGGCGATGATTCAGTTTCGGGCACTCGCAGGACCCGTCTTGAAACACGGACCAAGGAGTCTAGCATGTGTGCGAGTCATTGAGTTGTGTTAAAACTGAAAGGCGCAACGAAAGTGAAGGCGCGCGCTAGTCGCGCGCTCAGGAAAGGATGGAGCGTCGGTCTCGATCGACCTCTCGCACTCCCGAGGCGTCTCGTTTCAATCCGTGAATGTAGGCGCGCTCTGAGCAGAGATGCTGGGACCCGAAAGATGGTGAACTATGCCTGGTCAGGTCGAAGTCGGAAACCCTGATGGAGGACCGTAGCGATTCTGACGTGCAAATCGATCGTCGGAACTGGGTATAGGGGCGAAAGACTAATCGAACCATCTAGTAGCTGGTTCCGTCGAAGTTTCCCTCAGGATAGCTGGCGTCGATGACGAACAGTCTCATCCGGTAAAGCGAATGATTAGAGGCATTGGGGCCGAAACGACCTCAACCTATTCTCAAACTTTAAATGGGTGAGAGCTCCGGCTTACTCGAACGATGAAGCCGGAGATCTGATGACGGTGCCAAGTGGGCCAATTTTGGTAAGCAGAACTGGCGCTGTGGGATGAACAAACGTAGTGTTAAGGCGCCTAAAAACGCTCATGGGACACCATGAAGGCGTTGGTCGCTCATTACAGCAGGACGGTGGCCATGGAAGTCGGAATCCGCTAAGGAGTGTGCAACGACTCACCTGCCGAAGCAACCAGCCCTGAAAATGGATGGCGCTGAAGCGTTTTGCCTATACACTACCGTTACGGGCAATAGCGACGTGCGGAAACGTATGTCGTCATTACGCCGTAACGAGTAGGACGAGCGTGGCGGAGAGCGCAGAAGGGTCTGGGCGCGAGCCCGCCTGGAGCCTCCGTCGGAACAGATCTTGGTGGTAGTAGCAAATACTCCAGCGAGGCCCTGGAGGACTGACGTGGAGAAGGGTTTCGCGTGAACAGTAGTTGCTCGCGAGTCAGTCGATCCTAAGCTCAAGGAGAGATCTTATGTCGATGTGGCGTGTTTTTTCGAATTTCGGATAAATAACGCCCTTTGAGCGAAAGGGAATCCGGTTCCTATTCCGGAACCCGGCAGCGGAACCGTTTCAATAATCGTTCCCTCGTTTCAAAGCGAGTGTTCGACGGGGTAACCCAAAGTGGCCTGAAGACGCCGCCGAGGGTCAGGAAGAGTTTTCTTTTCTGCCTGAGCGTTCGAGTTCCATGGAATCCTATAGAAGGGAGATATGGTTCGGAACGCGAAGAGCACCGCATTGCGGCGGTGTCCGGATACTCTCTGCGGACCTTGAAAATTCAGGTGAGGATGTACGTGGAGATGTCTCGCCGGTTCGTACCCATATCCGCAGCAGGTCTCCAAGGTGAAGAGCCTCTAGTCGATAGAATAATGTAGGTAAGGAAGTCGGCAAATTGGATCCGTAACTTCGGAATAAGGATTGGCTCTGAGGACCGGGGCGTATCGGGTTTGGACAGGAAGCGGATGCGGCCGGTGCCGGGCCTGGTCGATGCTCGTGCGTCTCTCGGGGCGTGCGGGCTGAATCAGACCCGCGTTCCGGCCTTCCGCGGATCTTCCTAGCCGTAAGGTCGCGTCTGTTTCGTTTCTTGCGCGATAGGCACGCGCCTGTACGACCGCCGTTCAACGGTCAGCTCAGAACTGGCACGGACAAGGGAATCCGACTGTCTAATTAAAACAAAGCATTGCGATGGCCCTCGCGGGTGTTGACGCAATGTGATTTCTGCCAGTGCTCTGAATGTCAACGTGAAGAAATTCAAGCAAGCGCGGGTAAACGGCGGGAGTAACGGGCTTGGATGCCGTGAACTCTCCAAGTAGCACGATTTAGTGCTATGCCCTAACAGGCGGGAATTTGTGACAACCCATAGCCCCGGAAGCCGATGCGTGGATGGTAGAAGAAGAGCCAGCCATTCTGACACCATCAATACGCGAGCTTTCGAGGCTAGCCAATGGGGTCTCGAACGTCTGGAGGGACTGCCGGACAATCGAGACTCAACTCCTGCCGAAGCCTGCTCGTGGCGCAGCTGCTCAAGACTGATACGGGAGGAGGGATTGCCTAAAATAGTAAGCACCGTTAGCGGCTGTTGCGGAGCTTCGATCTCGTTGGCATATCCTAAAACTGCGAGAAAGCAAACTTCCACCGCTGTAACCCTCGGGTGGCGGCGGTCAGGCTTAATGACCAGGTTTGCTGGATTCGTCCGGTATGCGCAGCGTTCTCCACTGAACGTTACCTGGGCTTTGGTACGGGGTGAGATTCCCCGTACAGCCCCGATGGGAGGACACTTGTGTCCACCAAGTCGAATCGTTTACTTCGGTTGGTGCCTAGCGAAACGATTGGCGCATTTAAGCAGCTGGGCCAGGTGCTCGGCTGCAAACCGGTTACCGAGCGTCGGACCATCCGTCAGGAATGGTCGCCCGACCTCCATTGGAGCGCCTAACGCCTAATTCCCCATACCATCTAGCAACCACCACCAACCATCAATCGGCAAAATGCTGATCCCCAAGCCTCAAAGGACGGGAGATGGGGACAAGTGGCGTCTCTCGTGGGTATCCGTGATGATTATAAATCACGTCGCTACGGCGATGGTACTGTGATCGGCAGAAGTAGCCAAATGCTTCGTCATCTAATTAGTGACGCGCATGAATGGATTAACGAGATTCCCACTGTCCCTATCTACTATCTAGCGAAACCACAGCCAAGGGAACGGGCTTGGGAGAATCAGCGGGGAAAGAAGACCCTGTTGAGCTTGACTCTAGTCTGGCATTGTAAGGAGACATGAGAGGTGTAGCATAAGTGGGAGATCGTTCGCGCGGTCGTCGCTGAAAAACCACTACTTTCATTGTTTCATTACTTACTCGGTTGGGCGGAAACGGTGCGCGCTCGATTTTATCGGCGGGCGCACGGTGTTTTCGTTCCAAGGACAGAAACCTCGCGTGGAGCAAAAAGGGCAAAAGCTGGCTTGATCCAGATGTTCAGTACGCATAGGGACTGCGAAAGCACGGCCTATCGATTCTTTATATATTTTATTAGATAAAATATGTCTCTATAAATATGTTAGATCTTATTTAGAGTACTCGGCTACTAAATTATTGGTAATAGGTTCCATTAGAAGCCGAGGCAACATTTGTCATCATTATCATATTGTCTTAGCCCAGCATTAGTCCACTGTTAAGCATGGGTATTATATTGACATTTGTACAACACACAAATTGCTGTTTTGTCTTTACTTTATCACATTGAGAATAACTTTTGATTTTATTATGAAATAAACCATGACTCATTACCTTAAGTCATCACTGTTGAGTTATTAGATGGCTTCAGGTACTAAAACAGTCCTTCAGTTCCTGTTAGCTATAGCGTAGGCTACGATGGGGGTGTTTCTCTACATGATATAATACGTAGAGACAACAAGACATGCGTAGTAGAACGGGAGAACTGACATAGCTCAAAAGGTCAAGAAGCTTTAAAGGCAATGTGGTCTGCCTATGGGGCAAGTAAGACTAATAAGTGGCAACCTCGGACATGCAGTTGCAGTATAGGATGACCGCCAATGGATGGAGCGACATATGCAAGTTCATGGGAAGTCGATCAAAGCAGGTGGCTCAGTATCGTGCTTTGTTGCAAGTTATGGTAGATCTACACTGCAGTTTGTTTCTACCAGCAAAATGAATGGGTCAAATCTACCCTGGGAGGACTATGCCCTCACAGAATACTAGCGTAAAATAATAACATGGTGCTGCTGTGTTACGTCTGGTGAGTGCAGGGATACGTAGACCTTTATTACTGGTGACCAGACATTCCATCGCGATCCCCAGGGGTGACAACGCATCTGCATTGTGATTCTTTGCAAAAATTAGTACATACTCATCATATTTTATAATTAACTTGCCCGTGGTTTTAAATTAATATCTTGTAAGGCCTGTACTCAATATTATCATGTAATATTTTTCTCGGCGGTGAAAAGAAAATATCGTACGAATATGTATTATATAATTTAAGCTGTCACCTGCATATTAGCTTTGAATAAAAGTTTGTCCTATCAACTACCAGGAGCACTTTAAGCAAATTGATCCCACAGCTTGGATAGCGAACATGAAATGAAAATAAGGTCCGAAACAGTAGAGACTTGTAACTACAGAAATAAAAGATTAGGGTACGAAATTAGCAAATAGCGATTAAGTAAAGAAAATTTTGTAGTGGTTTTTTAATCTTCTATAACGTTTTGTCACACTAGCGTCAGTCAAGCTCATATGACGACGACAATCATGATAATGACGAAATAATGTTGGTTTCCATACATCGCCTAGATAACTTAATGATTCAGATAAAGAAATAAAAGTCAAAATCTTAACAAGTTTAGTGCAAAAAAGAATTATTGAAAAGTCTGTACTACTTTTTTTTTTAAATTGAGAGTAACAAACGAGCATACAGTTCACCTGATGCCAAGTAATTGCCGCGGCCCATAAAATCTACATTCATCCTTGATAAGGAATCATAATCAAACTGCAGTGGAGCTCTATCAGTGTCGAGCTGTACTTAAAATAAATAAAAAGTGACGATGATAATATGAAATTCGCAAATGCGCCGAAACGCCGAAATCTTTTGAACAACATTTGCTTCTATATCTTCTATAGAAATGAGGCCTGTTTTCGTATCAGGGGTTAAGTCTTGAAAAGACGCCCTGTCTCCCAGGGAAAATAACATTATATAACACTCCGAAACGTTATGAGGATGCGTTTGCGCAATAGCTTGCACACAAAAAGCACTACTTTTTATTAAAAAAAACTAAGGGGGACAATCGAATCTATGAACATCTCTGATAATAAGTGAGGACTGTAGTACATAAGCACCCAAAACCATCCTCTACAATTTTTTATTTATTTAAATTACTTTAATATAAACCAATAACATTAATTCTTTTGAAGACTACTAACTTTTTCATTTATCTCGCTCACAGAAGTCCATCCGTCCCGACAATAGTACCATTAATTCATCTGCAAACAGATTCCACCTACGGTTTGAGTACAGTAGAGCGATGTGCGCTATAAGGACAGGATGAGGTAAGGTAGAGTTAGCACGTACAATACTGTGCAAAGACCGAGATGGTTTACCTCGCTACCAATAACCGTATCTGGTGAACCGGATCCATTCACTAAACATAAGAAACCAGTTGACCATTTCACACTGATAGAAACCAGCCGCACCGTGGTCTTTACGACTGTTCGATTATTATCACTTAGAAATCGAAATCAGTGTAAAGGTGATTTTAGCGTTCTATCTCAGTGCACAGTAATGACAAATCTTTGTTAAAAATGTATGCCTGCTTTTATGGGGCGCACACGTTACTTAAAATCAGATGAACTGGTTCGTCATCCCAAGTACGACACAAAAAACCACAAGTATAAAATAAGATTATAAAAAGGGTTTGTTTAATAAAAACGTTGTATTACTAAAACTCAGGTTACTAAACTATGTTAAGTATTTGATGGGTGACCGCTTTAGTAGCTCTCACTGGCGTGCCGCGTGCTTGAGAAGTTAAGTATGTTCCGGTTTACTACTGTAACAAAGTGTAATTATGCAATTTTCCACATTTTTTCCCTTAACACAGTTTGCCTTGTTTATCATTGTGAATTTAAAATATACTAAATAGCTAGAAATAAATTTACGGCTGTGTTATAATAGCGATGTAATAAAACAGAATACAGAATTGTTATTTAATTTACTGTGCCCCGTGCAGAATTAGTTTAGTTCTGCACGGTTCACTGGAACATGGTTTTATGTTTATTATTGATTAGGAAGTTTTTAAGCATTATACAAAGATTACATATTGATTAAGAAGCACGCAACTGTTTATCCATCTTGATTCCAACATCGCTTAAGCTTCTATAAATTATAGAGATTTAGATGCATGTAAAGCTTCCTCAAGAAATGATGACGGATCCATCCACTGGTCAAACGAAACACAACAGCATTATGCTGCTATTTCATGATGATATCCTGTGAAAACGTAGTCCATCCCCGGTAGAGCCGACTTATTCATAATACAGCATAAAACTACCGACAACGTGACTCATCTTGTAAATGCGCAAGTGTTAATCGACATAGATTCAAACGCAGGCATTTCCTGCAATACATATACTCTAACCACTACCCCATGGAGTAGTCAAATCAATATATTAATAAGAAGTAAGTACAAGTACTTAAAGCATCATCGTTATAGGTCTCTTATATATCATTATTTATTTATTTAACTTTCATCTACACACAGTATTTCTTAAAAAAAACTAAGATGAGAATAGTATGTTCAAAGTGCAGCTTATTTGACCCATAAAAAACTCTTCCAGCACTCCTGCTGTTGGGGACTTCATCGACAGTGGTAGAGCTACACTATAGTTTATTTCTAGCTGCAGAATGAATGGCTCAGCTCGACCGAGGTAAGACTATGCCCTCGTGGAATAACAGCGTAACATAGCAGTATAATGCTGCTGTGTTTTCAGATATTGGGGATCGGAGCTTTATTACTGGTGACGAGGCTTTCCATAATTAATAAATATATACATATATATATATATACATACATATATATATATATATATATATATATAAATATTTATGTATATATACATATTTATAATACAAAACAATAACGTTAACATAATATTATAATGGACAGCGCACTTGCGGTAATCACTTAACATCGGCTGCGCTGCTCGTTTGCCACCTATTCCATAAAAAAAATGTATTCAGCTGGATAAAAGGTTAGCTGCATAAAGTGTTCTTTCACTGGTTTTTTAAATAATATAACAGTTCTTTTGACACAACAGTTTTTAAAAAGAACATTCCACAAGCGATATTAGTGATGGCGTGATAGATTTAAAACTTTAGACTGAAATGTTGAATGACCGATCATTTTGATTATTTATTAATGATACATCTTATAAGTGACCATGTGACCATTGCAGAAACTAAGTAGTCCATAACCCTTAGAATCATATAAAACTATAATGAATTTGTGTATTTACAAAGAAATTCATTATTTTATCGACTGTTTATCTACATGCTTTAAATCGGTTGACGACGAAATATTCTCTCCGTATTTGCACAAATACCCCCTGTACTATTTTAACGTCCTGCCTTTCATCACATATATTTAGGTAATAACCAAAAAATTACAACCTGATGAGACCTGCACACCAACTACATAATGAAAATATAAAAAAAATAAACAGTATCGTAAGACGGGTTTTAAATATTTCGCTAAATTTTTACGTACAAACGTGTATTAGATAACAACTGGAGCTTTAAATTACTTACAAATTTGTCAAAGCATCTGGTATAACGAAATCAAACAAATATGAATCTTATTTTGATGGAATAAGGTCCTTAAAGTATAATATATATCGTAAATCAAATTTAACTTACAAAGAACAAAGTTAA
The DNA here is from genome assembly GCA_029286865.1 of Teinopalpus imperialis. Lineage (NCBI taxonomy): Eukaryota > Metazoa > Arthropoda > Insecta > Lepidoptera > Papilionidae > Teinopalpus > Teinopalpus imperialis. The sequence goes on from JAGSMU010000515.1 coordinate 44,202, forward strand.
AGAAACAATTTCAAAATGGAGGATTCAAGTTAATTTGATAAAATATTTCAAA
>JAGSMU010000516.1:0-24050 GCA_029286865.1 Teinopalpus imperialis
TATAATACAAAATAATAAGCAAAAGACCAACAACAATTCTTTTTGAATACGAAATTATCTATTCTATATTAGTACTAATTTCTTAGAGCTAGACCTATCATAAGGATTTTTTAAAAGTAATTACAATAAAGAGAATTATTACTAGATTGCATAAACAGATTGAACTGCGTCGCCGCATCTAACAATAGACACCGCTTGGGGCCCCGGTCCTTTGCGGAATGCGTGGGGAGCAGGGCGGGGCGGGGAGCGACGCAGCGCCGTCGGTTGTAGAAATAAAAATGTAAACAGTTAAAATTTAGAAACGGTACCGTGGCCGCTCCCCGTATGCTCAGCAGGTTAAGAGTTAGAGTTAGGTTAGAGTTAGGTTAAGTTAGAGTTAGAGTTAGAGTTAGGTTAAGGTTAAGGTTAGGTTAGAGTTAGGTTAGGTTTTATTTGTGACCCCATTTTTTTTTAGAGTCTGGCATGTTTGTTCCCCTGACATGTGAACTCCGGACTTTATTGCGCTTTTTACAATTATCTATGTACTTAATTTTACTTTAAAATATACGTTGCTTCATTATTGTGCGTGTTATATTTACAATTACAAATATCCATTTTGACCTTAATATCTACGTACAATCATTCATATATCTATATGTCTTATCTACCTTAGTTCTACAATTATATTCTAAATTTATATTTTCTAGCATTTTTTTTTTTTTTTTTTCATAATGCTTTATATGTATATTGTATAACTATTTAAAATAAAATATAATAATAATAAAAAGATTAAACATACAATACCATATATATATAGTAGTATATGTTTAAATGAATATAGTACTAAAGCATATATAGTAAATCTGACTCTTTTATTGTACATATTTATTTATTCTTATTTATAACTTTCTTTGCTATATATTTACAGTAACTTATAAACTTATTCCTAGATTCCTTGTATAATTTCGTGTATATTGTTTTGATTTTCTACTTGTATTTCTAAATCATTTCTTTCCTGCAGTATATTGGACATTCTGTGATAAGGTGGATCACACTTTCCCACCTTGTCATCGCCACAGGCACGCAGAACTCTCCTTGCATTTGAACCTGTGCGTGCTCGGAGAACCCCGTGCCCTGTCATTAATACTACCGTTGGGTCAATTCTATTTTTCGAACTATGGGATACGCGTTGATGGCATCCGGAAAGAGGTGTTTGGTCGTAGATGCTGTGTCACCTTCTTTAAATCGCCGATTCCATTCGTCGAGCGACTCCATTCGGATTTGTCGCTTGACGAGAAATCGGACAACTTTCATAATCCGGCTTTCTTTTTATTTTCATTGCAGCTTCTTTTGCAAGAGTTGGTGCTCTCTCGTTTCCCTCTATCCCGCAAACAGGCTTTAATCCAGTAAGTCTTAAAACTTTTCCTTGCTTTTTGATTTGAGTGATGTTTTCTCTAGCTCTCACCTGAGAGGATGAAGGGAGATGTCTGGACTACTGTCTGGAGAGCAGACCTGGAGTCTGTTATATACTGCAGCTCCGTGCAGGAATTTTTGGAGCACGTATTTGGTGGCTTCAAGCAGAATAACCAGTTCACGCCTGGTAGACGGTGCAGAAGTGTCCCAGCAAGCTTTCGGGTACTCGTCTCCACGGAATCTCTCCATATTGATAGAGCCGCGCCGACGTTATTCTCTATCCTGCTTCCGTCCGGTGAATATTTTTGACTTCCGTACTTTCCAAGCTGGTCACCTGTGCACCGTCATCCAGACATAAGAACTGCAGACTCCTGATCAGGATCAGCATCTCCTCGTCTGCTTTGATCTCAAATCGATCTCCCACTACCCGCTGGGGTATCGCTCTTTATTTCGTAAGGGAGGCTGCTTCCCTCACCCTCAGATCAGAGGAAGCAGCCAGCGAGCAATGAGGCCGAATTGGCGAGACTTTGTTTGTGAGGCCTTTATAATCTTCTGCACGAAGCCGCGTTGCACCATGTCAAGCTGTTTCTTCACTCCCACTTTCTTGGTTGCCGGAGCCCATGCGCTCGCCGCATATAGCACCACTGGTTCGACAACTGCCATGTAGATTGTCCTAATTATCTCAGGGTTCAGACCCACTGTATCTTTGCAGCTCTCACCAGCTGACCATAGAGGTTTTGTACCTTGTGGCACACATTCTTGACGTGTGTATTGAATGTTAATCCACGGTGAAGGGCCGATATTTTTATGTCGCGGGACAGCTCAATGCGTTCCCCTCCCATACTGAGAAGTGGTGAGATCGTATTTTAACTTGTTTGTGATCAGCATTGCTTGGGTCTTGTGTGGTGCAAATTTAAGTTTGTTTTGATTCCCCACTTCCGAACATGTTCGGGCAACGTGGCCCGCTCCTGCACTTCTAGTGCCGTGTTCCCGAAATTAGGACCACATCATCTGCAAAGCGGCGGTGGTCTCCCCTGCCCATCAGCTCCCTCAGCAATGGATCAGTAACAAGTTCCAGAATATTGGACCCCTATGGATCATGTACGCACCCTTTGTTGTCTGCCTGACATTCCTTGGCATGCCACCAGGACGCTGATCTATCCTCGAAATAGCTATCAACAAGGCGTCTCAGATTCGCTGGACACCCGGTTTCCGCCAGTCTGCATCGTATGGCCAGCCACCACGCGCTGTCGAGAGTCCCTCTGTGTCAAGTGACTGCAGCACAATCAGCGCGTTGCCTAATTGTCCTTACAAGCTGTATCATTTCATGGGAGTCCTCCGTGCCCCATGCGGCATGAAGCCATACTGATTCGGACTGATCCCGAATTTTGTTATACCACTTGACCCATAGTTGCCTTTTCCATGATCTTCCCAATACAGGCAATAGCCCAATCGGCCTGTATGATTTGGGGTGGAGTGTAGTCTTCTTTCCCCTGTTTCCTGAGCACCACTATCACTGCCTCTTTCCAGCTAATGGGAAGTGTGCAAGGCTGAACACTTGTTGATGAGCGCTAGAAACAGTGCCAGGTCAGGGTAATGGCCGCCGCAAATATCTGCTGTGAGGCCGTCCATGCCAGAACCTTTTCGGATTAAAGCTGTTCGCGGCCCACATCAGCTCCTCCATTGTAAAGGGTGGGTCACAGAACTCGTCATGAATCTTTGACCTGAATTCCAGCAACTGCTCTGACCTGCCTGTGCTCCGGGTCATCATCTTCGGCTTTATCCTCCGGGTAAAGGTCTCTACCAAGATTCTGGCTGATTCCTCACCGCCAAGGCTCTACCATCCTGACAAGGGGATAATGTTACCTTGTCTAACGGTTGTGCGACCATATCACCCTGTATACCCCATCCCACATTGTTTCTCGGTTCTGTCTACCACAGAACTGTTTCCAACTAGTAGTCTGAGCCGTCTTCATCTCCAGATGGTATCTTTCTTTTGCATCGATATACTGTCCGACGACCAGCTCTCGACAGTTGTACGGCATGGGATATTCGTCGCTTCAACCTGGAGACTTCCCTTTTGAGTTTTGACAGCTCTTTGGTCACCAAGACAGCCTATTCGTCTTTACTCTCTAATTTCGGCATTGTATTTTCACATGTTTTTACGATGGTTTTGCATAATTATCTATTACTTTATCTAATTCTTCTTTGTTTTTTATCGTTTCTACTTCTGTTTTAGTAATGTTCCTGTCCTTCCAAGAATGAGCAGTTTCTCACAAAACTCGCTCCAATTCTTCTTTGTATTGTACTTTCGTGTTGTTCTTTTAACGTCTACGCCTACAGATTTTCCAAATTTATACTGAATAGGATTGCCTTGTGGTCGAGCTAGATATCTCTCCAGAGAGCCTCAGTCCTCCACTCTACCGAGCAGGTCCGTCGAACAAGGTTGTTATATCGACGCAGCTGAAATCTCTTCCACCTCTAATGGTGTCGAAGGTGGGCTCAGTCCCTGGTTGGTATATGGGCTCCAGTTAAATCAATGTATTACTAACTCCAACCTATTATCCACTTCCCGGCTGCCCCACCACGTATTCCACGCGTTCGTCTCCACCCAGTATCCACCTTCCAGTCCTCAAACCCTCCGGCCCGCCTTAATAGAGTCCAGGTATGGATCAATGGGCTTATCACCTTCAATTTTCGACACCACTCCTATCTCCCAGGCCCCTGTTCTCAATTTGGCAGCAACTATGTTCTCCAGTTGTGAGTCGGAGACGCTGTGTGACATCAATGGTGTCGTCGAACAATACAATGGCAGCCTTGATCACCTTCCCGGTGGTTCGGGTATGACATTATTATTCTTATTGCCCTAGTAGTGTCGCATCTCCCCGATCCGCCCGATATAGAATCACGGACTATGGCGAACGATATTACTACCGCCCTAAGCTGCCCTCCGATGGTTGAATTCGGCCGTGGCAGTTCACTCCTTTGAAGGTTTGCTTGGACCGCGTGATACCAGTGGTTACTGATGACATTTGGAGTGCTACCTGCCCTTGGACGCCCTTAGCAATATGCCACCGTCGATCTAGCCAGGGTCTCCACCTCTTTCTCACCGGACACTCCATGCTAAATGTGTTGTGGTCCTTTTCTCCATCTTTGCCTTCGTGCAATTCCGACAGCTCAGTACTTCCCTGAGAGCCAGGCGGTGCACTCCGTTCTGAGGTGTGGGCCCCGCAGTGGCTACAGACATCTGCAGTTTCAGTGCATAATTTCTTGCTGTGCCCATACCCCAAACATCTGGAGCATTGTATCAGCGGGGATTGATCGGCCACTCTTATCCGCTGCAGATCCACGTGTACCACCCTGCCTCCGTTAGGCGGTTCCACAGTCGAGTGAGACTTTCATCACTATATGTGCTGTGAGTTGGTTCCTGATCTTTTCCTGTAGCGGCCTCCATTCTGTTGGTCGCTGATGACATCCTGAAAAGATGTTTGTTCTGAGCCTTGATAGCTTTACTACGTCCTCGTCGGTGTTATATTGCACTGACGTCCTTCAATTATCACCAATGGATCTTTATTTTTTGACGTCATCAACATTCAAAAGTTACCTGCTTTCTTTATTCTGTCTTTCACTCTGTTCACCTCTTCTTGCGTGCTACATCCCACTATCACTTTCCTGTCCTTTGCTTTCCTTATTTTTTATCTATTCTAAGGCCTACTTCTGTAGCATTTATTGCCTTTCTTATTTTGTCTATCACCTGATCTCCTGTTTCTCTTTCATCCGTAGATGTAATCGCCACCCGGAGTGCAGCAATACATGTTGTTCTCTGCTGGCGATGTCACTCTAGTCTGTAGCCGCAACATTTGCGTAGGATACTTTATCTTCCCTAATTTCTTGCCTCTTTAACTGCTCCTTTAGTTTTCCATTTCTTTTTGTTTTCTTCTAGAAGTTTCCATGTTCCTCTAACTTTCTTAAAAATGTGTTTCTACTTCTTCTTTTCTTGTCTCATGACCCTGTTCAGTTCTATCGCCTTCTTCTCCTTATCTATTGTCTCTGTCTCTGGACTCCTGTCTCTCTCTGCCTCCTTGACCAGCTGATAGAGCCTCTCTATAACCTGGTGACTTCCATCTTAATGTCTGTCCTCAGGTTTACAAGTTGTTCAGATTCAGCTTGGCTTTGTGGGCAGACCTAGCCTCGCTTATTCGATCCGCGTATTTTGCGACCTCGATCTTCTGTGTGTCGTCTGTGGCCTCCGCTGATGGTCTGCGGGTCTTTTCTTTTGGATTCTGGGACGTCGCTATTTTCTGTTTTTGGCGGACCGCCAGTATTCTAACCAGTCTTACCCGACTGCTTCTGTCCGTCAGAGACGCATCGCTAATAGCGGACCTTGACAACGATCCTCTAGAACTAGGAGGAAGCACATGCGTTGCCACTTCATCGCTGATCACAGGTGTGTTGGTAGAAGCGACCTCTGCTTCTAGGGGACTCGACATGAGTAAGTCTTCTGTGACCTCTGAATGTTGCCTTCGGAAGGTCCTCGCTTGCGGCTTTGGTGGCCTTTTTTGTTGGTGTGCGTATTCCGATCATTTTTTAGTCAAATATAGATTTAATATTTTATGATTTTAATGGTTGGGTAGAAATCTACCTAAGTAATGAAGACTGGGAGGGTGGGCGGGCGATTTTCCCTAATTTTGTGCGTTTCTGTTCCAGGTTTCGGCTGATTCGTCGGTTGGACAGGGACCACCGATCGAACAAAAACAACACGAAAACTAACGAAAATAAAACTTTATAAATCTAATATAATTACGTAACTAAGAAAACTTAAAAACTGATAAAGCAGAAAAATGGCCTGAAAGCGGCGCAAGAAGACTTTAAAATGATTTAACTACTCAAATACTACTTTAAGACACAAACTTGACATACACTAGGCGTTATACCACGAAGATATTGGCGGGTTAGGTTAGGTTAGGTTAGGTTAGGTTCCCCGAAGGGTTCCCGCTTTGTCGTAGCGGGGGCTTAGTAACCGTGGTGTGGAGTTAATACGGTGAAGCTAAGAGGAACAAATGGCCGGCCTAAGGCGCTCTAAGGCCGGCCGAGGGAGGCCGCTCCGGGCGGGCTGGAGCTGGGCCCGCCCTGGATGCGTGTCGGTGGGCTGCGGGGTGCGGATGGACGGAGTGAGGCCGCCCACACCATCCGCAGCCGAGGCCGGAGTCGCGGAGGGAGGGTAGTGTATCTCCCTTTCCTCCGCGACTCCAACGAGTCGCACCGCTGATGCGGCCGTGGTGGGGCCGCGGGTTCAGTGGAGTGCTGGTTGATCCTGCCGCTCTCCCTGTCCTCCGCGGCCGAACATTGGTTGGCGGCGGAGCCTATCACCAGATCCGCCGCAGGGGGCCGGGGGTTTTCCTGGCTCCCATGGCCTCACGGGGGCAGACTCGGGGAGTCCAGCACCACCTACAGAAGGAGGCCGAGTTGGAGGCGCGTCCGTGTTCCGGCGCTCCCTGCCTGGAGGGTGGAGAGGGGATGTCACTCCCGGAGGAGAACCGGCTTGTCGTAGCGCAGGCGAGGTCGCGGAGGTGTGCGAAAGCGTTCCCGTAACCCGCCATACGCGACGAAGGTGGAACACCATGGGGTTTTAGTCAGGTGCAAGTCCGACGCAACCCTGCCCCAGATGGGTATGCGTAGGCATTTCCCCATGTAAAAAAGGTTAGGTTAGGTTAGGTTCCCCGAAGGGTTCCCGCTTTGTCGTAGCGGGGGCTTAGTAACCGTGGTGTGGAGTTAACCACGGTGAAGCTAAGAGGAACCCAAATGGCCGGCCTAAGGCGCTCTAAGGCCGGCCCGAGGGAGGCCGCTCCGGGCGGGCTGGAGCTGGGCCCGCCCTGGATGCGTGTCGGTGGGCTGCGGGGTGCGGATGGACGGAGTGAGGCCGTCTTACGCACCATCCGCAGCCGAGGCGGAGTCGGGGAATGGGGTGGCGGTGCGAGGGACTGTTAGCACCGGTACCGCGCATCGTCGCCCCCACCTCCGCAGAACCGAGACGGAGTCGCGGAGGGAGGGTAGTGTATCTCCTATCCTCCGCGACTCAAGCGGGGTCGCACCACTGATGCGGCCGTGGTGGGGCCGCGGGTTCAGTGGAGTGCTGGCAGTCCTGCCGCTCTCCCTGTCCTCCGCGGCCGAACAATGGTCGGCAGCGGAGCCTATCACCAGATCCGCCGCAGGGGGCTGGGGCTTTCCACAGCCCCCATGGCTCTGAGGCGGACTCGGGGAGATCCCGCTTCCACCAGCAGAGAGGAGGCCGAGTTGGAGGGCGCGTCCGTGTTCCGGCGCTCCCTGCCTGGAAGAGGTGGAGAGAGGAGATGTCCTCCCCGGAGAAGGGGCCGCCTGGTCGGCCGGCGCAGGCAGGGTCGCGGATGTGTGCGAAAGCGTTCCCGTGACCCGCCATACGCGACGAAGGTGGAACACCATGGGGTTTTGGTCGGTGCAGAGTCCACGACGCCGCCACCCGCCTGCCCCACCGTGGGTATGCAGTAGGCATTTCCCCATGTAAAAAAAAAAAAAAAAGGTTAGGTTAGGTTAGGTTAGGTTAGGTTAGGTTAGGTTAGGTTAGAGTTAGGTTAGGTTAGGTTCCCCGAAGGGTTCCCGCTTTGTCGTAGCGGGGGCTTAGTAACCGTGGTGTGGAGTTAACCACGGTGAAGCTAAGAGGAACCCAAATGGCCGGCCTAAGGCGTTTAAAGGCCGGCCCGAGGGAGGCCGCTCCGGGCGGGCTGGAGCTGGGCCCGCCCTGGATGCGTGTCGGTGGGCTGCGGGGAGTGGATGGACGGAGCGAGGCCGTCCTCCGCACCATCCGCAGCCGAGGCGGAGTCGGGGAATGGGGTGGCGGTGCGGGGACTGTTAGCACCGGTACCGCGCATCGTCACCCCCACCCTCCGCATCGAGACGGAGTCGCGGAGGGAGGGTAGTGTATCTCCTATCCTCCGCGACTCAAGCGGGGGTCGCACCGCTGATGCGGCCGTGGTGGGGCCGCGGGTTCAGTGGAGTGTGGACAGTCCTGCCGCTCTCCCTGTCCTCCGCGGCCGAACATTGGTTGGCAGCGGGAGCTATCCTGTAGATCCGCCGCAGGGGCTGGGGTTTTCCTGGCCCCATGGCCTCTGGGGGCGGACTCGGGGAACCCTGCAGAGGCCGAGTTGGAGGCGCGTCCGTGTTCCGGCGCGCCCTGCCTGGAGAAGTGGAGAGGAGATGTCCTCCCCGGAGAGAACCGGCTTGCCGGCCAGCGCAGGCAGGGTCGCGGAGGTGTGCAGCGTTCCCGTAACCCCGCCATACGCGACGAAGGTGGAACACCATGGGGTTTTAGTCGGTGCGAGTCCGACATAACTCCACCCTTGCCCCGCAGGGGTGGGTATGCGTAGGCATTTCCCCATGTAAAAAAAGGTTAGGTTAGGTTAGGTTCCCCGAAGGGTTCTCGCTTTGTCGTAGCGGGGGCTTAGTAACCGTGGTGTGGAGTTAACCACGGTGAAGCTAAGAGGAACCCAAATGGCCGGCCTAAGGCGCTCTGTGGCCGGCTCCGAGGAGGTTGCCCGGGTGGCTCGTAACGAGCTCGCCTCGGAAGCGTGTCGGTGGACTGCTGGGGGCGGAAGTGGCGGGCAGGCCGCCTTCCCCGCCCTCAGTAGCCGAGGTGGAGTCGCGGAGGGAGAGGAGTGTCGGTATTGCGTTGCCGCTCTCCTATCCTCCGCGACTCAAGCGGGGAGTCGCACCGCTGATGCGGCCGTGGTGGGGCCGCGGGGAAGAGGAGTGTCGGTGTTTCGTTGCCGCTCTCCTGTCCTCCGCGGCCGAACATCGGTCGGCGGTGGAGCCGCAGACCAGATCCACCGCAGGGGCTGGGTTGGGCGAAGGCTTCCTGGCCCCATGGCCTCTGGGGGCGGACTCGGGGAGTCCGTTTCCCACCCAAAGAGGAGGCCGATGGAAGGCGCGTCCGTGTTCCGGCGCGCCTTGCCCGAGGGCGGAGAGGAGATGTCCTCCCCGGAGAAGGGGCCGGTTTGCCGGCCAGCGCAGGCAGGGTCGCGGAGGTGTGCGAAAGCGTTCCCGTAACCCCGCCATACGCGACGAAGGTGGAACACCATGGGGTTTTAGTCGGTGCGAGTCCGGCATAACCCACCGCCTTGCTTGCAGAGTGATGGGTATGCGTAGGCATTTCCCCATGTAAAAAAAGGTTAGGTTAGGTTAGGTTAGGTTAGGTTAGGTTAGGTTAGGTTGGGGTGCCACGGGGTGCCACGTCAGAAAACCTCCTCGAGTGCCTGGTCGTTGAATTTTCCTTTGATACTATTGTATCCGGGGAAAAGGCAACGCCGGGATGGTGCACCCTGGGCACTGGTGATGATACGTTGTTGCCAGTGGCGAATGTTCTGACAGGGGGGGATAGCTGCTCTGCGTGTCCCTCTGATAAGCGGAGGGCACAGCGGGTGGCAGGGGTTGCATTTCTTTGATTTCCATATCCGGAGGAAGGCAACCGAACGATGGTGCGCATTGGGCACTGGTGACGATACGTCGTTCCTGTGTCCAATGCAAGTGGGTGGAGGTTGTACTTCTCCTTGATCAAAGTATCCGGGAAAGGCAACAAATGATGGTGGGTATTAGGAGCTGGCGACGATATATCGTTTTCAGTGCCTAATGCTCATAGTGGAGGACGGGCTCGGTGTGCACTAACACTGCCTCCGGGCACAACCGTCAAAACTGGGAGTTATTGTCATTCCACCAGCGCGCCGTAACCCCGCCAAAATTCTTCAAAGACCCCAGCGCTGACGATCATGGGGTACGTTGAGGTGCAGTGGAGCGGAGGGCTTGCCTTATCTGGCCGGCCCGGGCGAGAAGGATCACTCTATAAAAACCAGACAGCGAAGTCTTAAAACCTGTGGGTACCAGGCGACCCCACAGTATGCAGCCTTGTCTCCGGAATAGGCGTCACCCGGGGATCGACCGTTTATATCGACCTTTATCGTGGGAATCAAAATGGAATATACAAAACAAGCAAAATGCATAACGGACATGGATAGTGATGATGACAGTGACTCTATGATAAGTGTGGAGTCACTTGATGATGGTAGACGAAGCGGCGGGAGGAAACGTCCTTCTATGGACGCATTTTCTGGCTACAATGGTCCGATTACGGGCCATGACAGTGGTAGCTTGGGTACGGCAGGACATCTGCCAAAAGAGGTCGAGGCGACCCCCAACAACAAATTACGTAGGCCTTGCCCGAGCAAAATGGCGTTGGTGTCAGCTCGAGAAGCGGAACTGAGGGTGGAGGCAGAGGCGAAGATTGTTGCGGCGACTCGAAAGCTCCGCACCGGCAAATCTACCCTTTCTGAGTCGTCATCGAACGATGGCGACTTCGAGCAACAACAGACCTAGAAGATGGTCGAGGACAGCGTTGGCGTTATCAACATGGTTGCCACCAGGTCAAAGAACCTAAAGGGCAACTTCGTTCGTGCGCTTAAAGAGGCTGCGGAGACCGTGACGGAGGTAACTCAGTCTCTCCTACGACGCTGTACCTCTGACGAAACGCGGAAGCTGCAAGCTGACAACACTCGCCTCAAGGTGAAGTCTCGCAGCTGCGGAAGGAGGTAGCCTACCTGCGGATGCAAGTGGAGCAGGCCAGCAAACCCGGCCCAGTTCCGGCAGAGGGTAAAGAGGAGCTCGTTCGTTCGATCATTGATCAGGTGGGGTCAATGATCAACGCGGGCTAACGTTGGAGGATCGCCTCCTTCCAGAGAAGCGCCTCCGCCCTCCACTGGCGGCAGATACGAGGAGGTTTCAGTGCCCGGCACCTCACCCAGCCATCGCCTTCCCAGGTCCCGGCAATCACGGGCCGCCGGCCAAAGCGACTGTCGCAGGGGTTCTAAAACCGTGAAGCCTCCTAAAGGAAAGCGGAGCGAACCCACAAAGGAGACCCAGAAGACAGCAGTGTCCCAATCACAACCACCGACACGCCAGGCCATAAATGAACCATGGAATACGGTTGTCAAAAGGGGCTGAAGAAAGGGGAGGAAAAAGGCGGTTATGAGTCCCAGCAAACCTGCAAAAGGCGGTCAAAGTTGTGACTCCGCGATCGTCAGCTGTGGTGGTGACCCTGGAGCCGGAGGCCGCGGCTGCAGGAGTCACCTACATTGATGTCATCACCGAGGCGAAGGCGAAGATAAACCTCACACTCCCTCCAGCATAGCAGAGATGGGTTTCCGCGTCTGCGCCACAGGGGCTCGCATGTTTGAGATTCCGGCGCGGACAGCGGTGATAAGGCAGACGCCCTCGCTCAAAAACTGGGCGAGGTGCTCGCCGCGGCAGAAAAACAGGTGCGGGTGTCCAGACCGGCGAAGACTGTTGTGGCGACTCGAAAGCTCCGCACCGGCAAATCTACCCTTTCTGAGTCGTCATCGAACGATGGCGACTTCAGGCAACAACAGACCTAGAAGATGGTCGAGGACAGCGTTGGCGTTATCAACATGGTTGCCACCAGGTCAAAGAACCTAAAGGGCAACTTCGTTCGTGCGCTTAAAGAGGCTGCGGAGACCGTGACGGAGGTAACTCAGTCTCTCCTACGACGCTGTACCTCTGACGAAACGCGGAAGCTGCAAGCTGACAACACTCGCCTCAAGGTGAAGTCTCGCAGCTGCGGAAGGAGGTAGCCTACCTGCGGATGCAAGTGGAGCAGGCCAGCAAACCCGGCCCAGTTCCGGCAGAGGGTAAAGAGGAGCTCGTTCGTTCGATCATTGATCAGGTGGGGTCAATGATCAACGCGAGATTTCCGGCGTTGGAGGATCGCCTCCAGAGAAGCGCCTCCGCCCTCCACTGGCGGCAGATACGAGGAGGTTTCAGTGCCCGGCACCTCACCCAGCCATCGCCTTCCCAGGTCCCGGCAATCACGGGCCGCCGGCCAAAGCGACTGTCGCAGGGGTTCTAAAACCGTGAAGCCTCTAAAGGAAAGCGGAGCGAACCCACAAAGGAGACCCAGAAGACAGCAGTGTCCCAATCACAACCACCGACACGCCAGGCCATAAATGAACCATGGAATACGGTTGTCAAAAGGGGCTGAAGAAAGGGGAGGAAAAAGGCGGTTATGAGTCCCAGCAAACCTGCAAAAGGCGGTCAAGTTGTGACTCCGCGATCGTCAGCTGTGGTGGTGACCCTGGAGCCGGAGGCCGCGGCTGCAGGAGTCACCTACATTGATGTCATCACCGAGGCGAAGGCGAAGATAACCCGCCTCCTCGCATAACCGAGATGGGTTTCCGCGTCTGCGCCACAGGGGCTCGCATGTTTGAGATTCCGGCGCGGACAGCGGTGATAAGGCAGACGCCCTCGCTCAAAAACTGGGCGAGGTGCTCGCCGCGGCGGGAAAGCGTGCGGGTGTCCAGACCGGCGAAGACTGCAGAGGTCAAAGTATCCGGTCTGGACGACTCTGCCACAGTGGAGGACGTGGTGACGGCCGTGACGAAGGCGGGTGTATTGGTCCTAAGGAGGCTGTGAAATGCAGTGAGGTCGTGCGATATCCCGCAGGCCTTGGGATGGCCTGGGTCCGGTGTCCTGTGGCAGCTGCCAGCGTAGCCGCCAATGGGCGACTAATGGTATCGTGGGTGGCAGCCGTGGTCAAGCTGGTGGAGCCCTCACCTCTGAGGTGCTTCCGGTGCCTCGAAACCGGTCATGTGAGGGCTCAGTGCGTCGCCGCAGTCGATCGTGGGGAGCTGTGCTTCCGCTGTGGTGAATCTGGCCACAAGGCGGCACAGTGCTCCGCCAACCCGCGTTGCGCTGTGTGTGTCGCAGCCAGCAAACCGGCGGACCACAAGATGGGGGCAAGGCCTGTAAAGGCCGCGCCCAAGCGGGGAAAGGTTGGTCCGCCCAATGCCACCTAGGCACCCGGCCACTCAGTCGCAAGGACGGTTGAAGCAATGGAGGAGGAACCGTCCCGTGACCACGGGACTAGTCCGCAGCCGCCGCCGGGGAAAAGCGTAAGCATAATCTCTTCTTCCCCGAATTCCCCGACTCGAGCTATGGGCCCGGGGAGGTCCGTAGTTCAACATGAGTCAGTGAGGTGAGAGCGCGCCGGTGTTCCCGCGCGCTCTCATAAAGTTAAAATGGCCGGGGCCTGCGTCTAGCAAGCCGCCACAGCTGTGCACGCGGAAGAATGCTCACGCGCGCCCGTATGCACAGCACCAAGTGGGCAGAAGAGGAACACCGTGGGGTTTTAGTCGGTGCAAGTCCGACATAACCTGCCCTCGAAACCATAAGGGGCGCGGGTATGCGGTGGGCATTTCCCAACGAAAAAAAAAAAAAAAGGTTGGTGCCACGTCAGAAAACCTCCTCGAGTGCCTGGTCGTTGAATTTCCCTTTGATACTATTGTATCCGGGGAAAGGCAACGCCGGACGGTGCAATCTGGGCACTGGTGATGATACGTTGTTGCCAGTGGCGAATGTTCTGACAGGGGGCTTTGGCTGCTCTGCGTGTCCCTCTGATAAGCGGAGGCCGTGGAGGGCAGGGTGGTTGCATTTCCTCTTGATTTCCATATCCGGAGGAAAGGCAACCGAACGATAGTGCGCATTGGGCACTGGTGACGATACGCCGTCCCGAAAACTAATGCGAGGTTGCTGCATTTCTCCTTGATCAAAGTATCCGGGGGAAAGGCAACAACATGAGGGTGTGCATTGGGAACTGGTTGCGATACGTCGTTGGCAGTGCCTAATGCTCACAGTGTGGGGGACGGGCTCGGTGTGCGTTTTTACTGCCGCCGGGCACTAAACCGTCGAGCGTCGTGGGAGGTTGCATTTCTCCTTGATTTCTGTATCCGGGGGAAAGGCAACAAATGATGGTGGGTATTAGGAACTGGTGACGATATATCGTTCCCAGTGCCTAATGCTCATAGTGGAGGGACGGGCTCGGTGTGCACTCACACTGCCGCCGGGCACTCAACCGTCCAAAACTGGGGAGTTACGTCGGCTCTCCCAGCGCGCCGTAACCCGCTGTACTTTCGTCAAAGACCCCAGTGCTGACGATAATGGGGTACGTCGAAGTGCAGTGGAGCGGAGGGCTTGCCTTAACTGGCCGGCCCGCGAGGAGTAAATCTCTATAAAAAATCAGACAGCGAAGTCTTAAAACTGTGCGCCCAGCACCCCACAGTATGTAGCCTTGTCACCGGAATAGGCGTCACCCGGGGACCGACCTTTACTTCGTCCTATAATCGTGGGAACAAATATGGAAAAAAAATGAAACATACAAAACGGACTGATAGTGCTGACGACAAAGTGACTCTATGCTGAGCGTAGAGTCACTTGACGAGGAGAAGAAGTGCTAGGAGGAAACGTCCATCTATGGACGAAGGATGTGGCTCTGGTCCGGTAACGGGCCAACATGGAAAATCCAGCTTGGGTATGGCAGCAACATCTGCCAGAGAGGTCGAGGAGGCCCCAACTTCGGGGCATTATGTCGGCCTCGCCCAGGCCAAAATGAAAAGTTGGTAGCCGCTAAAGAAGCGGAACTGAGGGTGGAAGCGGAGGCGGGGAGATCGCAAAGTCGTCTCGACAGCTCCGCGCCGGCAGGATAACAACCTGTCGGAGTCGTCGTCTAATGATGGCGACTTCGAAACGGCGGCGGAGCTGAAAAAGAGGATAGAGGACAGCGTCGGCGTCATCACCACGGTGGCCACTAGGTCTAAAAACCTGAAGGGCATCTGGGTGAAGGCGCTAAAAGAGGCTGCAGAAAATGTGAGCGAGGTCACCGAAACTCTGCAGAGACGCTGTACCTCCGAAGAGACGAGGCAGCTGCAGGCGAACAACGCTCGCCTCCAAGGTGAAGTGACGCAGCTGAGGAAGGAGGTGGCTGACCTGCGGAAGGAAATGGACCGCCCAAGCCAACACATCGAGGGAGCGGGCAAAAGAGGAGCTGGTGTCTGATCATTGACCTGCGTAGGGTCAATGATCAACGCTAGGTTCGCGGCGCTGGAGGATCGCCTGCTGCCTGAAAAGCGCCTCCGCCCTCCACTGGCGGCAGATAGGAGACAGGAGACAGTGCCCGGTCCCACGTCAAAACCTTCACCATCTTCCCAGGCACCGGCTGTTGCCAAGCCGTCTGTTAAGGCGGCTAGCGTTAAGCCGACAGCCGCAGGGCCTCCTGTGGCCCCGAAACGTGGGAAGGAGGGTAAAAAGAAGGCAGTTGAGTCCCGACCCCTGCCACCTGCACCTGAATCTATGGACCAACCATGGACTACAGTGCTGAAAGCGGGCTTCCAAACCAAGGAAGGCAAAGTGACGAGAAATGTTGGCAAACCAAGGGCGGTCAAGATTGCGACTCCGCGATCCTCTGCTGTGGTGGTGACGCTAGAGCCCGAGGCTGCGGCAAAGGGCGTCACCTACATCGACGTAATTACCGAGGCGAAGGCGAAAATTAACCTAGCCTCCCTCGGTATAGCTGAGGATGCGCTTCCGCATCTGCGCCACGGTGGGGGTCGGATGTTCGAAATCCCCGGCGCAGACAGCGGAGTTAGCAGTGGACGCCCCGCTCAAAAATCACAGGTGCCTAGCCAGCGCGCGGGCAAGGAGTCCATAACCCGCAGGACCGGCAAAGACTGCTGAAGTCAAGGTGTCCGGTCTTGACGACTCCGCCACAGCAGAGGATGTCGTTGCGGCGGTAACGAAGGCTGGCGGCTGGGTCTAAAACCTGAAGGGCATCTGGGTGAAGGCGCTAAAGAGGCTGCAGAAAATGTGAGCGAGGTCACCGAAACTCTGCAGAGACGCTGTACCTCCGAAGAGACGAGGCGGCTGCGGGCGAAGACAACGCTCGCCTCCAAGGTGAGTGACGCAGCTGAGGAAGGAGGTGGCTGACCTGCGGAGAATGGACCGCTTAAACCAACGTAACGGGGGAGCGGGCAAAGAGGAGCTCGTGCGTTCGATCATTGACCAGGTAGGGTCAATGATCAACGCCAGGTTCGCGGCGCTGGAGGATCGCCTGCTGCCTGAAAAGCGCCTCCGCCCTCCACTGGCGGCAGATAGGAGACGGGGAGACAGTGCAGTCCCACGTCAAAACCTTCACCATCTTCCCAGGCACCGGCTGTTGCCAAGCCGTCTGTTAAGGCGGCTAGCGTTAAGCCGACAGCCGCAGGGCCTCCTGTGGCCCCGAAACGTGGGAAGGAGGGTAAAAAGAAGGCAGTTGAGTCCCGACCCCTGCCACCTGCACCTGAATCTATGGACCAACCATGGACTACAGTGCTTAGGAAGGGGCTCAAAACCAAGGAAGGCAAAGTGACGAGAAATGTTGGCAAACCAAGGGCGGTCAAGATTGCGACTCCGCGATCCTCTGCTGTGGTGGTGACGCTAGAGGCCCGGGCTGCGGCAGGGCGTCACCTACATCGACGTAATTACCGAGGCGAAGGCGAAATTAACCTAGCCTCCCTCGGTATAGCTGAGGATGCGCTTCCGCATCTGCGCCACGGGGAGACTCCGGATGTTCCGTCTGGCGCAGACAGCGGAGCAAAGGCGGACGCCCTCGCTCAAAAATTGAGCGAGGTGCTTGAAGCAGCGGGCAAAGGAGTCCGAGTATCCAGACCGGCAAAGACTGCTGAAGTCAAGGTGTCCGGTCTTGACGACTCCGCCACAGCAGAGGATGTCGTTGCGGCGGTAACGAAGGCTGGCGGCTGTCCCAAGGACGTCGTCAAATGCAGTGAGGTCCTGCGGTATCCCGCAGGCCTTGGGATGGCCTGGGTCCGGTGCCCCGTGGCTGCCGCCAAAAAGGTGGCCGCCGGGGGACGCCTTATGGTCTCATGGGTGGCAGCCGAGGTGAAGCTCGTGGAGCCCTCACCTCTTAGGTGCTTCCGCTGTTTCGAGGCGGGGCACGTGAGGGCTCAGTGCGACGCACCGATCGACCGGGGGGAGTTGTGCTGCCGATGTGGTCAACCTGGCCACAAGGCGGCAACATGCTCCGCTACCCCGCGTTGTGCCGTGTGCGTCGCCGCAAAGAAACCGGCGGACCACAGAATGGGGGGGAAGGCCTGCAAAGCGCCTTCCAAGGCCAGGAAAAGGCCGGTCCGCCCGTTGCCACCTCGGCAACCGACCAGCCAGCCGATGGAGGAGGACGCGTCCCGAGACCCCGGGACCACTCCACAGCCGCCGCAGGGGGGGATGAGGAGAGCGTAGGCATACTCGATTCCCCCCCCTTACGACTCGAGTGATGGACTCGGGGAAGTCTGTCGCTCGTATGAGTCAGCGAGGTGAGAGCGCGCCCGGTGTTCCCGCGCGCTCTCAAAACAGGGCCAAGTCTGCCGGGGCCACACAACTGGCCGCCACCCGCTGTGCACGCGGAAGAATGCTCACAGCGTACCCGCATGCACAGTACTTGGGTAGAGCGAAGGAACACCGTGGGGTTTTAGTCGGTGCGAGTCCGACATAACCCGCCCTCGTCCCCGCGGGGGCGGATATGCGTAGGCATTTCCCCACGAAAAAAAGGTTAGGTTAGGTTGGTTCCCCGAAGGGTTCCGCTTTGTCGTAGCGGGCTTAGTAACCGTGGTGTGGAGTTAACCACGGTGAAGCTAAGAGGAACCCAAATGGCCGGCCTAAGGCGCTCTAAGGCCGGCCCGAGGAAAACCGCTCCGGGCGGGCTGGGCTGGGCCCGCCCTGGATGCGTGTCGGTGGGCTGCGGGGTGCGGATGGACGGAGTGAGGCCGCCTTACGCACCATCCGCAGCCGAGGCGGAGTCGCGGAGGGAGGGTAGTGTATCTCCCTTTCCTCCGCGACTCAAGCGGGGGTCGCACCGCTGATGCGGCCGTGGTGGGGCCGCGGGTTCAGTGGAGTGTGGTTGATCCTGCTGCTCTCCCTGTCCTCCGCGGCCGAACATTGGTTGGCGGCGGAGCCTATCACCAGATCCGCCGCAGGGGGTCGGGGTTTTCCTGGCCCCCATGGCCTCTGGGGGGCGGACTCGGGGGAGTCCGTTTCCCACCTACAGAGGAGGCCGAGATGGAAGGCGCGTCCGTGTTCCGGCGCGCCTTGCCGGAGAGGGTGGAGAGGGAGATGTCCTCCCCCGGAGAAGGGGCCGGTTTGCCGGCCAGCGCAGGCGGGGTCGCGGAGGTGTGCGAAAGCGTTCCCGTGGCCTGCCGCCACGCGACGAAGGTGGAACACCATGGGGTTTTAGTCGGTGCAAGTCCGGCCTTAACTCCAATTCAAGGTTCCCCCGCAGGTGGGTATGCGTAGGCATTTCCCCATGTAAAAAAAGGTTAGGTTAGGTTAGGTTAGGTTAGGTTAGGTTAGGTTTTTTTCTTAATCTTATGTTTAATCATATTGGAACATTTTAATTCTTATTGGATAAATGTGTATATGTGATATTAGCTATTTACTTCGCTTATTTGGGGAGTATGTTTTCTGGCAGAACGCTATTTGATACGTTTCTGCCTAGGTTATATCCCCATATATTCCACCG
Organism: Teinopalpus imperialis; assembly: GCA_029286865.1. Taxonomy (NCBI): domain Eukaryota; kingdom Metazoa; phylum Arthropoda; class Insecta; order Lepidoptera; family Papilionidae; genus Teinopalpus; species Teinopalpus imperialis. The sequence goes on from JAGSMU010000516.1 coordinate 18,830, forward strand.
AGGATTTTACTTTCCCGGTGGCCGTTTATTGACTAATTTTTATACGTGTATAATACAAGTTGGCTTTGCAGTAATTACGTAAAAATAAAATATAAACTATTGATTTGTGGAGACGTAGGGTGTACAACTGCTAATGGATACAAGTTGTACTACCTAGTCTCCTGCTTATAAACCATACAGAGGTACTGTACAGTTAAAATTAATTATTGAATAATCTAGTATATATATATAAGTGTGTCCCGAATAAAGAAAATGATTTATCGCTAAACTGAGGAATACGACCTCTATTGAAGCCGCATTTCCCGGAGGCTCGAGTCTCAGACGCTCGACTAAATGTACTTATTACTAACACAGAAAGTTTACTATCTTAAATATTAATTACATTTACAAATATTAAATCAAATGTTTTAACCTATTCTTACACTATAATTTTACATAAAATGAATAATTTTGCATGAAAGATGCGTACGCTTAACGAATAATATAAAACAATACTCCTTATACAAAAATTAAACGCACACATGCAAGCGCTTAACCGTGGCTAAAAAATAGAACCGGCGTGTCAAGGCCGCGCTTTCTCCGCCGCCGGCGCACGCTCGGGGAGCGAAGCGCGGCGCGGGGCGCAGTGCGCTGTCGGTTTGTGGGAAAAGAAATTAAATAATTATAAAGAATCGACAAATAGCTCGAACTGTGCCGAGACCACTCCCGCCTGCTCAGCGGTGCTCGCCGTTAGATACGATGCACCGTTCGCAATCCAGGAAGGGCGTCGGCATATGTAAACACAAATTTAACATAATTAATTAATTGCGGTATTTACAGAGCTGGCATAATACAAATTAATAAATGAAAAATAGCATGATCGCAACGATAAACATGAGTATATGACAGCGTTATATAGAGCAAAGAACAATCATTTTATATACAGGTATCTCTTCTATATTAATGTTAATTTCTTAAAGCTAGAACTATTTTTTAGGATTATGAGAAAAGAACTACAGAAATAATAAATGCGTTAATTTAAACAATTGAACCGCGTCGCCGCATCTAAAATAGACACCGCTTGAGGCCCCGGTCCCTTTGCGGAATGCGCGGGGAGCGGGGCGGGGCGGGGGCGACGCAGCGCGCTATCGGTTGTGGGAACAAGATTTAAAATAATTTGTAAGAAGCGATGAACAATTTAAACGATGCCACGGCCACTCCCGAGCGGCGATGCTCGCAGTTGAATACGGACATCGTTCGCAGCCCGGGAATGTCGGCGGCATGTGCCATATGCTTAAACACTAGTTTGACATAATTTATATAATGCAAAAAAACAACAATTATTTATCTATATACAAGTATCTATTCTAAATTAGTGATAATTTCTTAAAGCTAGACCTATCTTAGAATTTGTAAAGGAATTACAAATAAAGAGAAAGAAATAATAAATACGATAACAAAAACAATTGGACTGCGTCGCCGCATCTAAAAATAGACATCGCTTGAGGCCCCGGTCCCTTCGCGGAATGCGCGGGGAGCGGGGCGAGGCGGGGCGACGCAGCGCGCCGTCAGTTGTGAAAGTAAAAATGTATACAATAAAAATTTAAACGGTGCCGTGGCCGATCCCGCATGCTCAGCGGTGCTCGCCATGAGATACGATGCACCGTTCGCAACCCGGGAAAGGCGGCGGTACGTAATTAGACACAAATTTGGCGTGATTAATTAATTGAATGCTTGCAAAGCTGGCCTAATATAATTTAATAAAAGAAAATAGCAAGATTGTAAAGAAAATAAACATAAATATATGACAACATTATACACAGCAAAAGACCAACAACAATTCTTTTTTGTATACAAGTATCTATTCTATATTATTACTAATTTCTTAGAGCTAGACCTATCATAAGGATTTTGAGAAGTAATTACAAAAAAGAAAGAAATTATTACTACGATAACATAAACAATTGAGCCGCGTCGCCGCATCTAAAAATAGACACCGCTTGAAGCCCCGGTCCCTTCGCGGAATGCGCGGGGAGCGGGGCGGGGCGGGGGCGACGCAGCGCGCAGTCGGTTGTGAAAGTAAAAATATAAACAATTAAAAATTTAAACGGTGCCGTGGCCGCTCCCGCATGCTCAGCGGTGCTAGCCGTTAGATACGGTGCACCGTTCGCATCCCGGGAAGGGCGGCGGCACGTGCATAACACAAATTTAATATGGTTAATTAATTAAGGCAATTTAATGAATGATGAATGATATGACACGTAAATATAAAAATAGTATATGACGGTTGTATAAAATGGTAAAATTTAAATATAAAAATTGAAAAACTGCTCAATCGTCGCTGACCGTGAGAGAGAGGACCTACGCTCCGTAGTCTACTCTGTTGTCGACTCTCTCTCTCATGGCCCGCAAGCGTGGGCAGGACATTGAGTTCGCGGTGTGATTTATATCATTTTTTGTTTTGAACTTATCATTATGAGCAACACAATTAAAACATTTCGCCGAGTTTGGAGCGTCTTTGCTTGGGCACTCAGCAACTTGATGATCGGTGCTAGCGCAGTGGAGCAAGGGCTCACGGTCGCTGTACAATGGGAACGCATATGCCCGAATTGCAGGCATTTATGGCACTGAAGGAATGGAGAGAAGCTGGCAACGTGGATCTTCTGATGGTCTACGGCAATCCTTGCCATATCCACCATTTTCTGTACACCTTTGGTTCCGCTGATAGAACAGCGTTGTATAAATTTTGGTTCTTATTGTTTCGCTTGAAGCGTAGTTTTAAATTATCCTGTTCACTGCCGATTATCTCGCCGAGTTCAGTGTTTTGAACCTTTATGATGGCGACGAGATCTTCCGCAGGAGTGTCTTTGAGATGCCTTTCATAATTATCATGGGCCTAAGTCTGCGGACAGGTTCAGCCTTAATTTCTGATCGCTCTTTTAACCGCTGTAACGTATCATCCCTCTGAGTCGTAGTATCGAATTCGATCCGCAATTTATTATTCGACACAGCTTGGATGCGTGCCGGTGCGTACGAGGATTCGCGGTACGTAATGTTCTTCTTAAAGGCTTGTATCACCTCTTGCCTGGTTTCGTCTCAGCCACCGTGCTCACGATGGACGGCGGGCTTGGTCGCAGGTGGTGGTGCAGGCGTAGCCGAAGCTGTGGCGCCACCGCCCTGAGTCGCTGGAGTGCGGCCGGTCATTGCGGCTTGAGCGTATGACGTGGTCGAGTCTGCTGGAGCTGCGCTGAGATCTGCCCTGAACTTGGCCATCTCGTCACGCACACAGGCCACGATGTCAGCCTTTAGGTCGCTGTCGATGGGTGTGAGCGCAGGTGTGGTTGCTGCATCAGGGTGATGCTAGCCAACTTGTGGCCGCATCGACGAATCTCCGTCGCGGCCAATGTAATAAGACGCTTATTTGCTGCCGTGACTGATTTACCCTCAGTCACGGCTTTGTTTGCATTCGGTGAGTTTGCATAACGCTTAAGAACGTGTCTACATCGCAGACTTCCTCCACCCCGCCGGTAGAGCGGGGAGAGGTTATCCGCTGCCAGCTACCGCTTTACTCGACATCGCTATCGCTTAAAAGCATTAATTTGCGGGGAGAGCGGCCCCTAATGTTAGAACTTTATAATACAAATTATTTTTGGTGTCCTCCTGCACTTTAAAACTAGAATTAAACACTAATATTAATAAACAAAAAGTCTTAGAAGATTTAAAATTACGTAAACTGTAGGGTCCATTTAACAAAATAGTCTGTAACTTAAAAACTATAGTTCAGAAAAATCTAAAATTTGACACACAGAAGGATAGGTAGGTGGTCTATCAAAACACAAAAATATAGGGGGTCATCGCGACAGATGGAGTGCCGCACGCGTTAGAAGTTTTCAGCTCCGCACAATTATTGTTTTAAAACAGTTTTGCCCCAAAATGGGTTTAAAAGTAAATAAATTGTTAATAAAACTACACCATCACAAAGTTCACACTTTTCTACGTCTTTTGATGCATAATACGACTATTTTCACGGCCTTTTCCCACTTTCGTGATTTTTTAAACACGGAGCACTACAGTAACGCTGCATTGCAGATTCAGAGCGCAGGCGCGAGACTCAGTTAGGATGGGATTAGGTTAGGTTAGGTTAGGTTAGGTTAGGTTAGGTTAGGTTGGGATTAGGTTAGGTTAGGTTAGGTTAGGTTAGGTTGGGTTAGGTTAGGTTGGGTTAGGTTAGGTTAGGTTGGGTTAGGTTGGGTTAGGTTAGGTTAGGTTAGGTTAGGTTAGGATTGGGTTAGGTTAGGTTGGAGTTAGGTTAGGTTAGGTTAGGTTGGGTTAGAGTTAGGTTAGGTTAGGTTGGGATTAGGTTAGGTTAGGTTAGGTTAGGTTAGGTTAGGTTAGGTTAGGTTAAGGTTAGGTTGGGTTAGGTTGGGATTAGGTTAGGTTAGGTTAAGGTTAGGTTAGAGTTAGGTTAGGTTAGGCTAGGTTAGGTTTTTTTTTTTTTGTGACCCCACTTTGGGGGTCTCATACAGCCCTACTGCTAGCTGACATGCAGCATCATTTATTCTAGGGATTAAGACAAGGGAAATAATTTTTTTCAGTGTGTTTTTGTTTATTATTATTATTATTTTTTTTTTTTTTTTTTTTTTTTTTTTTTTTTTTTTTTTTTTTTTTTTTTTTTTTTTTTTTTTTTTAATTTCAGTCTTGGCCGACGTTACAATTAGCAATATTTTACAAGTAGAAATTCAATTTTACATTTTTGCACATAATAGACTTAACTATAATTTATATAGCTTAATATATTTTATACACATTAAAATTCGATACAATACAATTATATTTAAATGTTATTAATTAATTTACAAATATTTATATTACATTTACTCTTGTCACTAGAAAGACTGAAGGTAGCATTGGATAAGTGCTTCCTGCAAGGCGCGCCGGAACACGGACGCGCCTTCCATCTCGGCCTCTTTAGGTGGGAAACGGACTCCCCTGGAGTCCGCTCCCCAGAGCCAGCAGTGGAGCTGTGAAAGCCCCAGCCCCATGCGGTGGATCTGGTGTTAGCTCCGCTGCCAACCAATGTTCGGCTGTGGAGGACAGGAGAGCGGCAACTGCCACCGGACACTCTTCCCCGCGGCCCCACCACAGCTGCATCATGCGGTGCGACTCCTCAGCTTGAGTCGCGGAGATAGGGAGAGCGGCAACGAAACACCGGGACACTCCTCTCCTCTCCCGCGCCGGAACA
>JAGSMU010000517.1:0-30251 GCA_029286865.1 Teinopalpus imperialis
CGGACGCGCCTTCCATCTCGGCCTCTTTAGGTGGGAAACGGACTCCCCTGGAGTCCGCTCCCCAGAGCCAGCAGTGGAGCTGTGAAAGCCCCAGCCCCATGCGGTGGATCTGGTGTTAGCTCCGCTGCCAACCAATGTTCGGCTGTGGAGGACAGGAGAGCGGCAACTGCCACCGGACACTCTTCCCCGCGGCCCCACCACAGCTGCATCATGCGGTGCGACTCCTCAGCTTGAGTCGCGGAGATAGGGAGAGCGGCAACGAAACACCGGGACACTCCTCTCCTCTCCGCGACTCCGCCTCGGCTACTGAGGGCGGGGAAGACGGCCCGGGCTCCGCCACATCCGCCCCCAGCAGTTCACTGACGTTTCCGGGAGGTTCGCTCAAAGAGCCACCCGAGCGGTGCTTGGAATTTCGGGCCGGCCTCAGAGCGCCTAGGCTTGGCCATTTGGGTCTCTTAGCTTCACTCGTGGCGACTGCCGCTGCCATTGCCCCCCGCTACAACTTTTAACCTCCAACTCTATCCTAACCTAACCCTAAACACCTATATCTTTGTATTAGAGTCTTAAGCATTCCAAATTGGTTTTTGTTGTAGCATTTGTTCAGTGTAATCGTTAGACAGTCATCCTGGGTACGCATTTAGGCCATTTCTAGTCTAGTTGTAATCAGTTATTTTTAGTTTCATAATTACGTAATTTTATTCCATTTGTAAAAATTTTCTATGTTTTCGTTTTCGTGCTGATTTTGTAACCTAACCTAACCTAACCCTAACCACCTATATATCTTTGTGTATTAGGAGTCTTAAGTATTCCAAATTGGTTTTTGTTGTAGCATTTGTTCAGTGTAACTGCTAGACAGTCCTGCGCTGCAATTAGGCCATTTCTAGTCTAGTTGTAATCAGTAATTCTTTTAGTTTCCATAATTACGTAATTTTATTCTATTTGTAAAAATTTTCATGTCTTCATTTTTCGTGCTGGATTTTGTAACCTTACTCTAACCTAACCTTAACCTATCCTAACCTTACCCTAACCATCTATATCTTTGTATAAGAGTCTTAAGCATTCCAAATTGGTTTTTGTTGTAGTATATTTGTTCAGTGTTATCGTTAGATTTGGGTCATCCTTAAGTACGCATTTAGGCCATTTGTAGTCTAGTTGTAATCAGTTATTTTTAGTTTCCATAATTACGTAATTTTGTTCCATTTGTAAAAATTTTCATGTCTTCGTTTTTCAAAGTTGATTTTGTAACCTAACCTAACCTAACCTAACCTAACCACTCATATTTTGTGTGTATAAGAGTCTTAAGCATTCCAAATTGGTTTTGTTGTAGCATTTGTTCAGTGTAATTTAGACAGCTATCCTGCGCCGCAATTAGGCCATTTCTAGTCTAGTTGTAATCAGTAATTTTTAGTTTCATAATTACGTAATTTTATTCTATTTGTAAAAATTTCATACCTCATTTTCGTGCTGATTTTGTAACCTTACCTAACCTAACCTAACCTATCCTAACCTTACCCTTACCACCTATATCTTTGTGTATCACAGTTTTAAGCATTCCAAATTGGTTTTTTGTTGTAGCATTTGTTCAGTGTAATCGTTAGACAGCCATCCTGCACCGCATTTAGGCCATTTCTAGTTCAGTTGTTGTCAGTTATTTTTAGTTTCATAATTACGTAATTTTATTCCATTTGTAAAAATTTTCATGTCTTCGTTTTTACGTGCTGATTTTGTAACCTAACCTAACCTAACCTAACCTATCCTAACCTAACCCTAACCACCTATATCTTTGTATTAGAGTCTTAAGCATTCCAAATTGGTTTTTGTTGTAGCATTTGTTCAGTGTGTAATCGTTAGACTGTCATCCTGCGCCGCATTTAGGCCATTTCTAGTCTAGTTGTAACTGCTATTTTAGTTTCATAATTACGTAATTTTATTCCATTTGTAAAAATTTTCATGTCTTCGTTTTCCGTGCTGATTTTGTGTAACCTAACCAATCCCATCCTAACCTAACCCTAACCACCTATATCTTTGTGTATTAGAGTCTTAAGCATTCCAAATTGGTTTTTGTTGTAGCATTTGTTCAGTGTAATCGTTAGACAGTCATCCTAAGTGCCGCATTTAGGCCATTTCTAGTCTAGTTGTAATCAGTTATTTTTAGTTTCATAATTACGTAATTTTATTCCATTTGTAAAAATTTTCATGTTTCGTTTTTCGTGCTGATTTTGTGTAACCTAACCTAACCTAACCCTAACCACCTATATCTTTGTGTATTAGAGTCTTAGCATTCCAAATTGGTTTTTTGGTTGTAGCATTTGTTCAGTGCAATCGTTAGACAGTCATCCTGCGCCGCAATTAGGCCATTTCTAGTCTAGTTGTAATCAGTAATTTTTAGTTTCATATTACGTAAATTTTATTCTATTTGTAAAAATTTTCATGTCTTCATTTTTCGTGCTGATTTTGTAACCTTACCTAACCTAACCTAACCTATCCTAACCTTACCCTAACCACCTATATCTTTGTGTATAAGAGTCTTAAGCATTCCAAATTGGTTTTTTGTTGTAGCATTTGTTCAGTGTAATCGTTAGATTGTACCATCCCAGCCGCATTTAGCCATTTCTATTCAGTTGTAATCAGTTATTTTTAGTTTCATAATTACGTAATTTTATTCCATTTGTAAAAATTCTCATGTCTTCGTTTTTCGTGCTGATTTTGTAACCTTAACCTAACCCTAACCACTCATATCTTGTGTATTGTGAGTCTTAAGCATTCCAAATTGGTTTTTGTTGCAGCATTTGTTCAGTGTAATCGTTAGACAGTCATCCTGCCGCATTTAGGCCATTTCTAGTCTAGCTGTAACTGCCATTTTTAGCTCATACTACGCAATTTTATGACGGTAAAATTTCTGCTGCTTTCGTTTTTCAGCTGGATTTTGTAACCTAACCTAACCTAACCCTAACCACCTATATCTTTGTGTATTAGAGTCTTAAGCATTCCAAATTGGTTTTTTGTTGTAGCATTTGTTCAGTGTAATCGCTAGACACAGTCATCCTGCGCCGCAATTAGGCCATTTCAGTCTAGTTGTAATCAGTAATTTTAAGGCTCTCCATAATTACGCACTTTATCTCTATTTGTAAAAATTTCTTTTCATGTCTTCATTTTTCGTGCTGATTTTGTAACCTTTTACCTTTTTTTTTTGTTATCGGGGAAATTGAAAGATACCCTGCCCCTGAGACAGGTTATGTATTTCTAACCACTCAAAAACCCCCGGTGGCCATCCTCAGTGCATTGGGAGGGGCTCCGGATCTCCCTATGAACGCACCGGTGCCCTCAGCATGCGCCTTAGTTGTCTCATAGGGGAGGCCTCCTCGCACTCCTCAAAGCGTGCTACGGCAACCTGACCACTTCGGGTTGTTGTCCCACCTGCCTGCTTGCCTGGGCGGTCATCAGAGCCCCCACCCTGAGCGCCCAAGTGAACCCGCAGTCCCCTCTTTTTAGTCGCCTTGTACGACAGGCAGGGGATACCCAGCCCTATTCTCTGCGCCCGAGCTAAAGGGCTGACGGGCCGGGGCGTCCGTTGCCACCGCCCCGCGTCGTTAAACCCGAGCGGATCGGCCCTCCCCGATCCAGCCCGGCGGTCTCCTTCTGTAACATAACAATTCCCCACAGAAGGAGACCAGCGCCTTCCATGCGCCTTTATCCGCCAGCGCAGCCGCTACTGTGACTGGCGGAGAGGTTCACTGATCCTCTGACCAGGATCCGCCGCTCGACTCCCACGCAGGGCACTTCCAGCGAGCGTGCTGTGCGGGAATCCCGGTCCCCGCCACAGTGGTGGCATTTTGCTGATTCGCGTCCAATTCTGTCTCAGGTAATTCACCGAAACACCCGTGCCCAGTGAGTACCTGCGTTAATCGGAAGGCAGACGCACCTTCCCCGCCGCAGCCAGCTTCGAAGCCTGGCAAGAGCGCGCTGACCGTGCGCTGGCGCAAAGAAACGAGGCTCTTGTAGCCTCTCCTCGCCACACCCGGGTAGCGCCCGGGTTCATTGCGCCCTGCCGCACCTCGCCCAGATCCAGGGGCTCGGCTTCCACCTGGGAAGACGAAGGCGGGCAAACACCCGCGCATCCATCTCCGCCAGGATGTCCAGTGGTGGAAACTGAGTTAGGATAGTATTACCGGAAAGATATCGTACGATATCCTCGTGCGATCCTGATGGTTATCTTTCGCTGCAGGCTATTGAGCTTAGCTTCAGAGCGACGGACGCCCGTGAGTCGATGTGACCATATCGGGCGCTCCCTGTAGAGGGGCCATCGATCGCACGACCCCGCGCGGCGACCTCTTCCCTGGGGCTCCCGAGATGGTAGCAACCGGTGCATGGCACCCACTACCCTCTCGATCTTGGGACCAGGCGGGTCGAAGTGCTCCTCGAAGCTCCCCAGCGACCGTCCAGGATGAGACCGAGATATTTCATCACCGGTCCCACCGGACTTTAACACGTCACCAACGCGAACCGACAAGCTGGGTGGTTCCCTCCCTCTGGGAGAGTTTAGGAACTAAAGCGCCCGGTCTATGAGGCGCGTCCGATGACCCAGCTCGTGGATTTTATCCACACGCATGCCACCCCAAGCTCAGCAAGCCGATGGTGCTTTTCGAAGGTCCCCTGCCGGCTAGTATCAGAGCAAGGTCATCTGCATAGCAGACGACACTAACACCGGATGACCACCCGCAGGACTGGTACGTACGCGAGGTTCCACAATTGCGGACCCAACACGGATCCTTGTGGGATCCCGCAGTTCACTTCCTCAGGTGGACTGGACGCGTCCCGACCACGTACCGATGCACCTGTCGTGCAAGTACGCCCCAGCGATGCGCAGCAGGTAGGAGGCACGCGATGGTATGCCAGAGCTCTCCCACGGTTCCCCAGGGCAGCGAATTAAAGGCATTGACTATGTCAAGATTGACTGCCACGCCACACCGCCCTGCACCGCCCGCTGCGATCGTTTCGACGCGAAGGACGCGTCCGCAGTCGATCGCACCCAAGCCGAAAGCCGAATTGGCTGTCCGACAGGTCGGGGCCCACTTGACGCAGGTAGTGTTGATAGCGGGCAGCAATTATCCTTTCGAACAATTTGCCCGCCTCATCCAGCAAACAAATGGGTCGGTACGCGGAGGAGATTCAGCGATCCTACCATCTTTCCTCAAGAGCACCATCCTTGTTTTTCCTGCGGCTGAGGGAAACACCGATTACTTTAGGCAGCCAGTTGAACAGCTGTCTCAGTCTTCACCAGCCCGGCGGCGAGAGCGATCAAATCTGGCCCGACCAGGAATTCCGTCAGCCTGTGGGGCCGTATTCTCCGAGGCGCCTCACGGCTCGGTCCAACTCCTCGTTGGTCACCTCCCCAACTCATCAGACCACGCGACCTCGTCTGATCGCAATGTTGGGGTATTGTCCCGGGACCCTAGGAAGAGAGCGCCCTACAACTCTTCCAACGAGAGTAGGGTCCAGGGTTTCCAACGGAGGGACCCATGGTCGGAGCTTGCCTAGTACGATTTTGTACGGCTGCCCCGCAAGTCCCTGTTCAGCCCCTCGAGGAGTTCGCTCCAGGACCGAGACCCAGCATCCTCGATTGCGAGTTGGAGCGCTTGGTGGCGCTCTATACAGCTCGTACGCCTCGCCTTTTCATCGGCAGTGGCCTTCTTCTGTGGGTTTCTGCGTACTGGCGTCGGCCCGCAAACAGTCCCTGCGCACTGTGCTATGGCTTCCGACCACCAGTACACCGCCCGAGCTGGGGACCCGGTCCGAGGCATCGACATCGCCGCAGATTGACGTCATCAGCCTGAACCAGGCCGCTTCACTTTCGATCGGGCAAGACCTCTTGGGCTGGGTCCCCTGTTCAGGCCGCAACGATGGCTGCGGCTTCGAGCATACTTCCATGTCGAGCCGCTTGAGGGACCATCGCCGCGATGGGCCGCTACTGCGCTGGCGGCGGGTAGCACCGTCGGGAGAGCTGAGCGCCACATCGAGAACGATGTGGCGGTGGTCGACAGCGTGACCACATCTTCCGCCACTCTCCATCCCGACACCATGCGAGTAGCAGAGGAGTCGCCCACGACAGGTCGACGATCGACTCCTTCTGCCACCGCACGTGCAGGTGCCAATGGACCCCCTGATTCAAAAAGTCGGAGGTCGAGTCCCGCTGCCCATTCTGCATCGGTTTCTTCCTTTGTGCTGTCCCGGCGCAACCCCACGATCTAGAGTGAGCGTTGAAATCACCAGAGGACAAGCACAGGACGGGAAGGTATGCACGGATGCACCGCCCAGCCTGTCCAGGTACGCCTCCCCGTAAGCGGCGAGGGTACTGTTGGGAGAAACGTAGCAGCCCACAACTAAGGCGGGGACCCCACTAACGGTGACGAATCCCTGCCCCCTTTGGCAATCAGGGTGCAGGGAGGATCCTCCCTTCCGCCACCCCAGTAATAACGAACCTTAGCGTCACCGGAACCAACGTGGGTATCCGACTCGGTAGGGTTCCGCTGCTACTGCCAGAGCAACTGACCACTCCGCGAGGGCCGGCAACAGCAGGTTTGCGCCCCGCGCAGTGGTTCAGATTGCTTTGGAGGATCTTCACACTTCTGTTGAAGGTGGCCTCCATAGCCTCCGGCGCACTCGGGTGGTTTGCGGTAGGGAGCCTGCTCCCTTCCCCTTGGTCTCTTTTGGTGCGCAGGGCTCGGTCCCCGCCGATGGCACAAGGCTTGTCCATGCACAGCGGGCACTTCAAGGTGGCCGCAGTGCACAGGCTCGCCTTGTGTCCCGGCTCCGAGCAGGCATAGCACCCAGCGCTACGGTCCCTTTCTGCTGGGGCACCTGCTGCGAACATGCCCCACTCAAGGCACCGGTAGCACTGCAGCGGGCCCAGCTGCCAGCACCTCACCTTCGCAGCCGTCCACCCCAGCCGGACGAACTTTGCCGCGGCTAGCTTCCGGGTACGGCGCCCAGAGGACACTGCACCGACACTGCCCCTGTGACGCGAGGGTGTGCGATGGATTATGCCCATCCCTTACGTCTGAGACAGCGCAACCACCTGCCTCGGGCTACTGCTGCGACTCTCCGTTGGGGTGACAGACTCCGTCAAGATCCATCACCCTCAACTGCTGAGCCTTTCAGTGGACGTGCTATATGCATCGTCCAGCGTCGCCGGCTAGCACTCTCCCAGACGAAGCGGCGGCTACGCCGGCCCTTTAGAGGCAGCCGGGGCCGGATACTCCAGTATCAATCGCACCTGTACCCTCCTGGGCCGCACTGCGTCGATGCTGCAGTCTGCCAGCTTTATTTTACCTCTGCCGCAGCCATTACCGCGGCGTATAGAGTCTGGCTATGTTCCGGCACGGTGACCGTGATGGCCGCTGATCGTGGCAGCTTACCCGGCTCTCACCCACTTGCTTTTGAAGCCTTCTCTTGCCGGCGCCTTTCGGGTCACGGCTGCTTGCATAACAGGAGTAGGTGGAGCCCGGGCAGCCGCCCTTGGCTTTACGGCTAGCCACTACCGCCCATGTTTGGGATGCCGCACGGGCCAGTCTCCCCACTGGCTTCGCGGGAGGTGCGGGAGGCGCGGAGCCGTGAGGCGCGGGAGCTGCGGCAGGCGCAGCAGCTGTGGGTGGTGCGGGAGGAGCTGGCTGCCGGCGCTGGGCGCGCTTCCTTGCCGGACCTCTTCTTCGGGCGACACCGATTGACGAACCCTGTTCTGGAGGATCAACCAGAGGACGTCACGGGCGCCTGCGCCCAAAGCCGCTAATTTTTCTCGATGAGCTGCGCATCGATGCGCTCCATCAGCTGACTCTCAAAGTCTCTTGCCCCGCTGGCCTAGGCATTGGCAGTCTGGCGGTATCGGTACGACGCTGCAGGTGCTTCTTCCCGCCTTTTTTGTAACCTTTTACCTAACCTAACCTAACCTATCCTAACCTAACCCTAACCACCTATATCTTTGTGTATAAGAGTCTTAAGTATTCCAAATTGGTTTTTTGTTGTAGCATTTGTGCAGTGTAATCGTTAGACGGTCATCCTGCATTTAGGCCATTTGTGGTCTAGTTGTAATCAGTTATTTTAGTTTCATAATTACGTAATTTTATTCCATTTGAAAATTTCATGTCTTCGTTTTTCGTGCTGATTTGCAAAACCTAACCTGTTCTATCCTGTAACCTTAACCCTGTCCACCTATATCTTTGTGTATTAGAGTCTTAAGCACCTAAAATTGGTTTTGTTGCAGCATTTGTCTGTGTGTAATCGTTAGACAGCCATCCTGCGCCGCATTTAGGCCATTTCTAGTCTAGATGTAATCTGTCAGTAATTTTTAGCTCTGTAATTACGTAATTTTATTCATTTAAAATTTTCATGTCTTCTTGCTTTTCGTGCTGATTTTGTAACCCAACTCTAACCTATCCTAACTCTAACCCTAACCACCTATATCTTTGTGTATTGTATCTTAAGCATTCCAAATTGGTTTTGTTGTAGCACGGTTCAGTGTAATCGTTAGGCAGTCCTGCCCCGCATTTAGGCTTTAGCTTGGCTCAGTCAACTCTGTGCTTATTTTTAGTTTCTATAATTACGTAATTCTTATTCCATTTGCAAAATTTTCATGTCTTCGTTTTTCAGCTGGGATTTTGTAACCTAATCCCAATCCCATCCTAACCTAACCCTAACCACCTATATCTTGTGTATTAGAGTCTTAAGCATTCCAAATTGGTTTTTTGTTGTAGCATTTGTGAAACCAGTGTAATCGTTAGGCAGTCATCCTGCCCCGCATTTAGCCATTTCTGGTTCAGTTGTAACTGCTATTTTTAGGCTTCATAATTACGCACTTTATTCCATTTGTAAAATTTTCATGTCTTCGTTTTTCGTGCTGATTTTGTGTAAATCCTAACCTTTTTTTTACATGGGAAATGCCTACGTGATACCCACTTCGTGGGGCAGGGTTGGTGTCGGACTTGCACCGACTAAAACCCCATGGTGTTCCACCTTCGTCGCGTATGGCGGTTACGGGAACGCTTTCGCACACTTCCGCGACCCTGCCTGCGCTGCCGCGCCGCCCCTTCTCCGGTGGGAGGACATCCTCTCCACCTCGGCAGGGAGCGCCGGAACACGGACGCGCCCTCCAACTCGGCCTCCTTGCAGGTGGGAAGCGGACTCCCGGAGTCCGCCTCCCCAGAGGCCATGGGGCCAGGAAACCCCAGCCCCTGCGGCGGATCTGGTGATAGGCTCCTGCCGCCAACCAATGTTCGGCCGCGGAGGACAGGGAGAAAGGCAGGATCAACCACACTCCACTGAACCCGCGGCTCCCACCACGGCCGCATCAGCGGTGCGACCCCGCTTGAGTCGCGGAGGAAAGCGGAGATACACTACCCTCCTCCGCGATTTGCCTCGCTGCGGATGGTGCGTAAGGCGGCCCCCACCTGTCCATCCGCATCCCGCAGCCCACCGACACGCATCCAGGGCGGGCTCCAGCTCCAGCCCGCCCGGAGCGGCCTTCCCGGGCCGCCCCTGAGCCTTTAGGCCGGCCATTTGGGTTCCTTCTTAGCTTCACCTCGTGTTAACTTCCACACCACGGTTAAGCCCGCCATAAAGTGGAACCCTTCGGGGTTGTAACCAGTCTCAACCAACCTAACCACCTATATCTTTCGTGTATTAGAGTCTTAAGACCTAAATTGGTTTTTGATGGCCTGTTCAGCGTAACGTTACAGCCATCTCAAAATCGCACAGTCATTTCGCCCAGTTGTAATCAGTTATTTTTAGTTTCCATAATTACGTAATTTTATTCCATTTGTAAAATTTTCGCTGCCCTGCTTTTACGTGCTGATTTCTTGTAACCCAACCTAACCTTACCTAACCTTTTTTTTTTTTTTTTTTTTTTTTTACATGGGGAAATGCCTACGCATACCACCCACCCCTGCGGGGGCAAGGATGGGTTATGTCCAGACTCGCACCGACTAAATCCCCATGGTGTTCCACCTTCGTCGCGTATGGCAGGAGCCACGGGAACGCTTTCCCACACCTCCGCGGCCCCGCCTGCGCTGGCCGGCAAACCGGCCCTTCTCACGAGGAGGACATCTCCTCTCACCCTCTCGGGCAGGGCGCCGGAACGCAGGCGCCTTCCATCTCGGCTCCTCTGTGGTTGGAAACGAACTCCCCAGTCCCGCCCTCCAGGCAGCGGGAACGGGAAGCGCTAAGCCAACCGGCCTGCGGTGGATCTGGTCTGCGGCTCTGCCGACCGATGTTCGGCCGCGGAGGGACGGGGAGAGCGGCAACGAAACACCGACACTCCTCTTCCCCGCGGCCCCACCACAGCCGCATCATGCGGTGCGACCCCGCTTGAGTCGCGGAGGATAGGAGAGCAGCAACGAAACACCGACCTCCTTTCCCTCCGCGGCTCCGCCTCGGCTGCAGGGGGCGGAAAGGGCAGCCTCGCTCCGCCACATCCGCCCCCAGCAGTCCGCGACACGCATCGGGTTGAAACATAAAAGGCCCACCCGGGCGGCCTACCTCAGGCGTACTCAGAGCGCCTTAGGCCGGCCATTTGGAGTTCTCTTAGCGGCTTCACCGTGGGTGACCAAGCCACGGTTACTAAACCCGCTGCGACAAAGCGGGAACCCTTCGGGGAACCTAACCTAACCTAACCTTTTTTTTTTTTGCATGGGGAAATGCCTGCGCATACCCGCCTGCGGGAACGGGATGGGTTATGTCGGACTCGCACCGGCTAAAACCCACATGGTGGTCGCCACCAACGCTCGCGAAGAGATCGCGGGATCTCCGTAAGGAACGCAGCCGCAACCCCCTGCGCTTCGCTGGGATGGCCCGTCCGGGGGCGTGCGAGATGATCGCACCCCAGAACCTCGCGGAACTATCACGACGACACGGTACCACGTCATTGCCGTCGTCCTCCTCGGGGTCATATTGCTGGACGGTCGGGCCCCCACTCGATCGTCGGCGGCTACATGGGCCCGTTTACGGTAGGGGATCACCGGGAGGGCTGTGACAGGGCGCGAGCACCGCGCCGGCCCGTCTTCGAGCAGGATCAGTCCTCTCTCTATCCCGCTCGGCAGCCTCCTTTCGGACCGTGCGGTCTCGCAGAAGGAGGCTACGGCCCTCCACGCCGATTCCCGCGCAGCATCGCCGGTGACTGCGCTGGCAGGGACAGGTTCCGTCGATGTGACCGACCAAGACCCGCCGCTCGGCTTCCCACGCCGGGCAAGCGGCGGCGTGTGCGATGCGGGTTTTGGTCGTTGCCGCCACAGTGGAAGCAATTCGCCGTCGCCTCGCGACCGATCTTACAGGTAATCACCGAAGCAACCGTGCCCGGTGATCACCTGCGTAAGTCTGTAGGTGAGTCTTCCTCCTCGTCGCTGCATCAGGCTTCGAAGACCGGCAGGAATGCTCCGACGACGCGTTTGCGCGCATAATTGCTCCTCGCGGAGCCTTGCGCGCCACGTCGCGATGCGATGCGACGTTCCTGCCGTTTTACCGCCTCGAGCGCCTCCTCTGTCGCACCACCGCTCTGGCGTAGGACGCGAAGATCGGTGATACACCCTCGCGTCATGTCCGCCAATATATCCAGAGGTGGAAGCAGAGCAGTTGGCGTCGCCGCCTCAAACGATACCGTGCGGTATCCTCGTACGACCGTATGTGTCTCCTCTGGACGCTGTAGATTTTCGTCCTGGCGTCCGGATGTTAACCTCATCGCCCAGACGGGCGCCCGTACAGGCTACAGGATCATTACGACCCCGGCATAGAAGGCGGCGAACTTCCTCCCTCGGTCCCCGGATTGGGCAGCAGTCTGTGCATAGCACCCGCTACCCTCTCGATCCGGGTGGGCGCTCGAAATGCTCTTCGAAGCCCCAGCGACTGTCAGAGTGAGGCCCAGGTACTTCATGTACCGCCTCTGACTTCAGACCCACCTACTCCGGACGCACGGAGTCGGGTGGTTCCCTGCTCCGCAGCAGGTTGCTGGAACCATAGCGCCTCCCCGGTCTTGTGAGGCCTTACCTCCAGTCCCAACTCGTGGACTTTAGCGACGACGATTTCCATGGCTCGGGCGAGCTCGCCCTGGCCCTCTCGAAGGAGTCCCCACTGGCGACCACCAACGTATCGTCAGCGTAACGGAACGACATTAACGCCAGCGGGCTCATCGCAGAACAGAGTCGTAGGCGAGATTCCTGATAACAGACCCCAAGAGCAGGCCTGTGGAGACCCCACTGGATCTCCCTCGGATCCTCGTACCCGTCTGGGAATACGTACAAGATGTACCTGTCGCGCGCAGTAGTCGCGATCACGCCGTGCAGGTAGAGAGGGGAACACCATGGTGTACAAGTCCCCCTTATCGCGTCTGGGCGGGAATTAAAGGCGTTGACGATATCAATATTTATCGCCAACGCCACGCCGCCCGGGACACAGCCTGCTCCGACAGGAGCGGACGCGCATCACCGCGTCGATGGTGGAACGCTCCGTCGGAAACCAAACTGGTTTTCGGCGAGATCGCCGACGCGACAGATGCCTGTTGAGACGGGCGGCAAGGAATTCTCTCGAATAGCTTGCCAGCCTCGTCCAACAGGCATATGGGACAGTACGCAGAGGAGATCTGCGACTCTGTCTGCCTTCTTCAAGAGGACCAGTCGGGCCTCCTTCAGGCCCTAGGGAACGAGGAGTTACGGAGGCGTGGTGAACAGCTGCCTCAGCCTGTTCCCGAGGGTAGCCAGACTCAACACCCAGACCCGGCCGGGAATTCGTCGGGTCCCGGTGCCAGTGTTCCTGCTCTCAACGGCACACGGCTCGGTCGAGCTCCTGTGCGGTCACCCCGTTTCAAATGCGGCACGAAGATTGAAGGGGTAGACCGGTGACCGACCCTCCGGAAGAACTAATCACTCTTCCCAAGAGGGCCGGATCGAGTTTCCGTCACCGGGGCGTCAAGGACAGACTTCTAGCACCATCCTGTACGGACGCCCCCACGGATCCTCGTCGAGTCCCTCCAGGAGCTCTCTCAGGACCGAGACCTGGCGTTACCGGTTGCCGCACCACAGCGCCTTCGTGGCCGACGCCTCGTAGAGTCTGGCTATCTCCTCACTCGGAGCTCGCCTTCGCCTCCTTCGGGCTCTGGTGTGCTGGCGGCGGCTCCGCGGCAGATCGCTCGCAGCTCCGCGATCTCTGCCAAACCACCAGTACACCGCCCCGCTTGCTTAGGGCGACCGGTCAGAGGCATCGACGCGTCACAAATACGCGTCATCGTGTCCCAGAACCAGTTCCTTCCACTTCCGGATCGGATGGAACCTCTTCGGCGCTTTCTGGCCATATCGCGACGTTGGCGGCGGCCCCGAGCAAATCTCGGTCTAGCCGCTGAGACACCAACGTCGCGTGTATTCACCTTCTCGGCGGCTGGTGTGTCAGCGTCGGGGCGGCGGATTGCAGATCGAATAAAATATGGCGGTGGTCGGATAACGTGACCACCTCCTCTCAACCGCCAGCCCGACAACATGCGCATCGCAGCGGGAGTCGCCCATGTAAGATCCACGACCTGATACCGCCACTTGCACGTGATGTACAGCGGACCCCGATTTGCCAATCGGAGGTCAATCAACCGCCCATTCCATCACCGTCTCTCTCTTCGGACTGTCACAGGATTCCCCCACGCCCTGGAGTGGGCGTTAGCGGAAGTCTCCCAGGACAATCGAAGGACGAGAGCACCTGCGAACGCAAGTGCCACCACGTCCAGGTACATCGTAGTCGGCGAGTGACCTCGCGGGAGAGACGTAGCAGCCAACTATGGCCAGGGTGCCCCCATTGCACTGCAGCGAAGCCTGACCCCTTCCCAATAGGGAACAGGGTGGAACACCCTCTCCACCCCAGTAGATCGCCACGGAACCCAGCTCATCACCGAACCAGCGAGGTGGTCCGGCACGGCATAGGGCTCCGCCACTACTGAAACAGCCCCCACTCCGCAATGGTCTGCATAAACAAATGCTGAGCATTGCGGCAGTCTTTAGGTTACTCTGGAGGGACCTTGAGGAATGAACAACCTAAGCCACCTCCATGCCCGAGCTGGTGCTCGGGGTTGCGGCTGGTGCCGCCGGGACGCTGCCACGCTTGTGGAGGCAGGAGGACTCTCCTTGTCCTTCTACCTCTCTTCTGTGGTGGGGCGCACCTCTTACCCAGACGATGGTTTGAGGGCAGCCCCAGGTCCGGCACGATAGACATTTAGTGCAGTTGCTCTGCACTCCTTAGCCCTGTGCCCGGTCTCCGCACAAGCGTAGCAGCGTGCTCAGTTCACCTGGTTAGGACACCTGCTGCCCGTGTCCCTTTCCAGGCACCGGAAGCAGTGCATAGGCCTGAGTTTCCAACAGCTCTGCGAGCAGATCACAGCCCACGCATGCGCGTCCGGCAGTCACCAGCTTGTACCGCTGCCGCAGGCACCGCGCAGCACGTGCCCAAACGCATGGGTGTTCGGTGGACCTCTCCGACCTTAACGTCGTCCACCGAACGCACCCTCAGCCTTAGCCACTGCCGCGCGACTTCGCTCGGGCTGACGGCATCGTCGAGGTCCTTCACGCGAATGTGTCGTCCGACTTAACCGGGCGGCTAATTCGGACATCCATCTCGGAAAGGACCTCACGCATTTTTGCCGCGGGGCCGTCCGCCCCTCAGAACTGCACTCGGGACCGCTGATCTCAACAGAAGACCACTGATGCAGCTCGTTTTTGGCGAACAGTCTCGATGCCGATATCCGCCAGCCTGATCTTCGACTTGGCCACCTCCGTACTTTCGCATAATTAATGGAGGAGCCAGTCGGCAACATGTTTCGTCACGGCAGCCGAGGACGGATGCGTTTGGGCCTTAGCCCCTTAAGCCTTATGGGTGGAACAGGCGCCGCTGGCTGCTGGGCCTTGGGCTTTTTGCCTTTTGGCTACCTGTGCCCATGACGTGCTTGCGGGCACTTCTGTCACCAATAGTGGCCGCGTCGTCGGAGTCGCCACTGGAACGCTCGGCCGCTGGAGGGTGGGAGGGCTTCTTCCCTTCTTCGTCGACTTCCCGCGGAATTGCGGCAGTGCCTCCACCTGCACCGGCTGCGGATTTAGTGGCAGCGATTGCACTACACTCGCGGAAGGTTTCCGGGCCTCACTCCTAAGGAGGCCGGGTTGCTCCCTCTCCGGAAAGATCTTTGCCTCGAAGGCCGCCAATCTTGCCTCTACGAGTAGCTCCCAGAAGCGCTCCATAAGCTACGTCTGCGCTTTTGTCTTCCGGGCGCTAGGGAGACACTGAGGAGGAGAGCATGTGCCTGAGGTTCCCCTCTTATCGGAGGCGCCGAAGGCTCCTCCAGCCTCCCCACTTTCGTCGAGGCTCGGCCAATTGCGAAGCGAAGCTCAGCGTTCCGCTCGAGCCTCGACGTTGAGGGGCCTGAGCCCACCCTCCGAGTACATGGACTCGGCGTGGCCCGCTTCCACAAATCAGGTCGCCATTCGCAAGCTGTGTACGAATGAGCCCTTGAGTTGCCCGATTTGTCGGCAACCTTGTCCACCAACAAGACGACCGGATGAAGGCATCCAGGTCCGTAGTGAACAGCCTCCATCTCCCGCTCCAGATCTGCGGGTTTTGGAAGGTAGGCGCCCAGCCCTCGTCAAGCTCTGGGCCACCGTCGGATCCCGAATGCCCATCCTCCTCGTCTGGCGACCACGTCCGTGTCCGTGCCTGAGACTGCGGCTGCCTGGAATTTGTCGTACGACGGTCGCGAACTTGTCGCCTCTTCCTGCTTGTCTTACCGGACACCTCCGATATTTGCGGATCTGGTAGAGGCATCGATCTTCCGCCGTCACTCTCAGCGCCCAAACTCACAGGCGTAGCGGGCGCGCAAAGCGTCCACGCCTGTCCCGTGCCGGGACTACTGGTCCCGCAGATGCTGCTCTACCGTCTTGGCTCTGGTCGCTTGATGTTGAGGGACGCTTCGACTGCTGTACGGACTCAGCGCTGTTCGCTAAGTCTCCTTCTCTCTCTTGGTTTTTGGATTATCCATATTAATTCCCACGAGTTAGGACGAAATAAAATAGCCAGTCTCCGAGGTGACGCCTATTCCAGAACAAGGCTACATGCTGTGAAGTCGCCTGGTACCCACAGGTTTTAGACTTCGCTGTCTGGTTTTATAGAAGTGATCGCTTCTCGCGGGCCGTAGTCAGGCAAGCCACTCCGCTCCGCTGCACTTCGACGTATAATCATCGTCAACGCTGGGGTCCTTGAAGAGGCTGGCAGGTTACGGCTGCTGGAAAGCCGACGTAACTCCCCAGTTTCCCGGACGGTTGAATGCCCGGCGGCAGTGTGGCAGGAGTTTCCGAGCCGTCCTCACTATGGGCATTAGGCTGGAGCGATATATCGTCACAAGTTCCCAATACCCACCGTCATTTGTTGCCTTTCCCCGGATACTTTGATCAAGAAATGCAGCCTCCACCCGCGCATTAGGCACTGACAACGACGTATCGCCACCAGTTCCCAGTACCCTCACGTTGTTGCCTTTCCCCGGATGCTTTGATCAGGAAATGCAACCTCCACCCGCGCATTGGGCGCACAGAGGCGACGTATCGCCACCGGTTCCCAATGCACCTCTTTGTTGCGTTGCTTTCCCCGGATACAGAATCGAAGTACGCTCACCCACATTGGGCACTGAGACGCTTGTATCGTCACCAGTTCCCCAATGAGCACCCTCATTTGTTGCCTTTCCCCGGATACTTTGATCAAGGAGAAATGCAACCTCCTAACGCTCGACGGTTGAGTGCCCGGCGGCAGTAAAACGCACACCAGGCCCGTCCTCCACTATGAGCATTAGGCACTGGAAACGATATGTCGCCAGTTTCCAATACCCACCATCATTTGTTGCCTTTCCCCGGATTCCAGAAATCAAGGAGAAATGCAACCTCCTAACGCTCGACGATTTGAGTGCTCGGTGGCAGTAAAGAAACGCACACCGAGCCCGTCTACACTGTGAGCATTAGGCACTGCCAGCGACATTATCGCCGCAAAGTTCCCAATGCACACCTCATTTTGTTGCCTTTCCCCAGATACTTAGATCAGGAGAAATGCAACCTCAACTAACCTAACCTTTTTTTTTTACGTGGGAAATGCCTACGCATACCCACCCCTGCGGGAACAGGGTGAGTTATGTCGGACACGCAAACTAAAAACCCGTAGTGTTCCACCTTCGTCGCGTATGGCGGGCCACGGGAACGCTTTCGCACACCTCCGCGACCCCGCCTGCGCTGGCCGGCAAGCCAGCCCCTCCCATCGGGGGAGGACATCCCCTCTCCACCCTCTCCTGCAAGGCGCGCCGGAACACGGACGCGCCTTCCATCGGCCTCCTCTGTAGGTGGAAACGGACTCCCCGAGTCCGCCTCCAGAGGCTATGGGGCCAGAAAGCACTAAGCCAACCCAGCCCCGTGTAGGATTCGGTCTGCGGCTCCACCGCCGACCGATGTTCGGCCGCGGAGGACAGGAGAGCGGCAACGAAACACCGACATCTCTTCCCCGCGGCCCCACCACAGCCGCATCATGCGGTGCGACCTCGTTTCGAGTCGCGGAGGATAGGAGAGCGCACCGTTACCGACACTTTCCCTCCGCGACCCGCCTCGCTACCGGGAGGGCGGGAAAGACGGCCTGCCCGCCACATCCGCCCCCAGCAGCTCCACCGACACGCATCCGAGGTTGGCTCATAAAGAGCCCACCCGGAGCGGCCACCCGGGCCGGCCTCAGACATCTTAGGCCGGCCATTTGCCCTTAGCTTCACCGTGGGTGACCAAGCCACGGTTACTGCTAAGCCCCCCCTACGACAAAGCGGAACCTTCGGGGAACCTAACCTAACCTAACCTTTTTACATGGGGAAATGCCTACGCATACCCATCTCAGTGGGGCAAGGATGGGTTATGTCGACTCTGCACCGACTAAAACCCCATGGTGGTCGCCAATTTAATGCCGCGAAGCGGGTCGCGTGGATTCCGTAAGGAACGCAACCGCAACTTCTGCGCTTCGCTGGGATAGTTCGTTCCCGGGGCGTGCGAGATGATCGCACCCCAGAACCCTTCGCGGAACTATCACGACGACACGGGTACCACGTCGTGCCGTCGTCCTCCTCGGGGTTTCGTTATTGACGGTCGGAGCCCCCACCTGATCGTCAGCGACCCGTAGTTCCGTTTACGGTAGGGGATCACCGAGGGTTGACGAGGCAGCGCGGGGAGTTACCGCGCCGGCCCTGTCTTCGAGCAGGATCGGTCCTTCTATCCTGCCTGGCAGCCTTCGACCATTACGGTCTCGCAGAAGGAGGCTGGCTGGCCCTCCATCGCCGATTCCCGCGCAGCATCGCCGACACGACTGTTGGCAGGGACAGTAATCGTCCGGATGTGACACTGACCAAGACCCGCTGCCTGGCTTCCCACGCCGGGCAAGCGGCGAGCGTGTGCGATGCGGGAGTTTTGGTCGTTGCCGCGCGGAAGCACCTGCCGTCGCCTGCGATCTTTACACAGGTAATCACCGAAGCAACCGTGCCCGGTGATCACCTTCGCGTAAGTCTGTGGTGAGTCTTCCTCCCCGTCGCTGCAACCCAGGCTTCGAAGACCGGCAGGAATGCTCCGACGACGCGTTTGTGCGCATAGTGCTCCTCGCGGAGCCTTTGCGCGCCACGTCGCGAATGCGATACGTCGTTCGCCGTTTTACCGCCTGAAGCGCCTCTGGCTCGCCACCACCGTTTCGGGCGTAGGACGCGAACTGCGATACACCTCGCGTCCATGTCCGCCAGTATATCCAGAGGTGGAAAGCGAGCCAGGATTGTCGCCGCCTCAAACGATACCGTGCGGTATCCTGTAATGACCCGTATGGCCATCCTTCCTGGACGCTGTAGATTTTCGGTCCTTACAGCGTCGGATGGCCAGCCTTCGCCTGACGGCGCCCCGTACAGGGCTACGGATCGTACGACCGGCATAGAGGCGGCGAACTTCCTCCTCGGTCCCCTCGAGATTGGCAGCAGGCCCAGCATAGCACCTGCCAATTCTCGATCCGGGGACCAGGCGCCGTTCGCTCGAAGCCCCAGCGATCCAGAGTGAGGCCCAGGTACCCACCGCCCCACCTGGACTTCAGACCCACCTACTGGACGGAATGAGTCGGGTGGTTCCCTGCTCCGCGGCAGTTTGTGGAACCATAGCGCCTCGGTCTTGTGAGGCGCCACTTCCAGTCCCAACTTCGTGGACTTTGGCGACGACGATTTCCGCCCCAAGCTCGGCGAGCTCCTTGGCCCCTCTCGAAGGAGTCCCCACTGGCGACTGACACCGTGTCGTCAGCGTAACAGACGACATTAACGCCAGCGGGGAGCTCGACTCGCAGAACAGAGTCAGGCGAGATTCACAGTAACGGGCCCAAAACCGACCCCTGTGGAACCCCACACTGGATCTCCCTCCGGATCCTCGTACCGTCTCGGTCCACGTACAAGATGTACCTGTCGCGCAAGTAGTCCGGCGCGATCACGCCGTGCAGGTAGGGGGAACACCATGGTGTGCAAGTCTCCCCGTCAAAAGTCCCAGATCGCCATGCTGGACGATATCATTTATCGCCAACGCCACGCGCCCCGCGCAGCCTTCCGTTCGGACAGGAGCGGACGCGCATCACCGCGTCGATGGTGGAACGCTCCGTCGGAAACCAAACTGGTTTTCGGCGAGCAGATCGGGACCGACGCGACAGATGTGCCTGCTGGAGACGGGCGGCAAGAATTCTCTCGAATAACTTGCCAGCCTCGTCCAACAGGCATATGGGACGGTACGCGAGGGAGAATCTGCGACTCTGTCTGCCTTCTTCAAGAGGGACCACCAGTCGGGCCTCTTCCAGGCCCTAGGGAACGAGGAGGTTACGAGGCAGCAGAACAGCCGTCTTCAGCCTGTTCCCCGAGGGTAGCCAGACTCAACACCCAGACCCGGCCGGGAATTCCGTCGGGTCCCGGTGCGGTGTTCCGCGCCTCTCAAGCGGCACACGGCCTCGGTCCAGTTCCTCGTGCGGTCACCCCATTTCGTCACACCAATGACACGAAGATTGGGGTAGACCGGGACTTGACTGACCTCCGGAAAGAGCGAGCTAATCACTCTTCCCAAGAGGCCGGATCGAGTTTCGTCACCGGGGGCGTCCAGCGACGGGAGCTTCTAGGCACCATCCTGTACGGACGCCCCCACGGATCCTCGTCGAGTCCCTCCACAGGAGCTCTCCAGGACCGAGATCCGGCGCGCAGATTGCCGCCTGCAACGCCTTCGTGGCCGCTCGATACACCTCGTAGAGTCTGGCTATCTCTCACTGGAGCTCGCTCTTCGCCTCCTTCGGGCTCTGGTGTACTGGCGGCGCTCCGCAAGCAGATCGCCTGCAGCCCGCGATCTCGCCGACCACGCAGTACACACCGCCTCGCGCTGGGGCGACCGGTTCAGTACCGACGCGTCACAAATACGCGTCATCGTGTCCCGGAACCAGTTCGCTTCCACTTCCGGATCGGACGGAACCTCTTCGGCGCTTGGTTATATCGCGACGTTGGCGGCGCCCCGAGCAAATCTCGGTCTAGCCGCTTGAGACACCAACGTCGCGTGTGACCGCCTTCCTCGGCGGCTGGTGTCAGCGTCGGGGCGGCGGATTGCAAGATCGAATAGTACTGGCGGCGGTGGTCGGATAACGTGACCACCTCCTCTGCAACCCGGCCAGCCACAATAAAGAGTCGCAGCGGAGTCGCCCATGTAAGATCCACGACCGACTTCCCGCCACCGCACGCATCGTGTTACGGACCCCGATTTGCCAATCGGAGGTCCAATCCAGCCGCCCATTCCATCACCGTCTTCTTCGGACTGTCGCTGGATTCCCCACGCCCTGGAGTGGGCGTTGAAGTCTCCCAGGACACCGGGAAGGACGAGGGAGGCACCTGCGAACGCAGAGTGCCACCTCGTCCAGGTACAGCTCGTAGTCGGCGAGTGACCCGCGGGAGAGACGGCAGCCAACTATGGCCAGGGTGCCCCATTGCACTGCAACGAAGCCCTGACCCTTCCCAATAGGGAACAGGTGGGACACCCTCTCCACCCCCAGTAGATCGCCACGGAAATCTGAAGCCTCATCACCGAACCAGCGAGGGTGGTCCGGCACGGCATAGGGCTCACATCACTGCCAGAGCAACTCCTTCACCCGCAATGGTCTGGTATAAACAAATGCTGAGCACAGGCAGTGGTTTAGGTTACTCTGGAGGACCTGAGGGGTGTGAACAACCCTAAGTTACTCTCCATGCCCGAGCTTGGTGTTCGCCGTGGCTGGTGCCGCCGGGACTACGCTTGTGGAGGCAGGAGGACTCTCCTTGTCCTTCCTCACCTCTCTGTGGTGGGGCGCACCTCTTACCCAGACGATGGTTTGAGGGCAGCCTCCAGGTCCGGAGCAGTGGGAGCATTTGAGTGCAGCTGCTCTGGCACTTTGCCTCTGTGCCCGGTCTCCGCACAAGCGTAGCAGCGCGTGCCCGGTTCACCTGGTTAGGACACCTACTGCCCACGTCCCTTTCCAGGCACCGAAGTAAGTGCATGGGCCTGGGTCTACCAGCCTACCCGAGCAGATCCCAGCCCACGCATACGTCCGGCGGTCACCGAAGCAGTATTGCCGTCATGGGGCACCGCAGCACGTGCCCAACGCATGGGTGTTCGGTGGACCTCCGACCTTAACGTCGTCCACCGAACACCCTCCAGCTTCCAGCCACTGCCGCCGCGACTTCGCTCGGCTGACGGTATCGTCGAGGTCCTTCACGTGAATGTCGTCCGACCTAACCGGGCGGCTAATCTGGACATCCATCTCGGAAAGGACCTCACGCTTTGCCGGGCGAGACCGTCCGCCCTCGAATTGCACCCGACCGCTGGATCTCCGCCCGCACCACCAGTCACAGCTCGTTTTGGCGAACAGTCTCGATGCCGATATCCGCCAAGCTCGGATCTTCGACTTGGCCACCCATTACTTTCTGCATAATCACGGAGGAGCCAGTCGGCAGCGTAACCGTCACGGCAGCCGAGGACGGGATGCGCTTGGGCCTTTGTGGCCCTAGCTTTGCCCTTTGCGGAACATGGCGCCGCTGGCCGCTGGGCCTTGGGCTTTTTGCCTTTTGGCTACCTGTGCCCATGACGTGCTTGCGGGCACTTCTGTCACCAATAGCGGCTGCGTCGTCGGAGAGGCCGCCACTGAGGCAACTCGGCCACTGGAGGGTGGGAGGCTTCTTCCCTTCGTCGACTTCCGCGAGTGCGACGGTGCCTCCTGCACCGGCTGCGGATTTATGGCAGCGATTGCACTACACTCGCGGAAGGCTTCCTGGCCTCACTCCAAGGGAGGCCGGGTTGTCTCTCCGGAAAGATCTTGCCCTAGCTGCCGCCAATCTTAAGTGCCTCTACGAGCGCTCCTAAGCGCCCATGTCTGCGCTTTTTGTCTCGGAGCGCTAGCCCGCTGAGGAGGAGAGGCATGGCTGCCTGAGGTTCCTCTTATCCGGAGAGCGCCGAGTTCTCCGAAAGCCTCTCCCCACTTTCGTCGAGAGCTCACAATTGCGAGCGAAGCTCAGCGTTCTCCCGCTCGAGCCTCTGGACGTTGGGGGCTGGCCACCCTCCGCGCCAGTTCCGACGTGGCTGCTTCCCACAAATCGGGCCGCCATTCGCAAGCTGTGTACGAGCTCCTTTGATGCTCCGGATTTGTCGGCAACCTTTGTCCACTGCCAACAAGGACGACCGGATGAAGGCATCCAGGTCCGTGGTAGACTTGGCCTCCATCTCCCGCTCCAGATCTGCGGGTTTTGGAAGGCCAGCCTTAGCCCCTCGTCAAGCTCTGGGCCACCGTCGGATCCCAGATGCCATCCTCCTCGTCAGCGACCTACGTCCGTGTCCGTGCCTGGAGACTGCGACTGCTCGGGAATTTGTCGGCCACGACAGTCGCAGGCTTGGCTCGCCTCTTTTCCTGCTTGTCCCCAGGACACCCTCCGATGTTGCGGATCTGAGTGAGGCATCCGATCTTCCGCCGTCACCTCAGCGCCCAAACTCACAGGCGTACTTGGCGCGCAAAGCGTCCACTGCTCGTCCCGTGCCGGGACTACTGGTCCCGCAGATGCTGCTCTTACCGTCTTGGCTCTGGTCCCTGATGTTGAGGGACCTTTCGACTGCTATTACAGACTCAGCGCCGTTCGCTAAGTCTCCTTCTCTCTTGGTTTTTGAATTATCCATATTAATCTCTGGCACGAGTTAGACGAAATAAAAATGTCGGTCTCCGGTGACGCCTATTCCAGAGACACAAGGCTACATACCGTGGGGTCGCCTGGCAAATCTACAGGTTTTAAGACTTCGCTGTCTGGTTTTATAGAGGATCCTTCGCGGCCGGCCAATTAAGGCAAGCCTCCGCTCCGCTGTGACTTCGACGTACCCCATAATCGTCGTAACGCTGGGGTCCTGAAGAGAGTACAGCGGGTTACGGCGCGCTGGGAAAGCCGACGTAACTCCCCAGTTTTGGACGGTTGAATGCCCGGCGGCAGTGTGAGTGCAATACCGAGCCCGTCCTCCACTATGAGCATTAGGCACTGGAAACGATATAATCGTCACAAGTTCCCAATACCCACCGTCATTTGTTGCCTTCCCCGGATACTTTGATCAAAGAGAAATGCAAATTTTCATCGCGCATTAGGCACTGACAACGACGTATCGCCACCAGTTCCCCAATGCGCACCATTTTGTTGCCTTTCCCCGGATACT
Organism: Teinopalpus imperialis; assembly: GCA_029286865.1. Lineage (NCBI taxonomy): Eukaryota > Metazoa > Arthropoda > Insecta > Lepidoptera > Papilionidae > Teinopalpus > Teinopalpus imperialis. Next base: position 23,778 of record JAGSMU010000517.1, read on the forward strand.
TTGATCAAGGAGAAAATGCACTTCACTCGGCGCATTGGGCACTGAGAGCGACGTATCGCCACCAGTTCCCCAATGCACTTTTTGTTGCCTTTCCCCGATACAGAAATCAAGGGGAAATGCAACTTCATCGCAATATTGGGCAATTGAGGACGACGTATCGTCACCAGTTCCCCAATGAGCACCTCATTTTGTTGCCTTTCCCCGATACTTTGATCAAGGAGAAATGCAACTCTCCACAACGCCGACGGTTGAGTGCCCGGCGGCAGTAAAACGCACACCGAGCCTGTCCTCCACTATGAGCATAGGTACTGGAAACGATATATCGCTTCATTGAGTCATTCGACGAACACTGATGACAACGACGTATCGCCACCAGTTCCCCAATGTGCACACCTCATTTTGTTGCCTTTCCCCGGATACTTAGATCAAGGAGAAATGCAACCTCCAACCTAACCTAACCTTTTTTACATGGGGAAATGCCTACGCATACCCACTCCCGTGGGGGCAGGGTTGCGTCGGACTTGCACCGACTAAACCTACATGGTGTTCCACCTTCGTCGCGTATGGCGGGCCACGGGAACGCTTTCGCACACCTCCGTGACCCCGCCTGGTGCTGGCCGGCAAGCCGGCCCTCCTTCGGGGAGGACATCCCTCCACCTCTTCTGCAAGGCGCGCCGGAACACGGACGCGCCTTCCATCTCGGCCTCCTTCTGTAGTGGGAAACGGACTCCCCGGAGTCCGCTCCCCAGAGGCCAGTGGGGCCAGGTGCCACCAAGTAAAACCCAGCCCCTGCGGCGGATCTGGCCTACGGCTCCACTGCCGACTGATGTTCGGCCGCGGAGGACAGGAGAGCGGCAACGAAACACCGACACCTTCTTCCGGCCCCACCACAGCCGCATCATGCGGTGCGACTTCGCTTGGAGTCGCGGAGGAGGGAGAGCGGCAACGCAACACCGACACTTCTCTCTCCGCGACTCCGCCCGGCTACTGAGGGCGGGGAAGGCGGCCTGCCCACCACTTCCACCCCCAGCAGTCCACCGACGCGCACGCTTCCGAGGTAGGCTCATTATGAGGCTGCCTGGAGCGGCCACCTCCGGGCCAACCACAGAGCGCCTTGAGCCGGCCATTTGGGTTCCTCTTAGCTTCACCGTGGGTGACCAAGCCACGGTTACTTCGCCCCGCTACGACAAAGGCGAGAACCCTTCGGGGGAACTAACCTAACCTATCCTAACTTAACCCCAACCACGCCTTTGCTGTGTATTGGTCTTAGGCATTCCAAATTGGTTTTGTTGTAGCATTTGTTCAGTGTAATCGTTAGACAGTCATCTGCGCCGCATTTAGGCCATTTCTAGTCTGGTTGTAATCAGTTATTTTTAGTTTCGCCAATTACGTAATTTTATTCCATTTGTAAAATTTTCATGTCTTCGTTTTCGTGCTGGTTGTAACCTAACCTTTTTTTTTTTTTTTTACATGGGGAAATGCCTGCCTTACCCACCCCTGCGGGGCAAGGGTGGGTTATGTCGGACTCGCACCGACTAAAACCGCGCAATTGTTCCACGCTTCGTCGCGTATGGCGGGGTTGCGGGAACGCTTTCGCACACCTCCGCGACTGCCTGCGCTGGCCGGCAAGCCGGCCTCCTTCGGGGAGGACATCCCCCTCTCACCCCTCTCCTGCCAAGGCGCCGGAACACGGACGCGCCTTCCATCGGCCTCCTCTGTAGGTGGAAACAGTTTCCCCGAGTCCGCCCCAGTGCCAGAACCAGGGAAAGTCCAGCCCCTGCGGCCCGGATCTGGTGTTAGGCTCCGCCGCCAGCCAATGTTCGGCCGCGGAGGAGGACAGGGAGAGCGGCAGGATCAGCCGACACTCCCGCACAGACCCGCGGCCCCACCGCAACCGCATCAGCGGTGCGACCCCGCTTGGTCGCGGGATAGGGAGATACACTACCGCTCCTCCGCGACTCCGTCTCGGATGCGGAGGGTGGGGCGGCGATGCGTGGTACCGCTGCCAACAGTCCCCGCACCGCCACCCCATTCCCCGACTCCGCCTCGGCTGCGGACGGTGCGTAAGACGGCCTCACTCCGTCCATCCACCGCAGCCCTCGGCCTGCATCAGGGCGGGCCCAGCTCCAGCCCGCCCGGGCAACCTCCTCGGGCCGGCCTTAGAACGCCTTAGGCCGGCCGTTTGAGTTCTCCAGCTACCGTGGTTAACTCCACCACGGTTACTAAGCCCCGCTACGACAAAGCAGGAACCCTTCAGGGGGTTTGTAACCTAACCTAACCTAACCTAACCTATCCTAACCTAACCTAACCACCTATATCTTTGTGTATTAGAGTCTTAAGCGTTCCAAATTGGTTTTGTTGTAGCATTTGTTCAGTGTAATCGTTGGAGGAGATGGTCATCCTGCGCCGCATTTGGGTATTTCTGATCTGGTTGGCAATCAGTTATTTTTACGTTTCATAATTGCGTAATTTATTCCATTTGTAAAATTTTCATGTTTTCGTTTTTCGTGCGCAGTTTGTAACCTAACCTAACCTAACCTAACCACCTATATCTTTGTGTATTAGAGTCTTAAGCATTCCAATTGGTTTTTGTTGTAGCATTTGTTCAGTGTAATCGTTAGACAGTCATCCTGCGCGCAATTAGGTATTTCTAGTCTAGTTGTAATCCAGTGAATTTTAGTTTCATAATTACGTAATTTTATTCTTCGTAAAAGGAATTTTTCATGTCTTCATTTTCGTGCTGATTTTGTAACCTTACCTAACCAACCTAACCTATCCTAACCTTACCTAACCACCTATATCTTTGTGTATAAGAGTCTTAAGCGTTCAAATTGGTTTTGTTGTAGCATTTGTTCAGTGTAATCGTTAGACGGTCATCCTGCGCCGCATTTGAATACTGTTTAAGTCTAGTTGGCAATCAGTTATTTTTGGTTTCATAATTACGTAATTTATTCCATTTGTAAAAATTTTCATGTCTTCGTTTTTCATTGTACGGTTACAGCCCTTCTTCTTCTTCTTTAATATACCTATATCTTTGTTGTATAGAGTCTTAAGCATTCAAATTGGTTTTGTTGTAGCATTTGTTCAGTGTAATCGTTAGACCAGCTATCCATGCATTTTAGGCCATTTCTAGTCTGGATTGTAATCAGTTATTTTTTAGTTCATAATTGCAGCAATTTTATTCCATTTGTAAAATTTTCATGTCTTCGTTTTTCGTGCTGATTTTGTAAGCCTAACCTAACCTAACCTATCCTAACCTAACCTAAACACTTATATCTTTGTATATAGAGTCTTAAACATTCAAATTGGTTTTTGTTGTAGCATTTGTTCAGTGTAATCGTTAGACAGTCATCCTGCGCCGCATTTAGGCCATTTCTAGTCTAGTTGTAATCAGTTATTTTAGTTTCATAATTACGTAATTTTATTCCATTTAGCAAAAATTTTCATGTCTTCGTTTTTCATTTTACCCCAGTTTTGTAACCTAACCCTAACTTCAACCTAACTGTCTAACCTGTCTAACTAACCTAACCACCTTTACCTTTGTGTATTAGAGTCTTGGCATTCAATTGGTTTTTGTTGTAGCATTTGTTCAGTGTAATCGTTAGACAGTTATCCTGCACGCCGCATTTACAGGCCATTTCTAGTCTAGTTGTAATCAGTTATTTTAGTTTCATAATTACGTAATTTTATTCCATTTGTAAAAATTTTCATGTCTTCGTTTTTCGTGCTGGTTGTAACCTAACCTAACCTATCTAAACTTTCAACCTAACCACCTATATCTTTATTGACATTAGAGTCTTAAGCATTCAAATTGGTTTTTGTTGTAGCATTTGTTCAGTGTAATCGTTAGACAGTCATCCTGCCGCCGCATTTAGATATTTCTAATGAATCTAAGATGTAATCAGTAATTTTTGGATTTCATTACGTAATTTTATTCCATTTAAAAATTTTCATGTCTTCGTTTTTCGTGCTGATTTTGTAACCTAACCTAACCTAACCTAACCTATCTAACCTAACCACCTATATCTTTGTGTATAGAGTCTTAAGCATTCCAAATTGGTTTTTGTTGTAGCATTTGTTCGGTGTAATCGTTAGACAGTCATCCTGCGCCGCATTTAGGCCATTTCTAGTCTAGTTATAATCAGTTATTTTGTTTCCGTTACAGCAATTTTTATTCCATTTGTAAAATTTTCATGTTTTCGTTTTTCGTGCTGATTTTGTAACCTAACCTAACCTAACCACATATATCTTTGTGTATTAGAGAGTCTTAAGCATTCCAAATTGGTTTTTGTTGTAGCATTTGTTCAGTGTAATCGTTGAACCATCCTGCGCCGCAATTAGGCCATTTCTAGTCTAGTTGTATCGAAGTAATTTTTAGTTTCATAATTACGTAATTTTATTCTATTTGTAAAAATTTTCATGTCTTCATTTTTCGTGCTGATTTTGTAACCTTACTTACCTAACCTAACCTATCCTAACCTTACCCTAACCACCTATATCTTTGTGTATAAGAGTCTTAAGCATTCCAAATTGGTTTTTTGTTGTAGCATTTGTTCAGTGTTATCGTTAGACGGTCATCCTGCGCCGCATTTAGGCCATTTGTAGTCCTGGTTGTAATCCAGTTGTTTTAGTTTCATAATTACGTAATTTTATTCCATTTGTAAAAATTTTCATGTCTTCGTTTTTCGTGCTGATTTTAGCAACCCTAACTAACTTCAACCCTAACCTATCCTAACCTAACCTAACCACCTATATCTTTGTGTATTAGAGTCTTAAGCAATCCAAATTGGTTTTTGTTGTAGCATTGTTCAGTGTAATCGTTAGACAGTCATCCTGCCGCCGCATTTAGACCATTTCTAGTCCTAGTTATTTTGGATTTCATAATTACGTAATTTTATTCCATTTGTAAAATTTTCATGTCTTGTTTTTCGTGCTGATTTTGTAGCCTAACCTAACCTAACCTAACCACCTATATCTTTATTATTAGAGTCTTAACTTGTTCAAATTGGTTTTTGATGTAGCATTTGTTCAGTGTAATCGTTGACAGCCATCCCCACTCACCACCCAGTTAGGCCATTTCTCGTCTAGTTGTAATCAGTTATTTTTAGTTTTACATAATTACGTAATTTTATTCCATTTGTAAAAATTTTCATCTTCGTTTTAACGATGCTGATTTTGTAACCTAACTAACCTTACCTAACCCTTTTTTTTTTTTTTTTTTTTTTTTTTTTTTTTTTTTTTTACGTGGGGAAATGCCTGCATACCCACCTGCGGGAGCAAGGATGGGTTATGGCCAGACTCGCACCGACTACGTCCCTTGGTGGTCCACCTTCGTCGCGTATGGCGGGCCACGGGAACGCTTTCCACACCTCCGCGACCCCGCCTGCGCTGGCCGGCAAACCGGCCCCTTCTCCGGGGACATCCCCTCTCCACCCTCTCTCAGGCCAGGAGCCGGAACGCACGGGCGCGCCTTCCATCTCGGCCTCCTCTGTGGTGGAAGCGGACTCCCCCCTCCCGCCCAGAGGCCATGGGGGCAGAGAAGCACTAAGCCTACCCAAGCCCCTGCGGTGGATCTGGTCTGCGGCTCCACCGCCGACCGATGTTCGGCCGCGGAGGGGACAGGGAGGCGGCAGCAGATCACCGTCAACAGACAATTAACAATAATTCAGAAATTAATTGTAAATAAGTCTGTACGAGAGATGCAAATAAAGTTAAAATAGTCCATTCTAAAGAAAACCTTAAACTTCAAATATCAACGATGTACCCTATAATCCTAGTGCAGACGTTGGTATGAATTAGCCACAAAGATGACAGTACGCCCAACAATATTAAAACCATTAAAGATGCATTATTAAAAACTTATAATGATCAGGGTCAGTCCCACACAAATCCAAGCCGTAATGCCAAACAAAAAACCTTTATTAATCCATTGTTTTAAGCAACAAAATATTGATATATTTGCTTTCTTGGTTTTAAAGATAATAAATTTAAACACCAGGATATAATATTTACAACAAAATTCAAACAATGCAATATAATGAGCTCGCAATAATTGATTAAACCATACCCGTAAGTAAAACATATTAAATACCATTAGATTTCGCGAAGACATTCAAACAGTTGCTGTGTCTGTACTAACTGGACATAGTAGCTTTAACAATTCTCTCTGTATATACCTGTCCACCTGCAAGTGGGCGAATACGAACACAGACTCCGTTCCATTGCTAATGATCTGCCAAAGCCCATATTTAATATGGGTGATTTTAATGCTCATCATATTGCATTCGGTTGTCAGGGGTCAAACCAAAGGTAGAGGTTTGGGGTTTTCTAATTTAATTGATCACTTAGATTATGTATTTTTAAAATGATGGTAGACCCACAACTATAAATCGCCCTAGACAAACTCCTCTTCTGCCATTGATAAGCTTCATCAGTGCAGCCTTGCACCACTATGTGAATGGTTAACAATAATTC
>JAGSMU010000518.1:0-19983 GCA_029286865.1 Teinopalpus imperialis
AGAAATTAATTGTAAATAAGTCTGTACGAGATGTAAATAAAGTTAAAATAGTCCATTCTAAAGAAAACCTTAAAACTCAAATAATTTCCAACGATGTACTTATGGCCCTAGTGCAGACGTTGGTAGAATGTAATAAAGATGACAGTACGCCCACTAATATTAAAACTATTAAAGATGCATTATTAAAACTTAACATAATGGATTGTGTAGGGTCTAGTCTACACAATCCAAGCTATGCCAAATAAAAAACCTTTATTAATCCATTGTTTTAAGCAACAAAATATTGATATATTTGCTTTCTTGGTTTAAAGATAATAATTTTAAAATACCAGGATATAATATTTACAACAAAATTCAAACAATGCACATAATGGAGTCGCAATACTGATTAAACCATACCCGTAAGTAAAACATATTAAATACCAGATTTTATGAAGACATTCAAACAGTTGCTGTGTCTGTATCAACTGGACATAGTAGTTTAACAATTCTCTGTATATACTGTCCACCTGCAAGTGGGCGAATACGAACACAGACTCCGTTCCATTATTAATGATCTGCCAAAGCCCATATTTATGAGTGGTGATTTTAATGCTCATCATATTGCATTCGGTTGTCAGTCAACCAAAGGTAGAGGTCAGGGGTTATTTAATTTAATTGATCACTTAGATTTATGTATTTTAAATGATGGTAGACCTACAACTATAAATCGCCCTAGACAAACTCCTTCTGCCATTGATGTAAGCTTCATCAGTGGCAGCCTTGCACCACTATGTGAATGGTCTGTACATGATGACAGATCCAACAATAACAGAGATTTCATTACATATAGATAAATGTCATCTCAATTCCCCTGTAGATAGGTTCATATATAAAAAAGCTGACTGGGCAACAGACCACCATCTCCTTGGTGGAATAGTATATGTGAACAAAGTGTTATTGCTCCATATAATGCACTAAAACTATATAATAAAAGAGCCTACTATTGAAAATTATATTAATTACAAAAGAAAAGATGCTCAGAAAAGAGAACAATTTCAGAACAGAAAAAAATTGGATGGAACAACTTGTGTAACACTTTTAATAGAAATACTCACATAAGTAAAATTTGGAATTTATTAAAAATGTTCAAGGCATAAATCATATACAGATGAGTTTATATCTCCACTCTTGGATAAATTATCAGATAATAACAATTTAATTGAAGTAGATCAATTGAACATTCTTTTGAAATTAACAATAATAACCCAAATTCTAAATGGGTCTTTACTGGATCCATTTTCATGGTCTGAATTTTCTTTAATTTTTCTGAAGTTTGCAGTCTAGACGAAATACAACTCCTGGCTTAGATGATTATCCTTACATTATAATTAAAAACTTAGATGTATCTGCCCAAAGTTGTTTTAAAATCCTCAATTTGCTTTGGCGTATTAAATCTATTCCACAGTCATGGAAAACACAGTGTTTTGTCCCAATACTTAAGCCCGAAAAATCTGCTGAGTTTGCTAGTTCTTATAGACCAATTTCCTTGTCATCCTGTCTTGGTAAAATATTCGAAAATATGGTGAAAGTCCGTCTTGATTGGTATGTTGAATCCAAGTGTTTAATTCCACATATACAATATGGCTTCCGCAGAGGGCGTAGTGGTGCAGACAGTTTCACCTCTTTAATCTCTGACCTGAAAAATGCAAAACATAGAAAATTAAACACTGTTCGCGTATTCCTAGACATTCAAAGTGCTTTTGACAGTGTTGATCCTGGCATACTAGTTCAAATCATGTCTAGGTTAGGTGTGCCCGGGCACTTATGTTAGTGGATTTATAACTTTTCAAACAACAGGACAACTCCATGGTAAGGTATAATAATATTTTATATGGACCCAAATGTGCCTCAAGAGGTACAATGTAGGGTGCCACATTATCTCCATTACTGTACAATATATACACAAGTGAGATTTGTAAATATGTAAATGATAGGAGTATAAATATTTTACAATTTGCTGATGACATTGTATTATACAGCAGTAATTACAACTTAGTGATTGCAATAGAGAACAAATCCTTATTTCAACTATTACAATATTATAATGATCGTTTACATTTGAAAATTAACCCCTCTAAAAGTAGTGTTATGTTTTGGCAGTAGGCCTCAAATTCAAATATTATTTACAATAATGAAATTATAAATACAGTCAATTCAAAGGAATTTTAGGAATAATACTGGACCAAAACTAACTTTTGATGAAGATATTAAATATATATCAAAATGCTCACACAGGACTAAATGTGCAGACCCTTTTATATATTTGTCAATATTTTATAAAAGTATTGTTAGAAGTCACTTAGATTATAGCTCACTCGCTTATATGAAAGATTTTGAGACAAATCTTACTTGCTGAAAGATACTGTCTCAAATTAATAGCATTTAATAACACTCAAGTAATAAACAAAATTGTACCTTATATAGATGGGTCCCCAACAACAGCACAAGGTCTACAATGCGGTAATTCTCAACACTGTCAATATATATCTGGAAATAGACAATAGTTTATATTAAATTAGAAAACAGTATCCACGGCCATGTTACTCTTTCTGTATTTCATCCAATTAATGTAGTTCAACAGACAATTAAAATAATTCAGAAACAGCAAATTTGAGGAAAATACAAAGTACTATATTTATCTACACTGATGGGAGCATATAGAAGTGATTATGTACATGCTGCTCTATATGATCCACAAGCAAAATTTTCTTCAAGCTTTCAAGGCGTTTTGTACATCCTTCTACACGAGCGGCCTGTGGCTGTTCTATACACGTCAATACAACAATGTGTTCAGGTCGTTGTTGGGGCTGCCTCGGTTCTGTAGCGCGTCAGGGATGTTCGCCGAGGCTGAGTCAGTGTTTCTATACGACCATGCGGAAACGGTGCACATCCCTGTATTTTCGGGTCAGGTCAGCCCGAACAGCATCCTGAGGGTGTGTGGACCGTTATGACTGTCAGTCCTTAACCATTGTGCCAAGGTTCACTTACTGACTAATAAATAAATAAATAATTAATAATAATAACCTCATAGGTAAATAAATATAATGATATAAGTCGCAATTATTGCTTTAAGTTGACATTTGAACTATATTTGACATTTAATAATTTTATAATTTTAGTGGAGCAGACCTAATTGTTTATTGTTATTTTCTCTGTTTATGCTATTTTTTGTCTATGTGTGTTGTGTATTAATTGTTATTTATTTAAATGTATTAATGGATCACTGTTATCCGATAATAACAATTTAATTGAAGTAGATCAATTGAACATTCTTTTTGAAATTAACAATAATAACCCAAATTCTAAATGGGTCTTTACTGGATCCATTTTCATGGTCTGCAATTTTTAACAAGTTTGCAGTCTAGACGAAATACAACTCCTGGCTTAGATGATTATCCTTACATTATAATTAAAAACTTAGATGTATCTGCCCAAAAGTTGTTTTTTAAAATCCTCAATTTGCTTTGGCGTAATAAATCTATTCCACAGTCATGGAAAACACAGTGTGTTGTCCCAATACTTAAGCCCGAAAATTCTGCTGAGTTTGCTAGTTCTTATAGACCAATTTCCTTGTCATCCTGTCTTGGTAAAATATTCGAAAATATGGTGAAAGTCCGTCTTGATTGGTATGTTGAATCCAAGTGTTTAATTCCACATATACAATATAAAGAAGAAGCTTCCACTTGGAGGGCATTAGAAGTGGGGTGGTTTCACCTCTTTAATCTCTGACCTGAAAATGCAAAACATAGAAAATTTTTATATTTATTTATATTTAAGCTAGCTAGTTTCGAGTCATAGGCCGTAGTCACCACCATAAGATGAACTTTGTTCTGTTGCCGCTCCTAAAATTATTAGAGAAACAAGTTGACTTGTTTTACCTTTTATTTTTCAGAGGACATTTAGTAAACATTAGGACTTACTAGCTAGCATTAATGTTCGGAATGAGACTAATTCTAAGCGACTCTCTATCAGTATGGGTACCAACAAGTTCTGTGATATGCTGATAGTGCTGTTATTGTATCTACCTCAGTTGGTGTGTACCGCGTTTTATTTGTATTTTCTACCATCGATCTGGAAACCAGAATCATCAACCCATGTTCGCCAATGCTCTCGTATTATAACTTTCCTTTTCTTATGCTTCTTATTACATATAGTAGTAGAAATGAATGCAAAGGTATAATTATAGAAATATTACTGTTGATTTTTTGACAGCCGACACTTGTATCTAGATGATGATGTGAGCAGCATGAGTGTTAGCTAGATCGGATCACGTCCTCACAATACTGCGGTGTTTCGTTCAGAGACTGTCGAATGAAGAGGGCATCACTAAGGTAGCGAGGAGCAGCGAAATACAGTTGGTCAAGCTGCAGAATGAATGGGTCAGCTCAACCGGGGTAGGGCCACGCCCTCACGGAATCAGCATGAAATAGCAGCATAATGCTGCTATGTTTAGTCTGGTGATTGTAGGGAACCAGTGACCTGTTTACTGGTGATAAGATTATGTGACTGCATTATGATTTCTTGTCAAAGATGAATGTAGATGTCATGGGCTGTAGGAGTCACTTACTATCAGGTGTCCTGTGTGCTCGTTTGTTACTCTCAATGTAATAAAAAAATAAATAAAAAGACGCGTTGAGACACAGCTACCACGGCTCTATCGCATGTCGGATTAAGGTATCGAATTAAATAAGGCGACGAAGCATATGCTTATGCAATTATACGATATCTCGTGCGTAATCGCTAACATCTGGTAATAACCGGAAGAGGTCAATTTAGTCGAAATTGATTAAGAGGACACAATAATGTTATTCCTGAAAACTATCTCTCTTCCATACCCATAAATTTAGGCATGCAACACTCAAGTAATAAACAAAATCGTACCTTATATAGATAGATCCCCAACAACAGCACAAGGTCTACTATGCGGTATTCTCCAACACTGTCTGTCCAATATATCTGGAAATAGACAATGGTTTATATAAAATTAGAAAACAGTATCCACGGCCATGTTACTCTTTCCGTATTTCACATCCAATTAATGTAGTTCATCAGACAATTAAAACAATTCAAACGCTTAAATTTGAGGAAAATACAAAGTACTATGTTATCTACACTGATGGGGACGTAACTGATGATTATGCATGCTGCTCTATATGATCCACAAGCAAAATTTTCTTCAAGCTTTTCAAGGCGTTTTGTACATCCTTCTACACGAGCGGCCTGTGGCTGTTCTATACACGTCAATACAACAATGTGTTCAGGTCGTTGTTGGGGCTGCCTCGGTTCTGTAGCGCGTCGGGGATGTTCGCCGAGGCACGAGTCAATTGTTTCTATACGACCATGCGGAAACGGTGCACATCCTGTATTTTCGGGTCGGGTCAGCCCGAACAGCATCCTGAGGGTATTAGCAGACCGTTATGACTGTCAGTCCTTAACCATTGTGCCAAGGTTCACTTACTGACTAATAAATAAATAAATAATTAATAATAATAACCTCATAGGTAAATAAATATAATGATATAAGTCGCAATTATTGCTTTAAGTTGACATTTGAACTATATTTGACATTTAATAATTTTATAATCTTAGTGGAGCAGACCTAATTGTTTATTGTTATTTTCTCTGTTTATGCTATTTTTTGTCTATGTGTGTTGTGTATTAATTGTTATTTATTTAAATGTATTAATGGATCACTATTATCCGATAATAAAAATTTAATTGAAGTAGATCAATTGAACATTCTTTTTGAAATTAACAATAATAACCCAAATTCTAAATGGGTCTTTACTGGATCCATTTTCATGGTCTGAATTTTTAACAAGTTTGCAGTCTAGACGTAGTACAACTCCTGGCTTAGATGATTATCCTTACATTATAATTAAAAACTTAGATGTATCTGCCCAAAAGTTGTTTTTTAAAATCCTCAATTTGCTTTGGCGTAATAAATCTATTCCACAGTCATAGAGAAACACAGTGTGTTGTCCCAATACTTAAGCCCGAAAATTCTGCTGAGTTTGCTAGTTCTTATAGACCAATTTCCTTGTCATCCTGTCTTGGTAAAATATTCGAAAATGTGGTGAAAGTCCGTCTTGATTGGTATGTTGAATCAAGTGTTTAATTCCACATATACAATATGGCTTCCGCAGAGGGCGTAGTAGTGCAGACAGTTTCACCTCTTTAATCTCTGACCTGAAAAATGCAAAACATAGAAAATTTTTATATTTATTTATATTTAAGCTAGCTAGTTTCGAGTCATAGGCCGTAGTCACCACCATAAGATGAACTTTGTTCTGTTGCCGCTCCTAAAATTATTAGAGAAACAAGTTGACTTGTTTTACCTTTTTTTTTTTTTTTCAGAGGACATTTAGTAAACATTAGGACTTACTAGCTAGCATTAATGTTCGGAATGAGACTAATTCTAAGCGACTCTCTATCAGTATGGGTACCAACAAGTTCTGTGATATGCTGATAGTGCTGTTATTTAATATCTACCTCAGTTGGTGTGTACCGCGTTTTTATTTGTATTTTCTACCATCGATCTGAAACCAGAATCATCCAACCCATGTTCTTCAATATATATAAATATTATAACTTTCCTTTTCTTATGCTTCTTATTACATATAGTAGTAGAAATGAATGCAAGGTATAATTATAGAAATATTACTGTTGATTTTTTGACAGCCGACACTTGTATCTAGATGATGATGTGAGCAGCATGAGTGTTAGCTAGATCGGATCACGTCCTCACAATACTGCGGTGTTTCGTTCAGAGACTGTCGAATGAAGAGGGCATCACTTCTTGAGGGCTTGTGAAGCTATAGTTTTAGTTCAAGCTGCAGAATGAATGGGTCAGCTCAACCGGGGTAGGGCCACGCCCTCACCAGAACCAGCGTAAGAATGGCATAAATGCTGCTATGTTTGGTCTGGTGATTGTAGGGAACCAGTGACCTGTTTACTGGTGATAAGATTATGTGACTGCATTATGATTTCTTGTCAAAGATGAATGTAGATGTCATGGGCTGTAGGAGTCACTTACTATCAGGTGTCCTGTGTGCTCGTTTGTTACTCTCAATGTAATAAAAAATAAATAAAAGAAAGACGTTGAGACACAGCTACCACGGCTCTATCGCATGTCGGATTAAGGTATCGAATTAAATAAGGCGACGAAGCATATGCTTATGCAATTATACGATATCGTGCGTAATCGCTAACATCTGGTAATAACCGGAAGAGGAGTCAATTTAGTCGAAATTGATTAAGAGGACACAATAATGTTATTCCTGAAAACTATCTCTCTTCCATACCCATAAATTTAGGCATGCAACCTCAAGTAATAAACAAAATCGTACCTTATATAGATAGATCCCCAACAACAGCACAAGGTCTACTATGCGGTATTCTCCAACACTGTCCGATATATATCTGGAAATAGACAATAGTTTATATAAAATTAGAAAACATTATCCACGGCCATGTTACTCTTTCTGTATTTCACATCCAATTAATGTAGTTCAACAGACAATTAACAATAATTCAGAAATTAATTGTAAATAAGTCTGTACGAGATGTAAATAAAGATAAAATAGTCCATTCTAAAGAAGACCTTAAAATTCAAATAATTTCCAACTATGATGTACTTATCGCCCTAGTGCAGACGTTGGTAGAATTAATAATAAAGATGACAGTACGCCCACTAATATTAAAACTATTAAAGATGCATTATTAAAACTTAACATAATGGATTGTGTAGGGCCTAGTCCTACACAATCCAAACTATAATACAGTATAATATTCAAAGTGCAAATAGTAAAAACCTTTATTAATCCATTGTTTTAAGCAACAAAATATTGATATATTTGCTTTCTTGGTTTAAAGATAATAATTTTAAAATACCAGGATATAATATTTACAACAAAAATTCAAACAATGCACATAATGGAGTCGCAATACTGATTAAACCATACCCGTAAGTCTAACATATTAAATGCAGATTTTATGAAGACATTCAAACAGTTGCTGTGTCTGTATCAACTGGACATAGTAGTTTAACAATTCTCTGTATATACTGTCCACCTGCAAGTGGGCGAATACGAATGTAGACTCCGTTCCATTATTAATGATCTGCCAAAGCCCATATTTATGAGTGGTGATTTTAATGCTCATATGGCTGGGACGTGATGTGTAGGATCGGGGAGTTGTTTGTTTAATTGATCACTGCTTGGAATTTTTAAACCAATTGGTGAATACCTACAGCTATAAATCGCCCTAGACAAGCTCCTTCTGCCATTGATGTAAGCTTCATCAGTGGCAGCCTTACCTACTATGTGAATGGTCTGTACAAGATGACAGATCCAACAATAACAGAGATTTCATTACATATAGATAAATATCATCTCAATTCCTGTGAATGAGTTCATATATAAAAAAGCTGACTGGGCAACAGACCACCATCTCCTTGGTGGAATGGTATATGTGAACAAAGTGTTATTGCTCCATATAATGCACTAAAACTATATATAATAAAGAGCCTACTATTGAAAATTATATTAATTACAAAAGAAAAGATGCTCAGAAAGAGAACAATTTCAGAACAGAAAAAATTGGATGGAACAACTTGTGTAACACTTTTAATAGAAATACTCACATAAGTAAAATTTGGAATTTATTAAAATGTTCAAGGCATAAATCATATACAGATGAGTTTATATCTCCACTCTTGGATAAATGATCAGATAATAACAATTTAATTGAAGTAGATCAATTGAACATTCTTTTTGAAATTAACAATAATAACCCAAATTCTAAATGGGTCTTTACTGGATCCATTATCATGGTCTGAATTTTTAACAAGTTTGCAGTCCAGACGAAATACAACTCCTGGCTTAGATGATTATCCTTACATTATAATTAAAACTTAGATGTATCTGCCCAAAAGTTGTTTTTAAAATCCTCAATTTACTTTGGCGTAATAAATCTATTCCACAGTCATGGAAAACCAGAAAATCTGCTGAGTTTGCTAGTTCTTATAGACCAATTTCCTTGTCATCCTGTCTTGGTAAAATATTCGAAAATGTGGTGAAAGTCCGTCTTGATTGGTATGTTGAATCAAGTGTTTAATTCCACATATACAATATGGCTTCCGCAGAGGGCGTAGTAGTGCAGACAGTTTCACCTCTTTAATCTCTCACCTGAAAAATGCAAAACATAGAAAATTTTTATATTTATTTATATTTAAGCTAGCTAGTTTCGGAGTCATAGGCCGTAGTCACCACCATAAGATGAACTTTGTTCTGTTGCCGCTCCTAAAATTATTAGAGAAACAAGTTGACTTGTTTTACCTTTTATATTTTTTCAGAGGACATTTAGTAAACATTAGGACTTACTAGCTAGCATTAATGTTCGGAATGAGACTAATTCTAAGCGACTCTCTATCAGTATGGGTACCAACAAGTTCTGTGATATGCTGATAGTGCTGTTATTTAATATCTACCTCAGTTGGTGTGTACCGCGTTTTATTTGTATTTTCTACCATCGATCTGAAACCAGAATCATCCAACCCATGTTCGCCAATGCTCTCGTATTATAACTTTCCTTTTCTTATGCTTCTTATTACATATAGTAGTAGAAATGAATGCAAGGTATAATTATAGAAATATTACTGTTGATTTTTGACAGCCGACACTTGTATCTAGATGATGATGTAGGCAGCATGAGTGTTAGCTAGATCGGATCACGTCCTCACAATACTGCGGTGTTTCGTTCAGAGACTGTCGAATGAAGGGCATCACTAAGGTAGCGAGGGCAGCAGAAGCTGCAGTTTGGTTCAAGCTGCAGAATGAATGGGTCAGCTCAACCGGGGTAGGGCCACGCCCTCACAGAACCAGCATGAAATAGCAGCATAATGCTGCTATGTTTGGTCTGGTGATTGTAGGGAACCAGTGACCTGTTTTACTGGTGATAAGATTATGTGACTGCATTATGATTTCTTGTCAAAGATGAATGTAGATGTCATGGGCTGTAGGAGTCACTTACTATCAGGTGTCCTGTGTGCTCGTTTGTTACTCTCAATGTAATAAAAAAATAAATAAAAAGACGCGTTGAGACACAGCTACCACGGCTCTATCGCATGTCGGATTAAGGTATCGAATTAAATAAGGCGACGAAGCATATGCTTATGCAATTATACGATATCGTGCGTAATCGCTAACATCTGGTAATAACCGGAAGAGGAGTCAGATTAGTCGAAATTGATTAAGAGGACACAATAATGTTATTCCTGAAAACTATCTCTCTTCCATACCCATAGAATTTAGGCATGCAACACTCAAGTAATAAACAAAAATCATTACCTTATATAGATAGATCCCCAACAACAGCACAAGGTCTACTATGCGGTATTCTCCAACACTGTCCGATATATATCTGAAATAGACAATAGTTTATATAAAATTAGAAAACATTATCCACGGCCATGTTACTCTTTCTGTATTTCACATCAATTAATGTAGTTCAACAGACAATTAACAATAATTCAGAAATTAATTGTAAATAAGTCTGTACGAGATGTAATAAAGATAAAATAGTCCATTCTAAAGAAGACCTTAAAATTCAAATAATTTCCAACTATGATGTACTTATCGCCCTAGTGCAGACGTTGGTAGAATTGTGACAAAGGGCTGAAAGCGAATTACGCCCACTAATATTAAAACTATTAAAGATGCATTATTAAAAACTTAACATAATGGATTGTGTAGGGCCTAGTCCTACACAATCCAAACTATCTTTCCTGAGTATAATATTCAAAGTGCAAATGGTAAAAACCTTTATTAATCCATTGTTTTAAGCAACAAAATATTGATATATTTGCTTTCTTGGTTTAAAGATAATAATTTTAAAATACCAGGATATAATATTTACAACAAAATTTCAAACAATGCACATAATGGAGTCGCAATGCTGATTAAACCATACCCGTAAAGTCTAACATATTAAATACCAGATTTTATGAGACATTCAAACGGTTGCTGTGTCTGTATCAACTGGACATAGTAGTTTAACAATTCTCTGTATATACTGTCCACCTGCAAGTGGGCGAATACGAATTAATAGACTCCGTTCATTATTAATGATCTGCCAAAGCCCATATTTATAGTGGTGATTTTAATGCTCATCATATTGCATTCGGTTGTCAGTCAACCAAAGGTAGAGGTCAGGGGTTATTTAATTTAATTGATCCTTAGATTTTAAATGATGGTAGACCTACAACTATAAATCGCCCTAGACAAACTCCTTCTGCCATTGATGTAAGCTTCATCAGTGGCAGCCTTACTTACCTGTGAATGGTACTGAGATGACAGATCCAACAATAACAGAGATTTCATTACATATAGATAAATATCATCTCAGATTCCCTGTAGATAGGTTCATATATAAAAAAGCTGGGCAACAGACCACCATCTCCTTGGTGGAATGGTATATGTGAACAAAGTGTTATTGCTCCATATAATGCACTAAAACTATATAATAAAGGCCTACTATTGAAAATTATATTAATTACAAAGAAAAGATGCTCAGAAAAAGAGAACAATTTCAGAACAGAAAAAATTGGATGGAACAACTTGTGTAACACTTTTAATAGAAATACTCACATAAGTAAAATTTGGAATTTATTAAAAATGTTCAAAGGCGTAAATCATATACAGATGAGTTTATATCTCCACTCTTGGATAAATTATAAGATAATAACAATTTAATTGAAGTAGATCAATTGAACATTCTTTTTGAAATTAACAATTATAACCCAAATTCTAAATGGGTCTTTACTGGATCCATTTTCATGGTCTGAATTTTTAACAAGTTTGCAGTCTAGACGAAGTACAACTCCTGGCTTAGATGATTATCCTTACATTATAATTAAAAACTTAGATGTATCTGCCCAAAAGTTGTTTTTTAAAATCCTCAATTTGCTTTGGCATAATAAATCTATTCCACAGTCATGGAAAACACAGTGTGTTGTCCCAATACTTAAGCCCGAAAAATCTGCTGAGTTTGCTAGTTCTTATAGACCAATTTCCTTGTCATCCTGTCTTGGTAAAATATTCGAAAATATGGTGAAAGTCCGTCTTGATTGGTATGTTGAATCCAAGTGTTTAATTCCACATATACAATATGGCTTCCGCAGAGGGCGTAGTAGTGCAGACAGTTTCACCTCTTTAATCTCTGACCTGAAAAATGCAATGCATAGAAAATTAAACACTGTTTGCGTATTCCTAGACATTCAAAGTGCTTTTGACAGTGTTGATCCTGGCATACTAGTTCAAATCATGTCTAGGTTAGGTGTGCTTGGGCACTTATGTAAGTGGTTATAACTTTTCGAACAACAGGACAACCTATGCTAGGCATAACAATATTTTATATGGACCCAAATGTGCCTCAAGAGGTACAATGTAGGGTGCCACATTATCTCCATTACTGTACAATATATACACAAGTGAGATTTGTAAATATGTAAATGATAGGAATATAAATATTTTACAATTTGCTGATGACATTGTATTATACAGCAGTAATTACAACTTAGTGATTGCAATAGATAATATGAACAAATCCTTATTTCAACTATTACAATATTATAATGTTCGTTTACATTTGAAAATTAACCCCTCTAAAAGTAGTGTTATGTTTTTGGCAATGAAGCCTCAAATTCAAATACTATTTACAATAATGAAATTATAAATACAGTCAATTCAAAGAAATTTTTAGTAATAATACTGGACCAAAAACTAACTTTTGATGAACATATTAAATATATATCCAAAAATGCTCACACAGGACTAAATGTGCAGACCCTTTTATATATTTGTCAATATTGTATAAAAGTATTGTTAGAAGTCACTTAGATTATAGCTCACTCGCTTATATGAAAGATTTTGAGACAAATCATACTTGCTGAAGATACTGTCTCAAATTAATATCATTAATAACACTCAAGTAATAAACAAAATTGTACCTTATATAGATAGATCCCCAACAACAGCATAAGGTCTACTATGCGGTATTCTCCAACACTGTCCGATATATATCTGGAAATAGACAATAGTTTATATAAAATTAGAAAACAATATCCACGGCCATGTTACTCTTTCTGTATTTCACATCAATTAATGTAGTTCAACAGACAATTAAAAATAATTCAGAAATGCTTAAATTTTTAGAGGAAAATACAAAGTACTATGTTATCTACACTGATGGGAGCGTAGCAAGTGATTATGTACATGCTGCTCTATATGATCCACAAGCAAAATTTTCTTCAAGCTTTCAAGGCGTTTTGTACATCCTTCTACACGAGCGGCCTGTGGCTGTTCTATACACGTCAATACAACAATGTGTTCAGGTCGTTGTTGGGGCTGCCTCAGTTCTGTAGCGCGTCAGGGATGTTCG
Source organism: Teinopalpus imperialis (assembly GCA_029286865.1). Classification (NCBI taxonomy): domain Eukaryota; kingdom Metazoa; phylum Arthropoda; class Insecta; order Lepidoptera; family Papilionidae; genus Teinopalpus; species Teinopalpus imperialis. The sequence continues at coordinate 13,483 of JAGSMU010000518.1, forward strand.
CCGAGGCACGAGTCAATTGTTTCTATACGACCATGCGGAAACGGTGCACATCCCTGTATTTTCGGGTCCGGATCAGCCCGAACAGCATCCTGAGGGTATTAGCAGACCGTTATGACTGTCAGTCCTTAACCATTGTGCCAAGGTTCACTTACTGACTAATAAATAAATAAATAATTAATAATAATAACCTCATAGGAAAATAAATATAATGATATAAGTCGCAATTAATGCTTTAAGTTGACATTTGAACTATATTTGACATTTAATAATTTTATAATCTTAGTGGAGCAGACCTAATTGTTTATTGTTATTTTCTTTGTTTATGCTATGTTTTGTCTATGGGTGGTTGTGTATTAATTGTTATTTATTTAAATGTATTAATGGATCACTGTTATCCGATAATAATAAATGAATTGAGAATTGAATTGAATTATTCTGCATGAACCCTGCTCTATGTTCGGCAGAGGCATATGCAGTGTATCAGGCACTAATGCGTATTCATGAAATCAATAATTTCTGATTCCTCGAGTTTGATGACAGCTTTAACTACCCTCACAGTTAAATTCAAGTCTAATTATATCCTTTACTTCATCAAACAAATAATTCACCAATATCACATTAAAATATCCAAATTTACTTTCTATGGGTGCCTTCCCACAAAGGTATCACTGGCAATGAAATGGCTGATAAAACTACATATGAAGCAGTTTATGCTGTCGACGTTAGAAATACAATGAATGTTCCTATGTCCGATTACTTGCAATGTATTGACCAGAACACTCAAAAGTTGTGGTTAGAAATGTGGAAGAAAGATAAAGATACGAAAGGAAAATGGTATGGAAGCATACAAGAAAGCTTACCTGCAAGACCTTGGTATCATCGTATGCAAGATGCTACTCGAGACTTTATTACTATCATAGACTGCGTTTTGGTCATAATACTGCACCGTCACATCTTGCTCGACTCGGCATTATTGCGAATAAAACCTGTTCACATTGTAATTCAAGTGATGGAACTGTGGAGCACATTATCTTCGATTGTAAAAAATTTTTGATCGACAGACTAGTGTTGGACAGTGAACTTAGTGATGTTGAAAAAAAGTGTGATTTATTATCCCGCCCGCCACTATTAAAAGAATTGTTACAAGACGAACTTACTTAACACACAAGCACATCTACAAATACATAAAGAATACAATTAAAACAATTTAATGGAATGTGCTCTTAGGCGTAATATTTTGTCTATGAATGTGCTGTGGAAAATAAGAGTTGACCTAAAGGTTGTAAATACCAAGTCACAAAATCCCAAAAAAAAAAATACGGATTCTGGCGGGAACCTTGAAAAAGAAAAAAACTCAACCAACACAGACTTTAAAGTGTATGTGGAATCCACAAACGACGATAGATTGGGCAACAAGAGCCCTATTTACATAAAACGTGTGACGGGTATTCAGAGGGTGAATGCTAATAAAATAGCAGTAGCAGTTATTTTCAAGCAATATAGTACGGCCAATAACTTTATTAATAACACCACTTTCCTCACAAAATATGACATGAAGGCGTTCATACCGGCATCATTAGATTTGTTCCAGCGAATATATCTAACAAAGAACTTTACACCAGACTTTCTTCAACATATGAAATAGTGGCAATAAGAAGGTTTTCAAAGAAAGTAGGACAAGAGCGAATTCAATTGCAGACTGTAAGCATCACTTTCTTATCTAATGTACTGCCTAATAATGTACAATATGATCTATTCTCTATAGGTGTTTTAAATTTAATCATTCAGCAAAGACTTGTAATGGTAAACAAAGATGTAGTATTTGTGGAGGTGAGCACTTGTATAAGGATTGTGATAAACCAACAGAAATCAGCTGTATAAATTGCAGTGGGCCTCATCTCGCGATATCTAGATTATGTCCTATTAAAACAAAGAAGATTATAGAAAAGAAAAACAACATATCTTATGCAAGTGTCGCCTTAACAAAACAAGTCGCCATCAATGGAACAGATTTCCCTACACTCCCACCACCAAAACCGCAACCTGTAAATACTAATGTTATTGTAAATAAGTTTGTACAGTATGTCTATGTACAGTATAATATTCAAAGTGCAAATAGTAAAAAACCTTTATTAATCCATTGTTTTAAGCAACAAAATATTGATATATTTGCTTTCTTGGTTTAAAGATAATAATTTTAAAATACCAAGATATAATATTTACAACAAAAATTCAAACAATGCACATAATGGGTTGCAATACTGATTAAACCATACCCGTAAGTATAACATATTAAATGCAGATTTTATGAAGACATTCAAACAGTTGCTGTGTCTGTATCAACTGGACATAGTAGTTTAACAATTCTCTGTATATACTGTCCACCTTCAAATTGGGCGAATACGAATTAATAGACTCCGTTCCATTATTAATGATCTGCCAAAGTCCATATTTATGAGTGGTGATTTTAATGCTCATCATATTGCATTCGGTTGTCAGTCAACCAAAGGTAGGAGTCAGGAGTTATTTAATTTAATTGATCACTTAGATTTATGTATTTTAAATGATGGTAGACCTAGAACTATAAATCGCCCTAGACAAACTCCTTCTGCCATTGATGTAAGCTTCATCAGTGGCAGCCTTACCACTATGTGAATGGTCTGTACATGATGACAGATCCAACAATAACAGAGATTTCATTACATATAGATAAATATCATCTCAATTCCCCTGTAGTTAGGTTCATATATAAAAAAGCTGACTGGGCAACAGACCACCATCTCCTTGCTGGAATAGTATATGTGAACAAAGTGTTATTGCTTCATATAATGCACTAAAACTATATCTCATACATATATAATTACTTGTCCTATATATATATATATATATATATATATAAATAACTGACCACTTCATCAATGCAGAGTCTAAACCGCTGGAGTTACAAACTTAAAATTTTGTATGTTGTAAGCATCCACTAATGACTGACTGAAGGATTTTTGCAAATTTCACTCCTAAGGGGGTGAATTAGGGGTTGAATTAAGTTCGTCACTTTTGAAGGAAGAAACATGGAATTCAATATGAAAGCTTCTATAAAGTTAAGAAAAAATATTATGCATAAGTTTACATCTAAGATCAATAGATATCATTGTGCACTGTTTCTGAATCGCACTATGGTTTGTTACACGGATTTTAGCTATGCATGCAATAAGTTGCAGGCAATAGCTAGTAGTATATAGTGATAATTTAGATACCACTAAAATTTCTTTTAAATCCCTTCTTCGACAACATAATTTCGAGGAAAATAACATCTGATATATATAGTTTCTCATGGTTTATGTATATTATTAATGTATTTATGTATATATATATTAAAATGATTTTGTTATGTATTTAATTTTTTTATGTTATTTCTAATTTGATATTTTTATGTAAATTACTTTTTTATTATTATTTAATTTATTTTTACCACATTTTCTCACATTCTTTCAGGGTTAACTGGTAGAGAATGCTTCAAGTCTGCTGTTGTAAACCTTATTTAAAGTATAAACGGACGAAATAACTTATGGAGCACCCATTTTACAAGATGATAAGTGATTCTTGGCTCCAATGATGTTTAATTCCATCTTAGTTACGGAATTAAGATGCAGATGGTAGTCACACTACAGCTAGTTTCTAACTACAGCATCAATGGTTTAGTTGCATCAGGCTTAGACCAGGCCCCTCACAGAATAACAGTGTAAAATAGCAGCATTATACTTCTATGTGGCAAGGTATCGAAGACCTACTTATGGGTAACAAGATATTCTATATCAGTACTTGGGGATTATAACACATGTGGATTTATGTACATCTTGGTGGATTTAGGTGTTGGTAGGTCACAGTTATAACATACTCTTATTTGGACTGAATGTTGGGTGACCCCGAGAAGAAACATGTATCCTAAAATGACAACACACCTATGGAGTATTTAGAGCTTTACACCTGGTCTCCGTTTTCTCTCATTTATCATATTTAAGTTCATCACAGTTAAGCTATTCTGTTAAAATTTGCGTTTTGCTCAATTGATTAACATGTCAGCGTGTTTTAGGTGAAAAGTAATATATCGCCTTTATGTTTGTTTTAGGAAAAATTCTCATCTTCTACATAATATTCTATGCAGCACTGGTGGCTCTCTTTGCCATATGTATGGTAACTTTCCGCCAGCAGTTCATCAACCAGAGAGTTCCACGATTGCAACTGGACCGCGGCCTCATCGGGACCAGGCCGGGACTCGGCTTCAGGCCACTCCCACCTGATGTAAAGAGTACTCTCATTTTGTACAAGGGAACAAGCTACGAAAGTTACAAGTACTGGGAGGATCAGCTCATCGATTTCCTGTCTGGTCAGTAAATGTGGATTTTTTATCTACTTCACAGTCTTATTTAACGTCTTTTTGGAGTATGAAAAAAAAAATTATATCTCATTTTTGTAGCCCATAGACATTCACCTTTTTTTTTAACGTCTTTGGGGTATGGAAAAAAAATTGCAAAACCCATTCCTGCAGCCCATAGGATACTCAGATTCTTACTTCACGTCTTTGGTATGGAAAATAGACACATTTATCGTTAATAAAATTGGAAATGCTCAGCTCAGCTCTTACCTATAGTGTATTCGCATTTTTGAATCATATATTGTAAATTCTGCTATATCAGCTATATATATAATAGCATTGTTATTTTTGTGTTGTGGCGGCGTAGCGATCCGAGCAATTCAGGAGCCCTTGGCCTGGTTACCCACTAATAGAGGTCTCGCTCGTTCACCTCTCAACCCGGTGAAACTGTCAAAACGTCGGGATCAGCTCGAAATAAAAGAAACAAAATCCTGCGCACTTGATGTCATTTGGTAACTATGAAAAGATATCGTCATGTTCTAAACTAAACTATGAACAACTTTACCGAAATTACTATAAAAACTAATTTTGTTTAATATCATGTATTCAATGAAAAAGTATATTATTGAATAATGTCTGGCTGCTGTTAAGAAGTTTCAATCATTTTATATCTTAACATCAAAAACTGCATTATAACTAAAAAAAAAGAGTTTAACAGTTTATTAATTAGAGTTCACTATACATCAATGTCAATTCTTTAACAAGATATTATTTATTAATTATATTGAAGAAAATTATACAAACTTTACTCATGGAATGTGTAAATCTGATAAACTAAGAAAGTGTGCCAGGAAATAACAATGTAATTAAATTGCCTATTATATATTATCATGTAGATTATAAAATAGCGGCATTGAGATACGACCTGGATGCAACGATAAAATTTATAAATTAGTAGCCTTTAGATTATACTTAACCACGCAATGCATCATGATGTGGAGTAGGGTAAGCAGATGATTTCTGCCGATGGATGTTAGGTGTTGAAGTCATGACCGATTTCGACATTAATCTCTCCTAAACTTAATTTTCTCAGCCAAAGTAAGAAGAGAGAAGAGGAAAAATGGATCATCCAGTCATAAAGTATACATACAATTTGTAAAAAATTCTCATTAACATGTAGTGTTTGTAGTTAATATAGTGTAATACTGTAAAAGCTCCTTATTCGCGCTTCCTTCATTCGTGTTTTCACTATTCGCGGATTAAAAAATGCGACCCAATTCCTATATTCGCTGCTAAAATTTCTTTATTCGCGGATCTAAGTACATACATAATAATAAAGGATTCCAATAAGTATCCAACCCAATATCCTTTGTAAATGCCATCTTTGTAAACTTCAATTAAATTGTTTTTTTTATATATTTGTTTTTTCTTATTTTGTCACCTAGGAACATATCCCCTATAATCCCATATAAATTACCATTCCTTGTTCACGGTTTCTATATTCGCGGCATATTTATGGAACATATACCCCACGAATAAAGAGCTTTCACTATATTTTGTTGATTAAAGGAGTTAAATGGGATAAATGGTTAAATGGGGTTATTATGGTTGCCCCAGTAGCATGCGACTTAATTAAAACCATTATGTATTGACCAGATAATGCCTTCGAAACGGGCTAGTTATTTTTACTCTCTTATATTTTATGTTGCAGTATATTTAGTGAATTTGCTTTGGTTTCAACATACGTCGGTGTGTGCTGCATTTATAGCGTCCTAATATCAGATTCAATTAAACAGGTATGATCGATCCTCAGTGAAAATAAAAAGTTTAAACACATTAAAACGATTCCTTTTTAACATTTATTATTTTTGTTTCAGTTAGTAGATAGATATGTTCCATCCGTAATACTTCCAGTTGAATACTACTGTCTGATCTTTTTGGGGCCAATTTGTTTATTATGTCAAGTTAGATACTTAAAATGGTTGGCAATTTTCTCATTTTTAGCAAACATCTTCCTAGTATTAACGTATCTGATATTTTTGTATTATATTTTCGGAAAGGAAATCACTCTAGCTGACAAAAAGATAACTGGTGACCCTTGGAGATTTCCCGCATTTGTTTCGTAAGTA
>JAGSMU010000519.1:0-71882 GCA_029286865.1 Teinopalpus imperialis
TGACACGTAAACACAAAAATAGTATATGACAGTATATTAAAATGGTAATAAATTTAGATTTAAAGAAATAGAAAAGTAGCTCAATCGTCGCTGACCGTGAGGAAGAGGAGCTACGCTCCGTAATCTACTCTGTTGTCGACTCTCTCTCATGGCTCGCAAGCGTGGGCAGGACATTAACGAGTTCGCGGTGTGTTTAATGTCATTTTGTTTTGAACTTTTTCATTATGCGCAACACAGAATTGACACATTCGCTGTATTTGGAGTGTCTTTGCGCTCCAGCGACTTGATGGTCAGTGCTAGCACAATGGGAGCAAGAGCTCACGGCCGCTGTACAGTGGGAACGCATATGCCAGATTGCAGGCATTTATGGCACTGGAGGAATGGAGAGAAGCAGCGGCGTAAATCTTCTGATGGTCTACACGGCAATCCTTGCCCATATCCACCATTTTCCTGTACACCTTCGGTTCCGCTAACAGAACTGCGTTGGCATAAAATTCTGGTTTTATTATTGCGCTTGAATCGTAATTTTAAATTTTCAGGTTCGCTGCGATTATCTCGCCGAGTTCAGTGTTTGTACCTTGATTATAGCGACGAGTTCTTCCGCAGGGTGTCTTTTGAGATGCCTTTCATTATTATCATGGGCTAAGTCTGCGGACAGGTTCAGCCTTGATCTCTGAACGCTCTTTTAACCGCTGTAAAGGTGTCGTCCCTCTGGGTCGTGAGTATCAAATTCAATACGCGGTTGTTATTTGACACAGCGAATCCGTGCCGGTGCGTATGAGGATTCGCGGTACGTAATGTTTTCTTAAAGGCTTGTATCACCTCTTGCCTGGTTTTGGTCTCTGCCGATATCTTTAACAATGATAGCTGGCTTGGTCGCGGGTGGTGGAAGGCGTAACCGAAGCTATGGCGCCACCGCCTGGTCGCTGGTGCAGCCGGTCCGTTGCTGCCTGAGGCATTACGACGTGGTCAGTATCTCTGGAGCTGCGCTGTAATCTGCCCTTTGAATTTGGCCATTTCCGTCGCGTGCACAGGCCACGATGTCAGCCTTCAAGTCACTGTCAATTGGTGTGAGCGCAGGTGTGGTTTCTGCATCAGGAGTGATGCTGTAATGGCGCATCGACGAATCTCCGTCGCAACCAGGTAATGAAGCCGCTTGTTGGCTGCCGTGACTGGTTACCCTCAGTCACGGCTTTGTTAATGCACTCGGTTGGTTTGTAGATAACGGCAAGAACGTGTCTACATCGCTGACTTCCTCCACCCCGCCGGTAGGGCGGGAGAGGAGTTATCCGCTGCTGTCGTCTTTACTCGACATCGTTATCAATTAAGCATTATTAATTTGCGGGAGAGCGGCCCCTATTATAAAAAGTTTTACCAATACAAACTATTTTTGTGTCCTCACTGCACTTTAAAACTATAATTAAACACTAATATTAATAAATAAAAAAGTCTTAAGAAAATTTAAAATTACGTAAACTGTGAGGGTCCTATTAACGAAAAATAGTCTGTAACTTAAAAGCTATTGTTCCAGAAAAATCTGAGATTTGAAACACAGAAGAGGATAGGTAGGTGGTCTATCCATAACACAAAAAATAAAGGGGTCATCGCGACAGATCGAGTGCCGCACGCGATTGAAGTTACAACTCCGCACAATTATTGTTTTACAAACTGTTTTTCACCCGGAAATGGGTTTAAAAGTACATAAATTGTTAATAAAACTACCATCACATTGTTCACACTTTTCTGCGTCTTTTTTGTATATAATGCGTCTGTTTTCACTAAACATTACCCACTTTCGTGATTTTTAAACACGGAGCGCTTCAGTAACGCTGCGTACGGTGCGAGCGCGAGAGCGAGACTAGGTTAGGTTAGGTTAGGTTAGGTTAGGTTCCCCCGAGGTCGGTGTCGACCTGTCTGGGCGACTCCCTCTACCACTCGCATGGTGTCGGGATGGAAGTGGCGGAAGACGTAGTCCTCTGTCGAAGCCACGCCACATCGTTCTCGATGTGGCTCAACTCTCTGACGGTGCTACCCGCCGCCAGCGCAGTAGCGGCCCTCCGCGGCGATGGTCCCTCAAGCGGCTCGACATAGATATCGGCCACCGCAGCCATCGTGCGGCCTGGACTGGGGACCCAGCCCGGGGGTCTTGCCCGATCGAAAGTGAAGCGGCCTGGTTCCGGGCTACGATGACGTCAATCTGCGACGTGTCGATGCCTCGGACCGGGTCCCCAAACTTCCGGGCGGTGTACTGGTGGTCGGAAGCCATAGCACAGTTGCGCAGGGACTGTTTGCGGGCCCGACGCCAATTACACCAGAATGAAACAAACCACTGCCGATGAAAAGGCGAGGCGTACGGGCTGTAAGAGGCGCCACAAAGCGCTCAACTCGCAATCCCGAGGATGCTAGGTCTCAGTCCTGGGCAAAGACTCCTCCGAGGGGCTGAACAGGGACCCATGGGGGCGGCCGTACAAATCATTACTGAACTGGCTCCGACCATGGGTCCCTCCGTTGACGGAAACCCTGGACCCTTCTTTCGTTGGAAGAGTTGTGGACACTCTCTCTTCCCTATATGGTCCAGGGCAGCTACACACCCTCAACATTGCGATCAGACGAGGGTCGCGTGGTCCTGATGAGTTAGGGGTGACCAACGAGGAGTTGGACCGAGCCGTGGGCGCGCCTCGGAGAGGAATACGGCCCCAGGCCCCGACGGAATTCCTGTGGTCGGGCCTGGGTGATCCTTTCGCCGCCGAATGGGGAAGACTGAGACAGCTGTTCAACAGCTGCCTAAGTGTCAGTGTCTTCCCCTCAGCCTGGGAAAGAGCAAGGTCGTGCTCTTGAGGGAAGATGGCAGGATCGCTGAATCTCCCTCCGCGTACCGACCCATTTGTTTGCTGGATGGGGCGGGCAAATTGTTTCGAAGGATAGTGCCGCCCGCCTCAACACGCACCTGCGTCAAGTGGGCCCCGACCTGTCGGACAGTCAATTCGGCTTTCGGCAGGCGCGATCGACTGCGGACGCGATCCTTCGCGTCCGAGCAGTCGCAGCGGGCGGTTACCCGGGGCGGTGGCATTGGCGGTCAATCTTGACATAGTCAATGCCTTTAATTCGCTGCCACAGGAACCATTAGGGAGAAACTCTGGCATACCATCGTGCCTCCTGCTGCGCATCGCTGGGGCATGCTTGTACGACAGGTGCATCCGATACGATGGGTCAGGACGTCTGTCCACCGAAGAAAGGGAGGTGAACTGCGGGGTTCCACAAGGATCCGTGTTGGGTCCGCAATTGTGGAACCTCGCGTACGACTTACCGGTCTGCGGGTCGATCTCCCCGTCGGTGTTAGTGTCGTCTGCTATGCAGATGACACTCTGGTACTAACCGACAGGGACAGCTTTGAAGCGCACCATCAACTGCTGAGCTTGGGGTAGCATGCGTCGTGGATAAAATCCACGAGCTGGGTCTTCGGATAGCGCCTCATAAGACCGAGGCGCTTTGGTTCCCTAAACTCCCCAGAGGAGGAACCACCCAGCTTGTCGGTTCGCGTTGGTGACGTGCAAGTCCGGGTGGGACCGGTGATGAAATATCTTGGTCTCATCCTGGACGGTCGCTGGGGCTTCGAGGAGCACTTCGACCGCCTGGTCCCCAAGATCGAGAGGGTAGTGGGTGCCATGCACCAGCTGCTACCAATCTCCGGGGGCCCCAGGAAGGAGTCCGCCGCCTCTACGCGGGCGTCGTGCGATCGATGGCCCTCTATGGGGCGCCCGTATGGTCATATCGACTCACGGGCGTCCGTCGCTCTGAAGCTAAGCTCAATAGCCTGCAGCGAAAGATGGCCATCAGGATCGCACGAGGATATCGTACGATATCTTTTGAGGCGGCCACTGTCCTAGCTCGGTTTCCACCTTTGGACATCTTGGCGGAGATGGATGCGCGGGTGTATGCCCGCCTTCGTCTTCTCCAGGAGGAAGCCGAGCCCCTGGATGCGGGCGAGGTGCGGCACAGGAGCGCAGACGGGCGCTGCGGGTGTGGCGAGAGGCTCCAGAGCCTCGTTTCTCTCGCCAGCGCACGGTCAGCGCGCTCTTGCCGAGCTTCGAAGCCTGGCTGCGAGCGGGGAAAGAGGCGCACGTCACCTACCGACTGGCGCAGGTACTCACCGGGCACGGGTGTTTCGGTGAGTACCTGAACAGGGTGGACGCGAATCGACAACGCAATGCCACCACTGTGGCGGGGACGAGATTCCGCACAGCACACGCTCGCCAGAGTGCCTGCATTAGAGTCCGAGCGACGGATCCTGGTCAGAGGATCGGGCAAGACCTCTCTCCGCCAGTCGCAGTAGCGGCTGCGCTGGCGGATAAAGGCGCATGGAAGGCGCTGGTCTCCTTCTGTGAAGCCGTCATGGTACAGAAGGAGACCGCCGAGCGTGATCGGGAGAGGGCCGATCCCGCTCGGAGACGGCTGCCGAAGTGGTGGCAACGTCCGCTCCGGCCCGTCAGCCCTTTAGTCCCGGGCACAAGAATAGGGCTAAGGTACCCCTGCCTGTCGTACAAGGCGACTAAAGGGGATTTCGGGTTCGCGGGTGATCAGGGTGGGGCTCTGACGCGGGGAAGCGAGACCCGGGAAGGACGGCAACTCGTAGTGGTCTCGAGTTGCCGTAGCACCCTGAGGAGTGCGAGGAGGTCTGACCTCCCCAGGGACGTGCTCAGGCACCGTGCAGAGGGCACCGGTGCGTTCCCGGAATCCCGGAGCCTCTAAATGCACCGAGGATGACCACCGGGGGTTTTGGTGGTTAGAATGCCATAACCCTGTCTCTCCCCAGGAGGCAGGGTATCTTTCGAATTTCCCCCGATAACAAAAAAAAAAAAAAAAGGTTCCCCGAAGGGTTCCGCTTTGTCGTAGCGGGGGCTTAGCTAACCGTGGTGTGGAGTTAACCACGGTGAAGCTAAGAAAGGAACCCAAATGGCCGGCCTAAGGCGCTCTAAGGCCGGCGGGAACCGCTCCGGGCGGGCTGGAGCTGGGCCCACCCTGGATGCGTGTCGGTGGGCTGCGGGGTGCGGATGGACAGGTGAGGCCGTCTTACGCACCATCCGCAGCCGAGGCGGAGTCGGGGGAATGGGGTGGCGGTGCGAGGGACTGTTAGCATCGGTACCGCGCATCGTCGCCCCCACCCTCCGCATCGAGACGGAGTCGCGGAGGGAGGAGTGGTGTAATCTCCCTATCCTCCGCGACTCAGGCGTCGCACCGCTGATGCGGCCGTGGTGGGGCCGCGGGTTCAGTGGAGTGTCGGTTGATCCTGCCGCTCTCCCTGTCCTCCGCGGCCGAACATTGGTTGGCGGCGGAGCCTAACACCAGATCCGCCGCGGGGGCTGGGTTTTGCTCTGCTTTCCTGGCTCCCATGGCCTCTGGGGGCGGACTCGGGGAGTCCGTTTCCCACCTACAGAAGGAGGCCGAGATGGAAGGCGCGTCCGTGTTCCGGCGCGCCTTGCAGGAGAGGGTGGAGAGGGGATGTCCTCCCCGAAGGGAGGGCAGCGCCCGGCCAGCGCAGGCAGGGTCGCCCGGAGGTGTGCGAAAGCGTTCCCGTAACCCCGCCATACGCGACGAAGGTGGAACACCATGGGGTTTTAGTCGGTGCAAGTCCGAGCGCAGCCCACCCTTGCCCCGCAGTGGGTATGCGTAGGCATTTCCCCATGTAAAAAAAGGTTAGGTTAGGTTAGGTTAGGTTAGGTTAGGTTGGGGTGCCACGTCAGAAAACCTCCTCGAGTGCCTAGTCGTTGAATTTCCTTTGATACTGTATCCGGGGAAAGGCAACGCCGAAGACCCGAGCTGCACCCTGGGTACTGGTGATGATACGTTGTTGCCAGTGGCGAATGTTCTGACAGGGGGATAGCTGCTCTGCGTGTCCCTCCTGATAAGCGGAGGGCACTGCGGAGTGGCAGGAGTTACATTTCCTCTTGATTTCCGTATCCGGAGGAAAGGCAACCGAACGATGGTGCGCATTGGGAACTGGTGACGATACGTCGTCCTCAGTGCCCAATGCGCGGAGTGGAAGGTTGCATTTCTCCTTGATCAAAGTATCCGGGGGAAAGGCAACAAAATGAAGGTGTGCATTGGGAACTGGTGGCGATACGTCGTTGGCAGTGTCTAATGCTCACAGTGTGGGGGGCGGGCTCGGTGTGCGTTTTTACTGCCACCGGGCATTCAACCGTCGAGCGTTGTGGGAGGTTGCATTTCTCCTTGATTTCTGAATCCGGGGAAGGCAACAAATGATAGTGTAGGTATTGGGAACTGGCGACGATATATCGTTTCCAGTGCCTAATGCTCATAGTGGAGGGACGGGCTCGGTGTGCGTTTTACTGCCGCCGGGCACTCAACAAATCGAAGCGTTTGTGGAGGTTGCATTTCTCCTTGATTTCTGTATCGGGGAAGGCAACAAAATGGTGCGCATTGGGAACTGGTGACGATACGTCGTCCTCAGTGCCCAATGTGCGAAGATAGTGCTTTTCTCCTTGATTTCTGTATCGGGAAAGGCAACAAAATGAGGTGTGCATTGGGAACTGGTGGCGATACGTCGTTGGCAGTGTCTAATGCTCACAGTGTGGGGGGCGGGCTCGGTGTGCGTTTTTACTGCCGCCGGGCACTCAACCGTCGAGCGTTGTGGGAGGTTGCATTTCTCCTTGATTTCTGAATCCGGGGAAGGCAACAAATGATAGTGTAGGTATTGGGAACTGGCGACGATATATCGTTTCCAGTGCCTAATGCTCATAGTGGAGGGACGGGCTCGGTGTGCGTTTTACTGCCGCCGGGCACTCAACAAATCGAAGCGTTTGTGGAGGTTGCATTTCTCCTTGATTTCTGTATCGGGGAAGGCAACAAAATGGTGCGCATTGGGAACTGGTGACGATACGTCGTCCTCAGTGCCCAATGTGCGAAGATAGTGCTTTTCTCCTTGATTTCTGTATCGGGAAAGGCAACAAAATGAGGTGTGCATTGGGAACTGGTGGCGATACGTCGTTGGCAGTGTCTAATGCTCACAGTGTGGGGGCGGGCTCGGTGTGCGTTTTACTGCCACCGGGCACTCAACAAATCGGCGTTGTGGGAGGTTGCATTTCTCCTTGATTTCTGAATCCGGGGAAAGGCAGCAAATGATAGGTATTGAGACTGGCGACGATATCGTTTCCAGTGCCTAATGCTCATAGTGGAGGACGGGCTCGGTGTGCGTTTTACTGCCGCCGGGCACTCAACAAATCGAGCGTGGGAGGTTGCATTTCTCCTTGATCAAAGTATCCGGGGAAAGGCAGCAAATGAGAGTGCTCATTGGGAACTGGTGATGATACGTCGTCCTCAGTGCCCAATGCGCGAATGAAATTGCATTTCTCCTTGATTTCTGTATCCGGGGAAAGGCAACAAAATGGTGCGCATTGGGAACTGGTGGCGATACGTCGCTCAGTGCCAATGCGCGAATGAAGGTGCATTTCTCCTTGATCAAAGTATCCGGGGAAGGCAACAAAATGGTGCGCATTGGGAACTGATGGCGATACGTCGTTCTCAGTGCCCAATGCGCGAATGAAATTGCATTTCTCCTTGATCAAAGTATCCGGGGAAAGGCAACAAATGATGGTGGGTATTCGGAACTGGTGACGATATATCGTTTCCAGTGCCTAATGCTCATAGTGGAGGGACGGGCTCGGTGTGCACTCACACTGCCGCCGGGCATTCAACCGTCAAAACTGGGGAGTTACGTCGGCTTTCCCAGCGCGCCGTAACCCGTTGTACTCTCTTCAAGGACCCCAGCATTGTGATTGCCAAGGGTACGTCCGATGCAACCGGAGCGGAGAACTGCCTTAACCGGCCGGCCCGCGAGGAGTAAACCTCTATAAAAATCAGACAGCGAAGTCTTAAAACCTGTGGGTACCAGGCGACCCCACAGCAAGTAGCCTTGTCTCTGGAATAAGGCGTCTTGGAGACCGACATTTTATTTCGTCTAACTCGTGGGAATAGATATGGAACATACAAAACCAAGAGAGAAGGAGACTCAGCGAAGAGCGCTGAGTCTGTAATAGCAGTAGACGGTCCTCAACATCCAGGGACCAGAGCCAGGAGGAAGATCAGTGTCTGCGGGACCAGTAGCCCCGGCACGGAACAGGCGTGGACGCTTTGCGCGCCAAAGTACGCCTGTTGGTTTGGGCGGTGAGTGACGGCGGAAGATCCGATGCCTCACTCAGGTCCACCAACCTCGGAAGGTGCCGCAAGGACAAGTAGGAAGAGGAGAGCCAAGCCTGCGACTGTCGTGGCCGACAAATTTCAGGCAGTCGCAGTCTCAGGCACGGACACGGAGGTGGTCGCTGACGAGGAGGATGGTATCTGGGATCCGACGGTGGCCCAGAACTACGAGGGCTAAGGCTGGCCTTCCAAAACCCGCAGATCTGGAGCGGGAGATGGAGGCCAAGTCGACCACGGACCTGGATGCCTTCATCCGGTCGTCTTTGCTGGCGGTGGACAAGGTTGCCGACAAATCGGGCAACCTCAAGGGCTCATTCGTCCATAGCCTGAGAATGGCAACCCGATTTGTGGAGGCGGCCACGTCGGAACTGGCACGGAGGGTGGCCCAGCCCCAACGTCGAGAGGCTCGAGGCGCGGGAATGCTGAGCTTCGCTCGCAATTGGCCGAGCTCTCGACGAAGATCAGTAGGCTTTCGGAAGAGCTCGGCGCTCTGCGGATGCAAAGGGAACCTCAGGCAGCCATGCCTCCTCCTCAGCGGGCCCCTAGCGCTCCGAGGACAAGAACGTCGAGGAAGGGCTGATGGAGCGCTTGGGAGCGCTCGTAGAGGCAAGATTGGCTGCCTTCGAGGCAAGGGTATTCCCGGAGAGGGCAACCCGGCCTCCCCTGAAAGCGAGACCGGGGCAAACTTCCGCGAGTGTAGTGCCACTAAATCCGCAGCCGGTGCAGGAGGCACCGTCGCACTCGCGGAAGACAAACACGAAGAAAAGCCCTCTCACCCTCCGGTGGCTGAGCTGCCTCCAGTGGTGACACCGAGGCCACCAATGGAGGTGCCCGCAGGCACTTCGTGGGCACAGGTGGCCAAGAAGGCCAAAAAGCCTAAGACCCAGCAGGCAGCGGCCTGCGGCCACCAAGGCAAAAGCCAAAATAAAGGCGAAGCCCATGCGCACACCGTCCACAGCTGCCGTGACAGTGACGCTGCCGACTGGCTCCTCCACCACTTACGCAAAGTGATGGAGGTAGCCAGAATCGAAGATAAGGCTGGCGGACATCGGCATCGAGACCGTTCATAAAAACGGGCTGTGACCGGTGGTCTCCTCTTGGAGATCAGCGGTCCCGAGGGCAGTTCGAGGGGCGGACGGTCTTGCGGCAAAAATGCGTGAGGTCCTTTCAGAGATGGATGTCCAGGTGGCCGCCCGGTCAAATCAGGCGACATTCGGGTGAAGGACCTCGACGATGCCGTCAGCCCGAGCGAGGTCGCAGCGGCTGTGGCTAAGGCTGGAGGGTGTTCGGTGGACGACGTTAAGGTCGGAGAGGTCCACCGAACACCCTGTCACCGTTAGGCACGTGCTGGGTGCGGTGCCCCGCAGCAGTGCAAAAGTTGGTGACCGCCGGACGCGTGTGCGTGGGCTGGGGTTCTGCTCGGGTAGAGCAGTTAGAACCCAGGCCCATGCACTGCCTCCAGTACCTGGAAAAGGGACACGTGGGCGGTGGGTGCCTAACCAGGTAAACCGGAGCACGCGTTGCTACGCTTGTGGGGAGACCGGGCACAGGGCCAAGGAGTGCAGAGCCCCTGCACTCAAATGTCCACTGTGCTCGGACCTGGGGCTGCCCTCTAACCATCGTTTTGGTAAGAGGTGCGCCCCACCACAGAAGAGAGGTAGGAAGGACAAGGAGAGTCCTCCTACCACCACAAGCGTGGCAGTCCCGGCGGAACCAGCCGCAACCCCGAGCACCAGCTCGAGATGGAGGTCGCTTAGGCCTCTTCGCACCCCTCAAGGTCCTACAGAGCAACCTGAACCACTGCCGCAATGCTCGGCATTTGTTTATGCAGACCATTGCGGAGTGCCGGGTTGCACTGGCGGTGGCAGGCCTATGCTGTGCCGGACCACCCTCGCTGGTTCGGCGATGAGCTGGAGTTCCGTGGCGATCTACTGGGGGTGGTGAGGGTGTCCCACCCTGCTCCCTATTGGGAAGGGGTCAGGGCTTCGTTGCAGTGCAATGGGGCACCCTGGCCATAGTTGGCTGCTACGTCTCTCCCGCGAGGTCACTCGCCGACTACGGGTGTACCTGGACGAGGTGGCACTCTGCGTTCGCAGGTGCACTCCTCATCCGTCGGTGTCCTGGGAGACTTCAACGCCCACTCCAGGGCGTGGGGAATCCAGCGACAATCGAAGGGAAGACGGTGATGGAATGGGCGGCTGGATTGGACCTCCGATTGGCAAATCCGGGGTCCGCTCTTTGTGCGTGCGGTGGCAGGAGTCGGTCGTGGATCTTACATGGGCGACTCCCGCTGCAATCACGCATGTTGTCGGGCTGGCGGGTTGCAGAGGAGGTGGTCACGTTATCCGACCACCGCCATATTTTATTCGATCTTGCAATCCGCCGCCCCGACGCTGACACCAACCGCCGAAGGCAGTCACACGCGACGTTGGTGTCTCAAGCGGCTAGACCGAGATTTGCTCGGGGCCGCCGCCAACGTCGCGATATGGCCAGAAAGCGCCGAAGAGGTTCCGTCCGATCCGGAAGTGGAAGCGAACTGGTTCCGGGACACGATGACGCGTATTTGTGACGCGTCGATGCCCCGGACCGGTCGCCCCAAGCGCGGGGCGGTGTACTGGTGGTCGGCAGAGATCGCGGGCTGCGAGCGATCTGCTTGCGGAGCCGACGCCAGTACACCAGAGCCCGAAGGAGGCGAAGGCGAGCTCCGAGTGAGGATATAGCCAGACTCTACGAGGTGTATCGAGCGGCCACGAAGGCGTTGCAGGCAGCCATTTGCAGCATGGGTCTCTCGGTCTGGAGAGCTCCTGGAGGGACTCAACGAGGATCCGTGGGGGCGTCCGTACAGGATGGTGCTAGAAAAGCTCCGTCGCGGACGCCGCCGGTGACGGAAACTCTCGATCCGGCCCTTTGGGAAGAGTGATTAGCTCGCTCTTTCCGGAGGGCCGGTCAAATCAGTCTACCCCAATCTTCGTTTCATTGGAGTGAAGAAATGGGGGTGACCGCACAGGAGCTCGACCGAGCCGTGGGCCGCTTGCGAGGCCGGAACACCGCGCCGGGACCCGACGGAATTCCCGGTCGGGTCTGGGTGTTGAGTCTGGCTACCCTCGGGAACAGGCTGAGGCAGCTGTTCACCAGCTGCCTCCGTAACTCCTCGTTCCTAGGGCCTGGAAGGAGGCCCGACTGGTCCTCTTGAAGAAGGCAGACAGAGTCGCAGATTCTCCCTCTGCGTACCGTCCCATATGCCTGTTAGACGAGGCTGGCAAGTTATTCGAGAATTCTTGCCGCCCGTCTCAACGGGCATCTGTCGCGTGTCGGTCCCGATCTCGCCGAAAACCAGTTCGGTTTCCGACGGGAGCGTTCCACCATCGACGCGGTTCTGCGCGTCCGCTCCCCTGTCGGAGCAGGCTGTGTCCCGGGGCGGCGTGGCGTTGGCGATTAACATTGATATCGTCAACGCCTTTAATTCCTGCCCTGGGACGCGATAAGGGGACTTGTACACCATGGTGTTCCCCCTACCTGCACGGCGTGATCGCGGACTACTTGCGCGACAGGTACATCTTGTACGTGGACCGAGACGGTACGAGGATCCGGAGGAGATCCAGTGTGGGGTTCCACAGGGGTCGGTTTTGGGCCCGTTACTGTGGAATCTCGCCTACGACTCTGTTCTGCGAGTCGAGCTCCCGCTGGCGTTAATGTCGTCTGTTACGCTGACGACACGTTGGTGGTCGCCAGTGGGGACTCCTTCGAGAGGGCCAAGGAGCTCGCCGAGCAGGGCGGAAATCGTCGTCGCCAAAGTCCACGAGTTGGGACTGGAGGTAGCGCCTCACAAGACCGAGGCGCTATGGTTCCCTGAAACTGCCGCAGACGGGGAACCACCCGACTCGTGCGTCCGAGTAGGTGGGTCTGAAGTCAGAGTGGGGCGGTACATGAAGTACCTGGGCCTCACTCTGGACAGTCGCTGGGGCTTCGAAGAGCATTTCGAGCGCCTGGTCCCCCGGATCGAGAGGGTAGCGGGTGCTATGCACAGACTGCTGCCCAATCTCGGGGGACCGAGGGAGGAAGTTCGCCGCCTCTATGCCGGGGTCGTACGATCCGTAGCCCTGTACGGGGCGCCCGTCTGGGCGAAGAGGCTGGCCATCCGACGCTGTAGGACTAAGATCTACAGCGTCCAGCGTAGGATGGCCATACGGGTCGTACGAGGATACCGGACTGTATCGTTTGAGGCGGCGACAATCCTGGCTCGCTTTCCACCTCTTGATATACTGGCGGACATGGACGCGAGGGTGTATCACCGAATTCGCGTCCTACGCCAGAGCGGTGGTGGCGAGCCAGAAGAGGCGCTCGAGGCGGTAAAACGGCAGGAACGACGTATCGCATTCGCGACGTGGCGCGCAAGGCTCCGCGAGGAGCACTATGCGCGCAAACGCGTCGTCGGAGCATTCCTGCCGGTCTTCGAAGCCTGGATGCAGCGACGAGGAGGAAGACTCACCTACAGACTTACGCAGGTGATCACCGGGCACGGTTGCTTCGGTGATTACCTGTGTAAGATCGGTCGCAGGCGACGGCGAATTGCTTCCACTGTGGCGGCAACGACCAAGACTCCGCATCGCACACGCTCGCCGCTTGCCCGGCGTGGAAGCCGAGCGGCGGGTCTTGGTCGGTCACATCGGACGGAACCTGTCCTGCCAGCAGTCGTGTCGGCGATGCTGCGCGGGGAATCGGCGTGGAGGGCCGTAGCCTCCTTCTGCGAGACCGTAATGGTCCGAAAGGAGGCTGCCGAGCAGGATAGAGAGGACCGATCCTGCTCGAAGACGGGCCGACGCGGCGCTCGCGCGCCTCGTCACGGCCCTCCCGGTGATCCCCTACCGTAAACGGGGCCTACGGGTCGCTGACGATCGGAGTGGGGCTCCGACCGTCCAGTATGAGCGACCCCGAGGAGGACGACGGCACGACGTGGTACCGTGTCGTCGTGATAGTTCCGCGAGGGTTCTGGGGTGCGATCTTCTCGCGCACGCCCCGGGACAGGCTATCCCAGCGAAGCGCAGGGGGTTGCGGTTGCGTTCCTTACGGAGATCCCGCGACCCTCGCGAGCGTTGGTGGCGACCACCATGGGGTTTTAGTCGGTGCGAGTCCGACATAACCCATCCTTGCCCCACAGGGTATGCGTAGGCATTTCCCCATGTAAAAAAAAAAAAGGTTAGGTTAGGTTAGGTTAGGTTAGGTTGGGGTGCCACGTCAGAAAACCTCCTCGAGTGCCTGGTCGTTGAATTTCTCTTTGATACTTTTGTATCCGAGGGAAAGGCAACGCCGGGACGGTGCACCCTGGGCACTGGTGATAATACGTTGTTGCCAGTGGCGAATGTTCTGACAGGGGGGGATAGCTGCTCTGCGTGTCCCTCTGATAAGCGGAGGGCACAGTGGAGTGGCAGGGGGGTTGCATTTCCTTTTGATTTCCATATCCGGAGGAAAGGCAACCGAACGATGGAGCGCATTGGGCACTGGTGACGATACGTCGTTCTCAGTGCTCAATGCGAGGGTATATGTTGCATTTCTCCTTGATCAAAGTATCCGGGGGAAAGGCAACAAAATGAGGGTGTGCATTGGGAACTGGTGGCGATACGTCGTTGGCAGTGCCTAATGCTCACAGTGTGGGGGACGGGCTCGGTGTGCGCTTTTACTGCCGCCGGGCACTCAACCGTCGAGCGTTGTGGGAGGTTGCATTTCTCCTTGATTTCTGTATCCGGGGGAAAGGCAACAAATGATGGTGGGTATTAGGAACTGGTGACGATATATCGTTTCCAGTGCCTAATGCTCATAGTGGAGGGACGGGCTCGGTGTGCACTCACACTGCCGCCGGGCACTCAACCGTCCAAAACTGGGGAGTTACGTCGGCTCTCCCAGCGCGCCGTAACCCGCTGTACTTTCGTCAAAGACCCCAGTGTTGACGATAATGGGGTACGTCGAAGTGCAGTGGAGCGGAGGGCTTGCCTTAATTGGCCGGCCCGCGAGGAGTAAACCTCTATAAAAAATCAGACAGTGAAGTCTTGAAAACCTGTGGGTACCAGGCGACCCCCACAGTAAGTAGCCTTGTCACCGGAATAGGCGTCACCCGGGGACCGATATTTACTTCGTCCTATTATCGTGGGAACTAATATGGAATTTACTAAACAAACGAAAAGCATGTCGGAGATGAGTGAGGAGGGAGAGAGCGACTCTATGCAGAGCGTAGAGTCCCTTGAAGAGGAGAGGATTTTTGCGGGGAGAAAGCGACCGTCTACGGACGCAGGTTGCGGTTCCGGTCCGTTAATGGGCCGCCGATGAGGAAATTAGCAGGACAGTGGCAAGAACATCTGCCAAAAGAGGTCGAGGGAGACCCCAACGACGGGGAGTATGTCGGCGCGCAAGGTAAACAGGCGGCAGTCGCTGCTTTAAGGGATGAGGAGAGGATGGAGGCAGAGAGAGAGGTCGCATCTGCAGCCCGGCAACCATGAGCAGATTAACAACCCTGTCCGAGTCGTCGTCGAATGATGACGACTTCCAGGCAGCACGTCGCAACTGGGCAAGAAGATTGAGACAACATCGCACTCATAAACAAGGTTGCCTGTAAGTCGAAAAACCTGAAAGGCACATGGATTAAGGCGCTGAAAGACGCCGCAGAAGCGATAAAGGCGGACGCCCAAAGCACTACAAGTCGTTGCACCTCCGATGAAACCAGGAGGCTGCAGGCGAGCAACGCCCGCTTGCAAGATGAGGTTCAGCAATTGCGTAAAGAGGTGGCGGAGATGCGGTTGCGCATGGAGCAGCCCAGCATATTAGTTCAGCTCAATTCCAGCTGAGGGCAACGAGGATCTGGTACGTTCCATCATTTGTCAAGTGGGGACAATGATGAACGCCAGATTCGCGGCTCTTGAGGACCGCCTCCTCCCCGAAAAGCGCCTCCGTCCTCCGTTGGCGGCAGACGCGAGGGCAAGTGCGGTGCCTACCGCCTCTGCTGGTCCATCGCCTCCCCAGCTCCCCGGCTGCCCCGAAGCCGCCTGTCATTGCGGCTACCGGTGAACGGGCAGTCGTTGCTGGGGCTTCTGTGGCTCCGGCGCCCCTAAGGGGAAGGGAAAGGGCAAGCGGGCGATCAAAAAAGGGAGTGAGAAGGTTACTGAGTCTCGATCTCTGCCACCGGCACCTCATTCCATGGAGGAGCCGTGGACTACGGTGGTAAGAAAGGGGCTCAGAAACAAAGGAAACGGCAGGTCGTCAAGAGTCTGGCAATCCTGCACCGAGGCCAGCGAAGATTGCCACTCCTAGATCGGCCGCTGTCGTGGTGACACTGGCGCCTGAAGCGGTGGCGGCAGGTGTTACCTATGCGGAGGTTATCACCGAGGCGAAGAGAAAAGTCGACCTCTCCGCCCTCGGGATAACAGACCTGCGGTTCCGCACATGCGCCACTGGGGCGCGCATGTTCGAAATCCCCGGCGCAGACAGCGGCGACAGGGCGGACGGACTTGCCGATAAATTGAGGGAGGCGCTTGCATCCAAAGGTGTGCGGATAACCAGACCATCAAAGACAGTGGAGGTCAGAGTTGCTGGTCTGGATGATTCCGCCACTGTGGAGGAGGTGGTGACAGCCGTGGCCAAGGCCGGTGACTGCTAAGGAGGCGGTTAAGTGCAGCCAGATCCTACGGGATGTTGCAGGACTTGGGGTGGCCTGGGTCCGATGTCCCGTGGCGGCCGCCAAAAGGTCGCCGACGGCGGAAGGCTGATGATCTCGTGGGTCTCAGCTGTGGCGAACTAGTGGAGCCCACACCTCTGAATTACTTCCGCTGCATGGAGTCGGGACATGTGAGGGCCCAGTGCGACGCCGCAGTCGACCGGGGGGAGCTGTGCTTCCGTTGTGGTCAGTCTGGCCACAAGGCAGCGCAGTGTTCCGCCAACCCGCGTTGCGCTGTGTGTGTCGCAGCCAAAACCGGCCGACCACAGGATGGGAGGAAGGGCCTGCACCGCGCCTCCCAAGAGAGGAAAGGCCAGCTAGAACGTCACCGCCGAAGCAACAGGCCACCCAGGAACCACAAGTGGAGGCGATGGAGGAGGATCCGAAACCGGCCTCGCAATGAGCTACGGCCTTCGCGTAGTTCAGGCGAACGTCAACCACTGTGCTCGAGCTCAAGATCTGCTCTTTCAGGTATGGCACAGTGGTTGACCCGTAACCGTCGTTTCGGAACCCTACCTGGTTCCAGAAAGGGATGGCTGGGCGGGAGACGAGGAGGGACTGGTCGCGGTATTTGCCCGGACGACTGCTGGTGGCCCACCCATGGATTGGGTGGAGAAAGTCGCGGGTTCGTTGCGGCGCTGGTGGGGGATAGTCATTATTGGCATTTATTGTCCCCAGCAGAAGCCGCTCGAGTTCGAGGACTCTTGGGCGGTCGGAGCTCTCATTGGCAGGAATCACCCTCATCCTATTTTGGTGATGGGTGACTTCACCGCTAAGAACACCGTTTGGGGCTGTTCTGCCAGCGATACGCGGGGACGTTCCTGGAGGGTGGGCACTGTCCGTAGGACTGTGTCTGCTCAACCGGTTCCGGAACCCACATGCGTTCGGCCCCAGGGGAGCTCCGTTGTGGACCTAACCTTAGCCAGCACATCCATGGCGCGCCGGGTTCACGGGTGGGAAGTCGTGTCCGGGGTGGAGACGCTGTCGGACCATTTGTATATCCGCTTCAGCGTCTCCGACTCTGACGCGGCTCCGGTCCGATCCGGGCGAGCGGTCGTCCGTGGCGACGGCCCGCGATGGGCACTCAAAGCACCTCGACGGGAAGTTCTCTTCGAGGCTTCCTGGTGGAATCGTGGGTTTCCCGAGGTGCAGCAACCACTGCGTGGAGGACGAAGCGGTGGCGCTTCGCGCGTCGATGACTCGCGTCTGCGATGCGTCGATGCCACGGTTGGGGCCTCGACCGCCGAAAAGGCAGGTGTACTGGTGGTCCGCCGACATCATCTGAGCTGCGCACTGCGTGCGTAGTCGCGAGACGCCAGTACACGAGGCAACGCCGGAGGAGACGCCGTGACGATGCGGCCGAGTCATCGTTGCGCGACGCTTATGTGAGGGCCAAGCTTCGTCTTCAAATCGCCATCGGCGAGGCCAAGGCTGGGGCGAGAAACGAGCTGCTGGAGACTCTGAACCGTGATCCGTGGGGTCGCCCATACCGCATGGTGCGGAAACTTCGCCCATGGGCACCCCCTCCTGACATGATCTCAGCCCAGTTCGTGGACGCAGTGGTTGCAGCTCTGTTCCCCCAGAGAGAGGAACACACGCCGCCGACCATGGCTCCGACTGCGCTGGATGCGGTTGCTGACGGGGACGAGGTGGTACCGCCGGTAACCGCGGGAGAGTTCTTGGCCGCGATTCTTCGACTCCGTTCGAGGAATACGGCCCCAGGACCCGACGGTGTGCCTGGCCGTGCGTGGGTCCTAGCATCCGGCGCACTCGAGGGCAAACTCAGAGGACTATTCGATGCCTGCCTAACGCAGGGCCGTTTTCCACGGGTGTGGAAGGTGGGCACGATGGTCCTCTTGAGGAAGGAGGGGCGCCCGAGGGACTCGCCCTCTGCGTACCGGCCCATAGTGCTGTTGGACGAGGTGGCAAAGCTCTTTGAGCGTGTCATTGCCGGTCGCCTCGTCCGGCATCTGGTGGTCGATTACGTTTGAACCAATAACCAATTCGGTTTCGCGAGGGCAGGTCCACGATACATGCGATCATGCGAGTGAAGAGGACGGCGGAGGAAGCAGTCGCCCGGGGCGAGGTCGTCTTGGCGGTGTCTCTTGACATCGCCAACGCCTTCAACACCTTGCCCTGGAGTTGCATCAGGGAGGCACTCCGGTATCACCGGGTGCCGAACTACCTCCAGCGCATGATCGCGTCGTATCTCTCGGGCAGGTCGGTGGCGTATAGGTGTCGAAACGCGTGGCATAGTCGCGTAGTCTCGTGCGGTGTCCCACAGGGTTCGGTTCTCGGACCGCTCCTGTGGAACATCGGCTACGACTGGAGTGCTTCGCGGATCCCTACTGCGAGGCCTCTGCGTGACTTGCTATGCCGACGACACCTTGAAGTGACGGCAAGGGCAGCACCTATAGGGAAGTTACCGCCGTGCTACGGCGGGGAGTGGCCCGTAGTGAGTCGTATCCAGGCTGGGTCTCGAGGTGGCCCTCAACAAGTCTGAGGCCTTGTGTTTTCACGGGCCTCGGAACGCGCCACCCTCGCGCACATCGTAGTGGGCGGAGTTCGCATCGGCATCAAGTCTCAGATGAAATATCTGGGACTCACTTTGGACGGCCGATGGAACTTCGAGGTGCACTTCTAGGCTTATTGCCCAGGCTGCTGCGTGCGGCGGCCGCAGTCGGCAACTTGCTGCCGAATATCGGAGGTCGAATGCGGCTTGTCGGCGCCTGTACCTGGGCATGGTGCGCTCCATGGCGCTGTACAGGGCACCGTATTGGGTGACGCTCTGAATAGCCGGACAATCGCTCTTCTGCAAAGGCCCCAGAGGGCGATGGCGATCAGAGCGATCGAAGTCCACCACACGGTGTCCCACGAGGCGGCGTGTGTGCTGGCGGCGTCCCCTCCCTGGGAACTGGAGGCGAAAGTTCTCGCGTCCGTCTTCTTTTGGCGTGAGAGCTTGATCGCGGTGCGCCAGTTCCACCCACGAGGAGGTTGATGCAGCGAGGGCGGAGCGTCGAAGGGTCATGGTGCGGAGGTGGCAGCATGCACTTCGACAGCCCGAACCGGAACCACGACCGTAGAGGCGGTACGTCAGTCCTCGTGCAGTGGCTGGATAGACGTCACAGGTGCTCACCTTCGGTTGTCACCGGTGCTTTCGGGGCATGGATGCTTCCGGTACCTGCACTTGTCGGAGGAGCCAAGCGGGGCTGTCATCACTGCGACGGCTGCCTCGAAGACACGGCCCAGCACACGCTGGAGAGGTGTCCTCGGTGGGCGGAACAGCGCCGGGCACTCAGTGCCGTAGTGGGAAGGACCTGTCGCTGTCGGCCGTGGTTCGCGCTATGGTCGTCAGCCGAGAGGCATGGGCAGCAGTGCGCATTTACTGCGAAGCAGTAATATCCCACCAAGGAGGAGGCGGGCAGGTCGGGAGGCAGCCGCTTCGGATCCGGTGCAGACGCGCCGTATCGGGCGAAGACGCAAGAGCGTATGCGCTCGCCATTCCTCCCTGAATACGACTCGAGCTACGGACCCAGGGAGGTCCGTAGCTCAAAATAGTCAGCGAGGTGAGAGCGCGCCCACGTGTTCCCGCGCGCTCTTCGCAAGGATTTACCAACGGACGGGGGCCCACAAGAGCAGGCCGCCACTGCTGTGCACGCGGACGAATGCGCAAGCGTACCCGTATGCTGCAGCACTCGGTGGGCAGAAGGAACACCGTGGGGTTTTAGTCGGTGCGAGGAGTCGACATAACCCGCCCTCTCGTCCCCGCGGGGCGGGTATGCGTAGGCATTTCCCCACGAAAAAAAAAAAAAAAAAAAAAGGTTAGGTTGGGTTAGGTTAGGTTAGGTTAGGTTAGGTTCCCCCGACCCCCGAAGGGTTCTCCTTTGTGTCGTAGCGGGGGAAGCGTAACAAATGAAAGCGGGTCACCCACGGTGAAGCTAAGAGGAACCCAAATGGCCGGCCTAAAAGGCGCTCTAGAGGCCGGCCCGGGTAGCCGCTCGGGTGGGCTCTTTGTAACCTCGGATGCGTGTCGGTGGACTGGGGGCGGATGTGGCGGGCGAGGGCCCGTCTTTCCGCCACTCGGTAGCCGAGGCGGAGTCGCGGAGGGAGAGGAGTGTCGGTGTTTCGTTGCCGCTCTCCCTATCCTCCCGCGACTCAAGCGAGATCGCACCGCGTGATGCGGCTGTGGTGGGGCCGCGGGGAAGAGAAAGGTGTCGGTGTTTCGTTGCCGCTCTCCCCTGCTCCCGCGGCCGAACATCGGTCGGCGGTGGAGCCGCAGACCGCAGATCCACCGCAGGGGAGGCTGGGTTGGCTTAGTGCTTTCCTGGCCCCACTTGGCCTCTGGGGGCGGACTCGGGAGGAGTCCGTTTCCCACCTACAGAAGGAGGCCAAGGATGGAAGGCGCGTCCGTGTTCCGGCGCGCCTTGCCTGGAAGGGTGGAGAGAGGGGAAATGTCCTCCCCGGAGAAGGGCCGGTTTGCCGGCCAGCGCGAGCGGGTCGCGGAGGTGTGCGAAAGCGTTCCCGTGGCCTGCCGCATACGCGACGAAGGTGGAACACCATGGGGTTTTAGTCGGTGCAAGTCCGGACATAACTCCACCCTTGCCCCGCAGGGTGGGCGCGTAGGCATTTCCCCACGTAAAAAAAAAAAAAAAAAAAAAGGTTAGGTTAGGTTAGGTTAGGTTAGGTTAGGTTGGGTGCCACGTCAGAAACCTCCCCGAGTGCCTGTCGTTGAATTTCCTTTGATACTATTGTATCCGGGGAAAGCAACGCCGGGCCGAAAACCCCGGGTACTGGTGATGATACGTTGTTGCCACAGTGGCGAATGTTCTGACAGGGGATAGCTCTGCGTGTCCCTCTGAAGCGGAGGGCACTGCGGGAGTAGGTTGCATTTCCTCTTGATTTCGCATCCGGAGTGAAAGGCAAGATGGTGCGCATTGCGGCTGCGTGACGATACGTCAGTCCTCAGTTCTACTGCAGTGGGTGGGAGGTTGCATTTTCTCCTTGATCAAAGTATCCGGGGAAAGTAACAAAATGAAGGTGTGCATTGTGGTGGGTGGCGATACGTCGTTGGCAGTGTTCAATGCTCACAGTGTGGGGGCGGGTCGGTACTTACTGCCACCGGGCATTCAACCGTCGAGCGTTAGGGAGGCTGCATTTCTGATTTCTGAATCCGGGGAAAGGGGCAACAAATGACAGGGTGAACTGGCGACGATATATCGTTTCCAGTGCCTAATGCTCATAGTGGAGGGACGGGCTCGGTGTAAGCTTTACTGCCGCCGGGCACCAACCGTCGAGCGTTGTGGGAGGTTGCATTTCTCCTCTGGATTTCTGTATCCGTGCGCAACAAATGGTGCGCATTGGGAACTGGTGACGATACGTCGTCCCCAGTGCCCACGCGGGTGGAGGTTAAGCCTTTTCCCGATTTCGTATCCGGGGAAAGGCAACAAATGGGTGCATTGGGAAACTGGTGGCGACATCGTCGCTCCTGCGCCCAATGTGCAAGTGGAGGTTGCATTTCCTGATCAAAATCCGGGAAAGGCAACAGAGGGTGCGCATTGGGGAACCGATGGCGACACGTCGTCTCCCAGTGCCCAATGCGGGTGGAGGCTGCATTTCTCCTGATCAAAGTATCCGGGAAAGGCAACAAATGATGGTGGGTATTCGAACTGGTGACGATATATCGCTCTATGCCTAATGCTCATAGTGGAGGGATGGCCTGGTGTGCACTCACACTGCCGCCGGGCATTCAACCGTCACCGCCTTCCGCCGCAACCACCAAGGACCCCAGCATTGACGATTACGGGTACGTCGAAGTGCGGCGGGAGGAGGCCGGCCTTTAACCGGCCGGCCCGCGAGGAGTAAACCCCATAAAAAATCAGACAGCGAAGTCTTAAAACCTGGGGTACCAGGTTCCCCACAGCAAGTAGCCTTGTTCTGGAATAGGCGTCACCCGGAGACCGACATTTTATTTCGTCCTAACTCGTGGGAATAGATATGGAACATACAAAACTAAGAGAAGGAGACCCAGCGAAGAGTTGAGTCTGTAATAGCAGTAGACGGTCCCTCAAACATCCAGGACCAGAGCCAGGAGGGAAGATCAGTGCCCGTGGGACCAGTAGCCCCGGCATCGGGACAGGCGTGGACGCTTTGCGCGCCTAAGCACGCCTGTTGGGCGGTGAGAGTGACGGCGGAAGATCCGATGCCTCACTCAGGTCCGGGCAACCTCGGAGGTGTCCGCAAGGACAAGTAGGAAGGAGAGCCAAGTCATGACCGTCGTGGCCGACAAATTCCCCAGGCAGTCGCAGTCTCAGGCACGGACACGGAGGTGGTCGCTGACGAGGAGGATGGTATCTGGGATCCGACGGTGGCCCAGAACTTTACGAGGGCTATTGGCTTCCAAAACCCGCAGATCTGGAGGGAGATGGAGGCCGTCGTTCACGGACCCGGATGCCTCTATCCGGTCGTCTTGCTGGCGGTGGGATGCGGCCACCGACAAATCGGGCAACCCGCGGCCTATCTGTCCGGCTAGCCTGAGAATGGCAACCCGGGATTTTGTGGAGGCGGGCTACGTCGGAATCCGGCACGGAGGGCGGCCCAGCCCCCAACGTCGAGGCTCGGAAAGCGCGAGAATGCTGAGCTTCGGCTCGCAATTGGCCGAGCTCGGACGAAGGTGGGTAGGGCTGGAAGAGCCGGTGCTCTGCGGATGCAAGGGAACCTCAGGCAGCCATGCCTCCTCCCGCCCCTAGCGCCCGGAGGAAGAACGTCGAGAGGCCGATGGAGCGCTTGGGAGCGCTCGTAGAGGCAAGATTGGATGCCTTCGAGGCGGGTATTCCCGGAGGGCAACCCGGCCTCCCCCTGAAAGCGAGACCGGGGCAAACTTCCGCGAGCGTAGTGCCACTAACCGCAGCCGGTGCAGGAGGCACCGTCGCACCTCGCGGAAGACAAACACGAAGAAAATTCTCACCCTCCGGTGGCTGAGCTGTGCGGTGACACCGAGGCCACCAATTGAGAGGTGCCCGCAGAGCACTTCGTGGGCACAGTGGCCAAGAAGGCCAAAAGCCTAAGGCCCAACAGGCAGCGGCCCCTGCGGCCACCAAGGCAAAGCCAAAATAAAGGCGAAGCCCATACGCACACCGTCCAGCTGCCGTGACAGGACGTTGCCGACTGGCTCCTCCACCACCTACGCAAAAGTGATGGAGGCAGCCGTCGAAGATAAGGCTGGCGATTACCGGCATCGAGACCGTTCAACGGGCTGGGGACCGGTGGCTCCCTCTTGGAGATCAGCGGGTCCCGAGGGCAGTTCGAGGGCGGATTTGGTGGCAAAAATGCGTGAGGTCCTTTCAGAGATGGATGTCCAACTACGCCCGTCAAATCAGGCGACATTCGGGTGAAGGACTCGACGATGCCGCCGTCAGCCCGAGCGAGGTCGCAGCGGCTGTGGCTGAGGGTTCGGTGGACGACGTTACAATGGAGAGGTCCACCCATGCGTTTGGGCACGTGCTGGGTGCGGTGCCCCGCAGCAGCGGTGCAAAAGTTGTGACCGCCGGACGCGTGTGTGTGGGCTGGGTTCTGCTCGGGTAGAGCAGTTAGGAACCCAGGCCCACGCACTGCTTCCGGTGCCTGAAAGGGACACGTGGGCAGGTGCCCTAACCAGTAAAACTGGAGCACGCGTTGCTACGTTGTGGAGACCGGGCATTAGCCAAGGAGTGCAGAGCCCCTGCACTCAAATGTCCACTGTGCTGGACCCGGGGCCGCCCCCAACGTTTTGGCAAGAGGTGCGCCCCACACAGAAGAGAGGTAGAAGGACAAGGAGAGTCCTCCCTACCACCACAAGCGTGGCAGTCCCGGCGGAACCAGCCGCAACCCCGAGCACCAGCTCGGGAAATGGAGGTCGCTTAGGCCCTTCGCACCCCCTCATAAACCTACAGAGCAACCTGAATACCGCCGCAATGCTCAGCATTTGCTTCATGCAGACCATTGCGGAGTGCCGGGTTGCACTGGCAGCAGTGGCGGAGCCCTATGCTGCCGGACCACCCTCGCTGGTTCGGCGATGAGCTGTTCCGTGGCGACTGGGGTGGTGAGGTGTCTCACCCGCTCCCTATTGGGAAGGGGTCAGGGCTTCGCAGTGCAATGGGGCACCCTGGCCAGTTATTGCCACGTTCCTCCCGGGCGAGGTCACTCACGACTACGATAGGTACCTGGACGAGGTGGCACTCTGCGTTCGCAGGTGCCTCCCTCGTCCGTCGATTGTCCCGGGAGATCAACGCCCACCCAGGGCGGGGAATCCCAGCGACAATCCGAAGGGAGAGACGGTGATGGAATGGGCGGTTGGATTGGACCTCCGATTGGCAAATCAGTCCGTGGCACGCGTGCGGTGGCAGGGGGAGTCGGTCGTGGATCTTATGGCGACTCCCGCTGCGATGCGCATGTTGTCGGGCTGGCGGGTTGCAGAGGAGGTGGTCACGCCATCCGACCACCGCCATATTTTATTCGATCTTGCAATCCGCCGCCCTGATCGCCGATAATAATTCAGCCGCCGAGAAGGCAGTCACACGCGACGTTGGTGTCTCGCGCACCGAGATTTCGGTTTCGGGGCCGCCGCCAACGTCGCGATATGGCCAGAAAGCGCCGAAGAGGTTCCGTCCGATCCGAACTGGTTCCGGGACAATGATGACGCGTATTTGTACGCTCATGCCCTGACCACGCCCTGCTAAGCGGTGTACGTATCGGCAGAGATCGCGGAGCTGCGAGCGATCTGGGTTTGCGGAGCCGACGCCAGTACACCAGAGCTCCGAAGGAGGCGAAGGCGAGCTCCGAGTGAGGATATAGCCAGACTCTACGATATCGAGCGGCCACGAAGGCGTTGTGAGGCAGCCATTTGCAACGCCAGGTCTGGTTCTGGAGAGACTTGAGGACTCAACGAGGATCCGGGGCGTCCAAGGATGGTGCTAGAAAAGCCTGTCCTGGACGCCGCCGGTGACGGAAACTCTCGATCCGGCCCTTTGGGAAGAGTGATTAGCTCGTTTCCGGAGTGGCCATCAAGTCCTCAGTCTACCCCCAATCTTCGCTCTCATTGGAGGAAGAATGGGGTGACCGCACAGGAGCTCGACCGAGCCGTGGGCCGCTTTGCGAGGCCGGAACATCAGCGCCGGGACCCGACGGAATTCCCGTCGGGTCTGGCAGTTCACACCAACAGGCTGAGGCAGCTGTTCACCAGCCGCCTCCGTAACTCCTCGTTCTGGCCTGGAAGGAGGCCCGACTGGTCCTCTTTGAAGAAGGCAGACAGAGTCGCAGATTCTCCTCTGCGTACTGTCCTGATATGCCCAGAAATTAGACGAGGCTGGCAAGTTATCTGAGAGAATTCTGCCGCCCGTCTCAACGGGCATCTGTCGCGTGTCGGTCCCGATCTCGCTGAAAACTGCCTGGTTTCCGAGGAGCGTTCCACCATCGACGCGGTTCTGCGCGTCCGCTCGTCGGAGCAGGCTGTGTCCTGGCGGCGTGGCGTTGGCGACAATACTGATATCGTCAACGCCTTTAATTCCCTGCCCTGGGACGCGATAAGGGGGACTTGTACACATGGTGTTCCCTACCTGCACGGCGTGATCGCGACTACTTGCGCGACAGGTACATCTTGTACGGGACCGAGACGGTACGAGGATCCGGGAGGGAGATCCGCGGTTCCACAGGGTCGGTTTTGGGCCCGTTACTGTGGGAATCTCGCCTACGACTCTGTTCTGCGAGTCGAGCTCCCCGCTGGCGTTAATGTCGTTCGTTACGCTGGACGACACGTTGGTGGTCGCTGTGGGGACTCCTTCGAGAGGGCCAAGGAGCTCGCCGAGCTTGGGGCGGAAATCGTCGTCGCCAAAGTCCACGAGTTGGGGATTGGAGGTAGCGCCCTCACAAGACCGAGGCGCTATGGTTCCACAAACTGCCGCGGAGGGAACCACCCGACTCGTGCGTCCGAGTAGGTGGGTCTGAAGCCAGAGTGGGCGGTACATGAAGTACCTGGGCCTCACTTGACAGTCGCTGGGGCTTCGAAGAGATTTTACGCCTGGTCTCCCGGATCGAGAGGGTAGCGGGTGCTGCGCACAGACTGCCGCCTAACTGGGGACCGAGGTTCGCCGCCTCTATGCCGGGGTCGTACGATCCGTAGCCCTGTACGGGGCGCCCGTCTGGCGAAGAGGTTACATCCGACGCTGTAGGACCTCAAGATCTACAGCGTCCAGCGTAGATGCACATAATGGGCCGTACGATACCGGACTGTATCGTTTGAGGCGGTGACAATCCTGGCTCGCTTTCCACCTCTTGATATAATTATGACATGGACGCGAGGTGTATCACCGACCCGCGTCCACGCCAGAGCGGTGGTGGCGAGCCAGAAGAGGCGCTCGAGGCGGTAAAACGGCAGGAACGACGGTCGCATTCGCGACGTGGCGCGCAAGGCTCCGCGAGGGAGCACTATGCGCGCAAACGCGTCGTCGGAGCATTCCTGCCGGTTCGAAGCCTGGATGCAGCGACGAGGAGTGAAGACTCACTCCACAGATTCTGAGCCAGCAGGTGATCACCGGGCACGGTTGCTTCTGGTGATTACCTGTGTAAGATCGGTCGCGAGGCGACGGCGAATTGCTTCCAGCGGCAACGACCAAGACTCCGCATCGCACGCTCGCCGCTTCGCCCGGTGGGAAGCCGAGCGGCGGGTCTTGGTCGGTCACATCGGACGGAACCTGTCCCCGCCAGCAGTCGTGTGTCGGCGATGCTGCGCGGGGAATCGGCGTGGAGGGCCGTATTCTGCGAGACCGTAATGGTCCGAAAGGAGGCTGCCGATAGAGAGAGGACCGATCCGCTCGAATGGCCGACGCGTGGCGCTCGCGCGCCCGTCACGGCCCTCCCGGTGATCCCCTACCGTAAACGGCTCTACGGTCGCTGACGATCGAGTGGGGCCTGACCGTCCAGTATGAGCGACCCCGAGGACGACGGCACGACGGTACCGTGTCGTCGTATAGTTCCATGAGGGTTCTGGGTGCGATCTTCTGCACGCCCCCGGGACGGGCTATCCAGCGAAGGCAGGGGGTTATGGTTGCGTTCCATGGAGATCCCGCGACCCTCGCGAGCGTTGGTGGCGACCACCATGGGGTTTTAGTCGGTGCGAGTCCGACATAACCCATCCTGCCCCCTGCAGGGGTGGTATGCGTAGGCATTTCCCCATGTAAAAAAAAAAAAAAAAAAAAAGGTTAGTTAGGTTAGGTTAGGTTATTGGGGTGCCACGTCAGAAAACCTCCTCGAGTGCCTGGTCGTTGAATTTCTCTTGATACTTTTGTATCCGAGGGAAAGGCAACGCTGACGGTGCACCTGGGCACTGGTGATAATACGTTGCTGCCAGTGGCGAATGTTCTGACAGGGGATAGCTGCTCTGCGTGTCCCTCTGAGCGGGAGGGCACAGTGGAGTGGCAGGGGGCTACTTCCTTTGATTTCCATATCCGGAGGAAAGGCAACTGAACGATGGAGCGCATTGGCACTGGCAGATGATACGTCAGTTCCCAGTGCTCAATGCGTGAGGGTATAGCGTTGCATTTCTCCCGATCAAAGCATCCGGGGAAAGGCAACAAAATGAGGGTGCATTGGGAACTGGTGGCGAGATACGTCGTTGGCAGTGCCTAATGCTCACAGTGTGGGGACGGGCTCGGTGTGCGCTTTACTGCCGGGCACTCAACCGTCGAGCGTTGTGGGTGGTTGCATTTCTCCTTGATTTCGTATCCGGGGAAAGGCAATGATGGTGGGTATTAGGAACTGTGACGATATATCGTTTCCAGTGCCAATGCTCATAGTGGAGGGACGGCTCGCGTGCACACTGCCGCCGGGCACCAACCGTTCAAAACTGGGGAGTTCGGCTCTCCCAGCGCCGTAACTGTACTTTCGTCAAAGACCCCAGTGTTGACGATAATGGGGTACGTCGAAGTGCAGTGGAGCGGAGGGCTTGCCTAATTACCGGCCCGCGAGGAGTAAACCTCTATAAAAATCAGACAGCAGTCTTGAAAACCTGTGGGTACCAGGCGACCTCACAGTAAGTAGCCTTGTCACCGGAATAGGCGTCAGTTCGGGACCGATATTTACTTCTGTCCTATTATCGTGGGAACTAATATGGAATTTTACTTTTAAACAAACCAAAAGCATGTCGGAGATGAGTGAGGATGGAGAGAGCGACTCTATGCAGCGTAGAGTCCCTGAAGAGGAGGAGGATTTTGCGGGGAGAAAGCGACCGTCTACGGACGCAGGTTGCGGTTCCGGTCCGTTAATGGGCCATGATGAGTGAAATTAGCAGGACAGTGGCAAGAACATCTGCCAAAAGAGGTCGAGGAGACCCCAACGACGGGAGGCGGTCGGCTCTCGCCAAGGCCAAACAGGCGGCAGTCGCTGCTTTGGCGGGATGAGGAGGATGGAGGCAGAGAGGTCGCATCTGCAGCCCGACAGCTCCTGCGCCGATCAACCCGTCCGAGTCGTCGTCGAATGATGACGACTTCCAGGATGGCGTCGCAACTGGGCAAGAAGATTGAGGACAACATCGCACTCATAAAACAAGGTTGCCTGTAAGTCGAAACCTGAAAGGCACATGGATTGCTGCTGAAAGACGCCGCAGAAGCGATAAAGGCGGACGCCCAAGCATCTTCACAGAGTCGTTGCACCTCCGATGAAACCAGGAGGCTGCAGGCGAGCAACGCCCGCTTGCAAGAGAGGTTCAGCAATTGCGTAAAGAGGTGGCGCGGAGATGCGGTTGCTACGGAGCAGCCCAGCATAGTTCCAGCCCAATTCCAGCTGAGGGCAACGAGGATCTGGTACGTTCCATCATTTGTCAAGTGGGGACAATGATGAACGCCAGATTCGCGGCCTTGAGGACCGCCTCCTCCCCGAAAAGCGCCTGTCCTCCGTTGGCGGCAGACGCGAGGGCAAGTGCGGTGCCTACCGCCTCTGTTGGTCCATCGCTCCCCAGCTCCCGGCTGCCCTGAAGCCGCCTGTCATTGTGGCTACCGGTGAACGGGCAGTCGCTGCTGGCTTCTGTGGCTCCGGCGCCCCTAAGGGAAGCGGAAAGGGCGCGGAGCTGATCCAAAAAGGGGAGGAGAAGGTTACTGAGTCTCGATCTCGCCACCGGCACTCATTCCATGGAGGAGCCGTGACTACGGTGGTAAGAAGTGTCTGTGAAACAAAGGCGGCAAGGTCGTCAAGATTCTGGCAATCCTGCACCGAGGCTGAAGATTGCCACT
This sequence comes from Teinopalpus imperialis, assembly GCA_029286865.1. Taxonomy (NCBI): domain Eukaryota; kingdom Metazoa; phylum Arthropoda; class Insecta; order Lepidoptera; family Papilionidae; genus Teinopalpus; species Teinopalpus imperialis. Next base: position 29,173 of record JAGSMU010000519.1, read on the forward strand.
CCCAGATCGGCCGCTGTCGTGGTGACACTGGCGCCTGAAGCGGTGGCGGCAGGTGTTACCTATGCGGAGGTTATCACCGAGGCGAAGAGAAAGTCGACCTCTCCGCCCTCGGGATAACAGACTAGGTTCCGCACATGCGCCACTGGGGCGCGCATGTCTGAAATCCCCGGCGCAGACAGCGGCGACAGGGCGGACGGATCTCTGCCGATAAATTGAGGGAGGCGCCAGACCAAAGGTGTAGGATAAACTGCATTCATCAAAGGTGGAGGTCAGATAGCTGGTCTGGATGATTCCGCCACTGTGTGGAGGAGGTGGTGACAGCCGTGGCCAAGGCCGGTGACTGCCCCGGGCGAGGCGGTTAAGTGCAGCCAGATCCTACGGGATGTTGTAGACTTGGGGTGGCCTGGGTCCGATGTCCCCGCGGCGGCCAAAAGGTCGCCGACGGCGGAAGGCTGGATGATCTCGTGGGTCTCAGCTGTGGCGAACCAGTGGAGCCCACACCCTGAGGTGCTCCCCGCCGCATGGAGTCGGGACATGCCCAGTGCGACGCCGCAGTTTGGGGGAGCGCTTCCGTTGCGGTCAGTCTGGCCACAAGGCAGCGCAGTGTTCCGCCAACCCGCGTTGCGCTGTGTGTCGCAGCCAAAACCGGCCGACCACAGGATGGGAGGAAGGGCCTGCACCGCGCCTCCCAAGAGAGGGAAAAGGCCAGCAGAACGCTACCGCCGAAGCAACAGGCCACCCAGGAACCATACAAGTGGAGGCGAGGAGGAATCCGGAAACCGGCCTTCGCACGAGCTACGGCCTTCGCGTAGTTCAGGCGAACGTCAACCACTGTGCTCGAGCTCAAGATCTGCTCTTTTCAGAGTATGGCACAGTGGTTGACCCATCGGTTGCCGTTTCGAACCCTACCTGGTTCCAGAAAGGATGGCTAAGGGGACGAGGAGGGACTGGTCGCGTATTTGCCCGGACGACTGTTGGCGGTGGCCCACCCATGGATTGGGTGGAGAAGGGTCGCGGGTTCGTTGCGGCGCTGGTGGGGATAGTCATTATTGGCATTTATTGTCCCCCAGGCAGAAGCTGCCCGAGCCTGAGGGGACTTTGGGCGAGGTCAAGCCTCATTGGCAGGAATCACCCTCATCCTATTTTGGTGATGGGTGATTCCCCACGCTAAGAACACCGTTTGGGGCTGTTCTGCCAGCGATACGCGGGGACGTTCGGCACGTCCGTAGGACTGTGTCTGCTCAACCGAGTGGAACCCACATGCGTTCGGCCCCAGGAGCTCCGTTGTGGACCTAACCTTAGCCAGCACATCCATGGCGCGCCGGGTTCACGGTGGAAGTCGTCCGGGGTGCAGACGCTGTCGGACCATTTGTATATCCGCTTCAGCGTCTCCCGACTCTGACGCGGCTCCGGTCCGATCCGGGCGAGCGGTCGTCCGTGGCGACGGCCCGCGATGGGCACTCAAGACCTCGACGGGGAAGTCTTCGAGGCTTCCCTGGTGGAATCGGGTTTCGCAGCAGCAACCACTGCGTGGAGGACGAAGCGGTGGCGCTTCGCGCGCGTCGATGACTGGGTGTCTGCGATGCGTCGATGCCACGGTTGGGGGCCTCGACCGAAAAGGCAGGTGTACTGGTATCCGCCGACATCGCTGAGCGCACTGCGTGCGTAGTCGCGAGACGCCAGTACACGAGGTACCGGAGGAGACGCCGTGACGATGCGGCTGAGTCAATGTTGCGCGACGCTTATGTGAGGCTGCTTCGTCTTCAAATCGCCATCGGCGAGGCCATGAGAAACGAGCTGCTGGAGACTCTGGAACCGTGATCCGTGGGTCGCTCCATACCGCAGGTGCGGGGGAAACTTCGCCCATGGCACCCCTCTGACGCGGAGTTCCAGCCCCAGTTCGTGGACGCAGTGGTTGCAGCTCTGTTCCCAGAGAGAGTGAACACACGCCGCCGACCATGGCTCCGACTGCGCTGGATGCGGCTGCTGACGGGGACGAGGTGGTACCGCCGGTAAATCATGGAGAGTTCCTGGTCAAGATTCTTCGACCTGTTCGAGGAATACGGCCCCAGGACCCGACGGTGTGCCTGGCCGTGCGGGTCCTAGCATCCGGCGCACTGAGGGCAAACTCAGAGGACTATTCGATGCCCGCCTAACGCAGGGCCGTTTTCACGGGTGGAAGGTGGGCAATGATGGTCCTCTTTGAGGAAGAGGCCTGAGGGATTCGCCCTCTGTACCGGCCCATAGTGCTGTTGACGAGGTGGCAAAGCTCTTTGAGCGTGTCATTGCCGGTCGTCCGGCATCTGGTGGGTCGGTCCGGATTTGAACAATAACCACCCGTTTTCGCGAGGGCAGGTCCACGATACACGCGATCATGCGAGTGAAGAGGGACGGCGGAGAAGCAGTCGCCCGGGGCGGTCGTCTTGGCGGTGTCTCTGACATCGCCAACGCCTTCAACACCTTGCCCTGGAGTTGTGATCAGGAGGCACTCCGGTATCACCGGGTGCCGAACTCCAGCGCATGATCGTCGTATCTCTCGGGCAGGTCGGTGGCGTATAGGTGTCGAACGCGTGGCATAATGCGAAGTCTGTGCGGCAGTCCCACAGGGCTGGTTCTCGGACCGCTCCTGTGGAACATCGGCTACGACTGGGTGCTTCGCGGATCCCTACCGCGAGGCCTCTGTGACTTATGCCGACGACACCTTAGCGACGGGCGGCACCTATAGGGAGTGCACCATACGCGTTACAGCGGAGTACCACGTAGTGGGTCGTATCCGAAGGTTGGTCTCGAGGTGGCCTCAACGCCCGAGGCTCCAGGTTTTCACGGGCCTCGAAACGCGCCACCTCGCGCAATATCAGTGGGCGGAGTTCGCATCGGCATCAAGTCTCAGATGAAATTATCTGGGACTCTTTGACGGCCGAGAACTTCGAGGTGCACTTCCTAGGCTTATTGCCCAGGTTGCCAGAGGCAAGTGGCGGCCGCAGTCGGCAGCTTGCTGCCGAATATCGGCATTTGTCGGCGCCTGTACCTGGGCATGGTGCGCTCCATGGCGCGTACGGGCACCCGTGTGGAGTGACGCTCTGAATAGCCGGATAATCGCTCTGCAAAGGCCCCAGAGGGCGAGGAGATCAGAGCGATCCGGGGGGTACCACACGGTGTCCCACGAGGCGGCGTGTGTGCTGGCGGCGTCCCCTCCCTGGGGAACTGAGGCGAAAGTTCTCGCGTCCGTCTTCTTTGGCGTGAGAGCTGATCGGTGCGCCAGTTCCCACCCAATGAGGATGTTTACGCAGCGAGGGCGGAAAGCGTCGAAGCGTCATGGTGCGGAGGTGGCAGCATGCACTTCGACAGCCCCGGGCCGGAACCATGACCGCAGAGGCAGTACGTCCAGTCCCTCGTGCAGGCTGGATAGACGTCACGGAGTGCTCACCTTCCGGTTGTCACAGGTGCTTTCGGGCACGGATGCTTCGGGAAGTACCTGCACTTGATCGGAAGGAGCCAAACGAGGGCTGTCATCACTGCGACGGCTGCCCGGAAGACGGCCCAGCACACGCTGGAGGTGTCCTCGGTGGCGGAACAGCGCCGGCACTCAGTGCCGTAGTGGGATAATCGCCGCCGTCGGCCGGTTCGCGCGCTATGGTCGTCAGCCGAGAGGCTGGGTGCAGTGCGCATACCGCGAAGCAGTAATAACCACCAAGGAGGAGGCGGAGTTGAGTCGGGAGGCAGCCGCTTCGGATCCATCCGCAGACCGTATCGGGCGAAGACGCGGAGCGTATGCGCTCGCCATTCCTCCCGAATATGACTCGAGCGACCCGGGGAGGTCCGTAGCTCAAAATGAGTCAAGGAGGGCAGGAGCGCGCCCCGTGTTCCCGCGCGCTCTTCATAAAGGTTTACCAACGGACGGGGCCTCAAGAGCGAGCCGCCACTGCTGTGCACGCGGACGAATGCGCAAGCTGCACCCGTATGCACAGCACCTCGGTGGGCAGAAGGAACACCGTGGGGTTTTAGTCGCGAGTCCGACATAACCTGCCCGGCACCCGCGGGGGCGGGTATGCAGGCATTTCCCCACGAAAAAAAAAAAAAAAAAAGGTTAAAGGGGTTTAGCCAGGGTTAGGTTAGGTTCCCCCGACCCCGAAGGGTTCTCGCTGTCGTAGCGGGGGCTTAGTAACCGTGGCTTGGCCGCCCACGGTGAAGCTTAAGAGGATTTCCAAATGGCCGGGCCTAAGGCGCCTGGAGGCCGCCTGAGGTGGCTGCCCGGGCTCTCGTGAGCCAACCTCGGATGCGTGTCGGTGGACTGCTGGGGGCGGATGTGGCGAGCGAGGCCGTCTTCCCGCCCCTCAGTAGCCGAGGCGGAGTCGCGGAGGAGAGAGGTCGGTTTTGCTGCCGCTCTCCTGGTATCCTCCGCGACTCAAGCGCGTCGCACCGCGATGCGGCTGTGGTGGGGCCGCGGGGAAGAGGAGGTCGGTGCTCGCTGCCGCCTCCCCTGTCCCTCCGGTGGCCGAACATCGGTCGGCGGTGGAGCCGCAGACCAGATCCACCGCAGGGGCTGGGCTTTAGCGCTTCTGGCTCCTCATGCCCTGGGGCGGACGGGACCTGTTTCCACCTGGCCAGGAGGCCGAGGATGGAAGGCGCGTCCGTGTTCCGGCGCGCCTTGCCTGAGAGGGTGGAGAGGGAACAAGTCCTCCCCGAGAGCGGGGCCGGTCGGCCAGCGCAGGCGGGTCGCGGAGGTGTGCGAAAGCGTTCCCGTGGCCCCCAAGCATAGCCGCGACGAAGGTGGAACACTGCTGTCGGCCGGTGCGAGTCCGACATTCCATCCTTGCCCCCTGCAGGTGGGTGGCGTAGGCATTTCCTGGGCGTAAAAAAAAAAAAGGTTAGGTTCCCCCCGAAGGGTTCTCGCTTTGTCAGCAATAGTAACCGTGGCTTGGTCACCCACGGTGAGGCTTAAGAGGAACCCAATGGCCGCCTGCGTCGGCCGGCTCCGGCAGGCTGCCCAGGAGGGCCTGTAATGAAGCCCACCTCGGAAGCGTACGGTGGACTGCTGGGGGCGGATGTGGCGGAGCGAGGCCGTCTTCTGCCCTCAGCAGCCGAGGCGGAGCCGCGGAGGAGAGGAGGTCGGTGCGTTGCCGCTCTCCCTATCCCTCCGCGACTCAAGCGGGGTCGCACCGCGTGATGCGGCTGTGGTGGGGCCGCGGGGGAGAGCAGCCAGCCGCGCTGCCGCCTCCCCTGTCCTCCGCGGCCGGTCGGTCGGCGGTGGAGCTGCAGACCAGATCCACCCGCAGGGCTGGGCTGGCTTAGCCTTGGCCCCCATGGCCTCTGGGGGCGGACCGGGGAGTCCTCGCTTCCACCCATGAGGGAGGCCGATGGAAGGCGCGTCCGTGTTCCGGCGTCTGGCAGGAGAGGTGGAGACGTCCTCCCCGGATGGGGCCGGCTTGCCGGGCCAGCAGGCGGTCGCGAGGCGTGCGAAAGTTGTTCCCGTAACCCCGCCATACGCGACGAAGGTGGAACACCATGGGTTTTAGTCGGTGCAAGTCCGACATAACTCCACCCCGTCTCCGCAGGGTGGGTATGCGTAGGTATTTCCTGGAAAAAAAAAAAAAAAAAAAAAAAGGTTAGGTTAGGTTGCTTAGGTTAGGCCAGTTGCTAGGCTAGGTTTTTTTGACCCTCATTTCTGGGGCCCTTGTATGTACACCCCTGGACATGATAACTCAGGGACTTTTTGTTCTTCTAACATTATCCACTTGGCTAATTCATTTTTTAGTCGAGTCTTTCCCCGTATACATCGTATTCCCATTCTCATATATTTCTTCTTAGTCAAACTTAATATATATAGTTCCAAATTTAGTTACTATGCAGTATATATAATCCAAATATTCACACACATACCAACATCCTCATACATTCATTTTGTTTTATTTGTCGTATAGCTTCATCGCCACACGCTTGCAGAAATGCAGGAAATTTCGCTAAAATTCTGCTACTGATAAGGACTGCAAGTTTATTTATTGTTACTTTAAACCTGTGTAGCTCTCAACATTGAGCTTCCTCCCTGCGTTGACAGGACACTCCGTTATGAGGTGCAAGATATCTTGATGGTGTCGTCACAGACACACGACGGGCTCTCTTTACACCTGAAGCGGTTCAAGACAGAAACCGCCGGCCCGTGAACACCTGCACAGACAGAGCGTCCATCTCCAGGTTTTTAATCACGCTGAAGGCTTCTGACGCGTCCGGGAAGGCTTTTGCGACGGAAGCCGTAAGTTCCTCTCGATAATTCTGTTCCATCTATCAACCGACCTAAACGATTTCGTCGCTTCGACGAACGAGACAGGGCATCGATCGTAGTCCCCGACTTGTCCTTCTTTGGTCTTAATTGCAGCCTTTGCAAGTTCGTCCGCCCTCCTCGTTCCCCTCCAAACCTGCGTGGGCTTTCACCCATGTTAGGGGAGATGTTCTTCCCACGTCCCCGCAAATGTGGCCAGATGTTTTGTCGTGCTTTCACCGCGAGGGGATGCAGGGAATCCGGGTTAATAAATCGTTTGAGGGCGGACCGAGTCGCAATAGACCCCGAAGTTCCGTGCAGAGTGCCGTAGTGCCCACTGGTGGCTTCACTCGATTGCCAGCAATTCCGCCTGGTAGACGGTGCAGTAATCACCCGCTTGAGTTTTCGGTATTCTTTCGCCGCGCTCTATCCAAATGGATAGTGCCGTCTGACTTTCCCTCGATTTTACTACCGTCGGTGGTAGCCTCGCTTGCGTAGGCAATCCACACCGTCCCCTATGCAGGTGAAGTCTCAGCTCCAGCCTTTCGGCAGGATGTGGCATCCTCGGCGTAGGGAGTCCCAGTCTCCATATCCCAGTCCCCTACCACTTCGCCGCGATATGCCTCTTTACTTGGTAAAGAGAAGCCGCTTCCCCTGATCTATATCCAGGGGAAGTAACTACGCAGCAGGGCTGAATGTGAGACGGTCCTATAATACCACAATCTTCGACAAACCCTCTGCACGGAGTCCAGCTGCTTGGCAGACTTTAGTGTCGCCGACGCCCATGCGCCCGCAGCGTACATGATCGTCGGCTCCACCACCGCCGTATAAATGGTTCTAAATCCACCTCGGGGTTCAACTCTATTGATCTTTAGCGGCTCCCGATAGTTGGACGTACAGACTCTGCTCTTCCGACACACATTTGCAATGTGCGTTGAACGTGAGTCCGTCGTCCACCGTGAGGCCGAGTATCTGATGTTCTTGGAGAGCTCGATCTCACACCGCCCATGGTCAGGAGTGGTGAGTCAAACTTCAGCTTCCTCGTCACTACCATAGCCTTAGTTTTGTGTGCTGCGAAGTTTAGCTTATTTTGACCCCACCCCCGAACATAATCGAGTACCGGTTCGCTCTCCGTTGCACTTCTAGTGCATTGTCCCCTCGAGATAATCAAACCACGTCATCAGCAAAGGCCTGACAGTATACCCTCTGCCCCACCTCTTCCAGAAGAGGATTAAGCAGCAGGTTCCACAGCGTAGACCCCAATGGATCCTGCATCGCACCCTTGTCGTACGCTTGACCTATTCCGCACTGGCGAACCTGACGCACTGATCGTGATCGCTAAGATAGCTGTCACCAGGGCGCCTCAGGTCCACCGGGCATCCGGTCTCCGCCAGTTCGAGTTCGATCGCGGGCCACCACGCATATCGAATGCTCCTCTATGTCCGACACCCAAACAATGAGCTTTTTCTCACGAAGCCGATCATTTAGGTAAACCCATCATGGCACAGAGGGAGTTCGTACTACGTTGCGGCATGAAGCCGCAATTGGCTGTCACTGATCTAGCACTATGTGCCACCTGATTCTCTGGACAACCATCTTTCGCAGATCTTACCCAGTACCGCAAGAGGATCCCATGGGCCCTGTAGGACTTAGGGTCCGCGTATGTCCTTTCCGGCTTCCGTATGACCATTTCACTACAGCTTCCTTCCACCTTGCAGGGAAGTAAGAGTGACTTCTAGGCACTTGTTCATAAGTGCGAGGAACAGGTCAGGGTCCAGTGTGATTGCTGTACAGCAGATGTCGGAGGTAAGCAATAATCCATTCCAGGCGCCTTTATTGAACGACGCGGCCCACAGCAGTTCGCTCTGGTGAATGGTGGTTACAGAGTCATCACGCAGCCCCTCATTTATTGCATTCGCAATTTCTCTTTACTTGCTTGTGTTCCATCGTCGTCGATTATCCTGAGCTAGAACGTATCCGCCAGCAATTTGGCCGACTCCTGCCCTCCCAGTACTACTCATTTCAAGGTACCAGAGGAACGTCCTCTGTCTCACCGCTGTACGTCTAATCACCCGGTATATACCGTCCCACATCGACTCCTATCTTGCTGGCCGCAGAAGGCCTTCCAGCTGGCGGTTTGCGCTTTACTCAAGGAAATAGTTTTCCTTGGCCTCAAGGTACTGCTCGACAACCCACTCTCGGCGGATCGGTGCAGCGCAAGAGATTCTGCGCTTTTTCCGCGGACCCTTTTGAGGTTAGTGAGTTCCACCGTCCACCAGGGCAATCCCATAACTTCCTTACTGCTGACTTTTTAAGTGTTTTTTCACACGTTTCCTGTATGGTGCTTGTTAGTTTTGTTATTATTTGTTCCAAATCTTCTGTATTTTAATTTCTTCTATTTGCTATATTTATTTCGTTGTTTTGTTAATTGGCGAGTTCCTTACGGAACTCGCTCCAGTTTGCTTTTCTGGTATTGTATTTTGTCGTTCTTTAATTCTATGGTTCTATTGTTGTGTATATTAATTAAATAGATGGCCCCGTGGTCGGAGTTTGTCACTCCATCTCTCCAGGCGCCAGCCATCGATCCTCCTCAGGATACCGCTGAGCAAACTGTCGTCCACATAGCTGGTAAATCTTCTGCCGCCCCCATGGTGTCGAAAGTGGCTCGGTTCCCCGTTGAGTAGGTGGAGCTCAAGCTCGTCGAGCATTAAAGCCACCTCTGTTCCTCCGTCTTCGACTTCCCACCAAGAGTTCCATGCGTTCACATCCCACCCAATATCACGCGTCTCTGGTGCCCATACCTACTACCGCGGCCGTGATGTCGTTAAGATAGGGGCGATGGGCTTATCACCCTCAAGGTATCACGGAACTACCCGATATCCCAGGCTAAATCCTCAACTTGGCAACTGCGATATTCTCAGTTGTCAAGTCCGGAGGACACTGGGTGATCTGGATAGCTCCATCGAACACTACAATGGCGGCTTTGATAACCCGCTCGGGTTAGGGCTCCTCGCGCATTGTATTGTCCGTACTCCTCGATGTTTCATCTCCCTATCCTCCCGATATAAGGCTCTTGCACCATTGCCGGGGCCAACTTGCGAGTAACCGCCTCGGTCATGAGCTCTGCTGTCACTAGTTCGCTCCTCTGCATGTTGAGCTTGGATGACGCGATATTAGTGGCTGATCGCTGTGTACAGTAGGACGCCCTTAGCGTGACTATGGTGGACCTCGCTAGTGTCTCCCATTTCCTTCTGACAGGGCAGTCGAACTGAATGCATTGTGGTTTTCCTGTCAGTCCTGCCTTCGAGCAGTTACTGGCACGATGGTATCTCTCAGAAGGCATTTCAGCACTCTGCTCTGAGGTGTGGACCTCACAGTGACTGCACACATCTGTCGTCTCCGTGCATACCCGCTTGCTGTATGCCACCCTGATGTGAGCACTGTATGAGCGGTGATTGATCCTCCACTCTTACTCTCTGGGGAGATCTACATGTACAATACCCACTTGAGTAAGACTGGTCCATATCGGCGGAGAAACCCTCAAGACTACGTGCGATGTAGAGGCGGATTCCTAGTCCTCTTCCTGTATTTGACTTTGCCATCCTGTCATTGTCTTTTCTATATCTTTCAAAGAGATGCCTGTTTTGCACCTTTAACGCTCTTATAATTTCCTCACATCACTGTTGTATTGCATCACGTCGTAATATGATTAATGGATCTTTTATTTTTGATTTCCTCGACTTTTAAGCTTGTTCCTGCCTTTGTATTTTTTCTTTTATTTTCTTAATTTCGTCTTGAGCATTTACAGCAATATTACTTTTCTATCTCTTGGTTAGAGTTAGGTTAGAGTTGATTAGAGTTAGAACAGGTTAAGGTTAGGTTAGAGTTGGGATTAGGTTAGGTTAGGTTAGGATTGGGATTAGGTTAGAGTTAGGTTAGGTTAGGTTGCGACTGTCGTGGCCGACAGAATTTCAGGCAGTCGCAGTCCAGGCACGGACACAGGTGGTCGCTGACGAGGAGGATGGTATCTGGGATCCGACGAGGCCCAGAACTTTACGAGGGCTAAGGCTGGCCTTCCAAAACCCGCAGATCTGGGCAGGAGATGGAGGTAAGTCGATCCCACGGACCTGGATGCCTTCATCCGGTCGTCTTTGCTGGCAGTGGACAAGGTTGCCGACAAATCGGGCAACCTCAAAGGGCTCGGTCGTCCATAGCCTGAGAATGGCAACCCGATTTGTGGAGGCGGCCACGTCGGAACTGGCACGGAGGGTGGCCCAGCCCTAACGTCGAGGCTCGAGCGCGAGAATGCTGAGCTTCCCAAGCTCGCAATTGGCCGAGCTCATCGAGAGGTGGGAGGCTTTCCGGAAGCTCGCTCTGCGGATCAGGAACCTCAGGCAGCCATGCCTCCTCCTCCAGCGGGCCCCTAGCGCTCCGAGGACAAAGAACGTCGAGGAAGGGGCTGATGGGCGGGGCGCTCGTAGAGAGCAAGATTGGCTGCCTTCCAGGGCAAGGTATTCCGGAAGGCAACCTGGCCTCCCCTGGCTGAGACCGGGGCAAACTTCCGCGAGTGTAGTGCCACTAAATCCGCAGCCGGTGCAGGAGGCACCATGCACTCGCGGAAGACAAACACGAAGAAAAGCCCTCTCTCACCCTCCGGTGGCTGGGCTGCCTCAGTGGTGACACCGAGGCCACCAATGGAGGTGCCCGCAGGCACTTCGTGGGCACAGGTGGCCAAGAAGGCCACAAGCCTAAGGCCCAACGGGCGGCCTGCGGCCACCAAGGCAAAAGCCAAAATAAGGCTGAAGCCCATACGCACACACCGTCCATGCCGTGACGGTGACGCTGCCGACTGGCTCCTCCACCACTTACGCCGTGATGGGTAAGCCAAGTCGAAGATAAAGGCAGCGGACATCGGCATCGAGACCGTTCGCCAAAAACGGGCTGTGACCGGTGGTCTCCTCTGGAGATCAGCGGTCCGGGCAGTTCGAGGGCGGACGGTCTTGCGGCAAAATGCGTGAGGTCCTTTCAGAGATGGATGTCCGGGTGGCCGCCCGGTCAAATCAGGCGACATTCAGTTGAGGACCTCGACGGTAAATCAGCCCGAGCAGGTCACTGGCAACATGGCTAAGGCTGGAAGGTGTTCGGTGGACGACGTTAAAGGTCGGAGAGGGTCCACCGAACACCCATGCGTTTAGGCACATGCTGGAATGCTTGCCCCGCAGCAGCGGTGCAAAAGTTGGTGACCGCCGGACGCGTGTGCGTGGGCTGGGGGTTCTGCTCGGGTAGGCAGTTAGGGCCAGGCCCATGCGCGCTCGGTGCCTGGAAAAGGGACACGTGGGCAGTAGGTGCCCTAGCCAGGTAAACCGGGTACGCGTTGCTGCGCGTGGGAGTTGGGCACGGGCCAAGGGTGCAGGCCTGCGCTCAAATGTCACTGTGCTCCGGACCTGGAGACTGCCCTCTAACCATCATCTTGGTAAGAGGTGCGCCCACCGCAGAAAGAGAGGTAGGAAGGACAAGGAGGCCATACCACCTGGCAATGGCCAGTCCCAGCGGAACCAGCCGCAGCCCCGAGCACCAGCTCGGGAATGGAAGTCGCTTAGGCCTCGCACCCCTCAGGTCTACAGAGCAACCTGAACCACTGCCGCAATGCTCAGCATTTTGTTTATGCAGACCATTGCGGGTGCCGGTTGCACTGGCAGTAGTGGCGGAGCCCTATGCCGTGCCGGACCACCCTCGCTGGTTCGGCGATGGCGTCCGTGGCGATCTACTGGGGGATGGTGAGGTGTCCCACCCTGCTCCCTATTGGGAAGGGTCAGGGCTTCGTTGCAGTGCGTGGGGCACCCTGGCCATAGTTGGCTGCTACGTCTCTCCACGCGAGGTCACTCGCCGACTACAGGTGTACCTGGACGAGGTGGCACTCCGTTCGCAGGTGCCTCCCTCGTCCGTCGGTGTCCTGGGAGACTTCAACGCCCACTCAGGGCGTGGGGAATCAGCGACAATCGAAGGAAGAAGACGATGGAATGGGCGGCTGGATTGGACCTCCGATTGGCAAATCGGGGGTCAGCCGCCACGATGCGATGCGGTGGCAGGGGGAGTCGGTCGTGGATCTTGCATGGGCGACTCCGCTGCGATGCGCAGCATGTTGTCCGGGCTGGCAGGTTGCAGAGGAGGTGGTCACGTTATCCGACCACCGCCATATTTTGTTCGATCTTGCAATCCCGCCGCCCGACGCTGAAGCACCAGCCGCCGGAAGGCGGTCACACGCGACGTTGGTGTCTCAAGCGGCTGAACCGAGATTTTGCTCGGGCCTGCGCCAACGTCATGATATAAGCGCCAGGGACTTCCGTCGATCCGGAAGTGGGAAGCTTGAACTGGTTCAGGGACACGATGACGCATTTGTGACGCGTCGATGCCACCCCGGACCAGTCGCCCCAAGCGCAGGGCAGTGTACTGAGTGGTCGGCAGAGATCGGGCTGCGAGGCGATCTGCTTGCGGAGCCGGCCAGTACACCCAAGCCCGAGGCGAAGAGCGAGCTCCAGGTGAGGATATAGCCAGACTCTGCGCTGAGGGTGCAATCGAGCGGCCACGAAGGCGTTGCAGGCAGCCATCTGCAGCGCCGGAGTCTCGGTCCTGGAGAGAGCTCCTGGAGGGACTCAACGAGGATCGTGGGGGCGTCCGTACAGGATGGTGCTAGAAAGCTCCGTCATGGACGCCGCCGGTGACAGAAACTCGATCGGCCCTTTTGGGAAGAGTGGTGGCTCGCTCTTTCCGGAGGGCAGTCAAATCCTCAGTCTACCCCAATCTTCGTTTCTGGAGTGAAGAAATGGGGTGACCGCTGGGAGCTCGACCAGGCCGTAGGCCCTTGCGAGGCGGGCGCGGGACCCACGACGGAATTCCCGGTCGGGTCTGGAGTGTTGAATCTGGCTACCCTCGGGAACAGGCTGAGGCAGCTGTTCACCAGCTGCCTCCGTAACTCGTTCCCTAGGGCCTGGAAGGAGGCCCGACTGGTCCTCTTGAAGAGGCAGACAGAGTGCAGATTCTCCCTCTGCGTACCCAATCCCATATGCCTGTTAGACGAGGCTGTAAAGTTATTCGAGAAGAATTCTTGCCGCCCGTCTCAACAGGCATCATCGCGATGTCGGTCCCGATCTCGCCGAAAACCAGTTCGGTTTCCGGCAGGGAGCTGTTCCACCATCGACGCAGTTTCTGCGCATTCCGCTCCCTGTCGGAGCAGGCTGTGTCCAGGGCGGCGTGGCGTTGGCGATTAACATTGATATCGTCAGCGCCTTTAATCCATAACCTGGGACGCGATAAGGGGACTTGTACACCACGGTGTTCCCCCTACCTGCACGGCGTGATCGCGGACTACTTGCGCGGCAGGTACATCTTGTGCGTGGACGAGGACGGTACGAGTCGGAGGAGTCAGTGTGGGGTTCCACGGGGTCGGTTTTGGGCCGGTACTGGCGGAATCTCGCCTACGACTCTGTTCTGCGAGTCGAGCTCCCGCTGGCGTTAATGTCGTCTGTTACGCTGACGACACGTTGGTGGTCGCCAGTGGGGACTCGCTTCGGAAGGGCCAAGGGAGGCTCGCCGAGCTTGGGGCGGAAATCGTCGTCACGCCAAAGTCCACGAGTTGGGACTGGAGGTAGCGCCTCACAAGACAAGGCGCTATGGTTCCCTAAACTGCCGCGGAGCAGGGAACCACCCGACTCGTGCGTCCAGTAGGTGGGTCTGAAGTCAGAGTGGGGCGGTACATGAAGTACCTGGGCCTCACTCTGGACAGTCGCTGGGGCTTCGAAGAGCATTTCGAGCGCCTGGTCCCCGGATCGAGAGGGTAGCGGGTGCTATGCACGAACTGCTGCCAATCTCCGGGGACCCGAGGAGGATTCGCCGCCTCTATGCCGGGGTCATGCGTCCGTAGCCCGCAGGGCCCGTCTGGGCGAAGAGGCTGACGCCAGCGCTGTAGGACTAAGATCTACAGCGTCCAGCGTAGGATAGCCCGCCGCAGGTCGTACGAGATACGGACTGTATCGTTTGAGGCGGCGACAATCCTGGCTCGCTTTCCACCTCTTGATATACTGGCGGACATGGACGCGAGGGTGTATCACCGAATTCGCGTCCTACGCCAGAGCGGTGGTGGCGAGCCAGAAGAGGCGCTCGAGGCGGTAAAACGGCAGGAACGACGTATTATCGCATTCGCGACGTGGCGCCTCAAGGCTCACCGAGGCTATGCGCGCAAACGCGTCGTCAGACATTCCTGCCGGTCTTCGAAGCCTGGATGCAGCGACGAGGAGGAAGACTCACCTACAGACTTACGCAGGTGATCACGGGCACGGTTGCTTCGGTGATTACCTGTGTAAAATCAGTCGCAGGCGACGGCGAATTGCTTCCACTGTAGCGGCAACGACCAAGACTCCGCATCGCACACGCTCGCCGCTTGCCCGGCATGGGAAGCCGAGCGGCGGGTCGCTGGTCGGTCATCGAGACGGAACCTGTCCCTGCCAGCGGTCATTTGATGCGGCGATGCTGCGCGGGGAATCAGCGTGGAGGCCGTAGCTCCTTCTGCGAGACCGTAATGGTCCGAAAGAGGCTGCCGAGCAGGATAGAGGAAGGACCGATCCTGCTCGAAGACGGGGCCGACGCGGCGCTCGCGCGCCTCGTCAGCCCTCCCGATCCCCTACCGTAAACGGGGCCTACGGGTCGCTGACGATCGGAGTGGGGGCTCCGACCGTCAGTATGAGCGACCCCGAGGAGGACGACGGCACGACGTGGTACCGTGTCGTCGTGATAGTTCCGCAGGAGTTCTGGGGGTGCGATCTGCGCCCCGGGACAGACTATCCCAGCGAAGCGCAGGGGTGCAGTTGCGTTCTTACGGAGATCCCGCGACCTCGCGAGCGTTGATGGCGACCACCATGGGGTTTTAGTCGGTGCGAGTCCCGACGCAAGCCCATCCTTGCCCCGCAGGGTGATGGGTATCGCGTAGGCATTTCCCCATGAAAAAAAAGGTTAGGTTAGGTTAGGTTAGGTTGGTGGGTTAGGTTGGGATTAGGTTAAGGTTAGGTTAGGTTAGGTTAGGTTAGGTTAGGTTAGGTTGGGGTGCACGTCAGAAAACCTCCTCGAGTGCCTGGTCGTTGAATTTCCTTTGATACTGTATCCGGAAGAGCAACGCCGAACCAATGCACCCTGGGCACTGGTAATTGATACGTTGTTGCCAGTGGCGAATGTTTATGACAGGGATGGCTGCTCTGCGTGTCCCTCTGATAAGCGGAGAACTGTGGGTGGCAGGGGGTGCATTTCCTCTTGGTTCCATATCGGAGGAACGACTGGTGATGGTACGTGGGCACTGGTGACGACTCGTGGTTCGGTACCCAATGCGGGGAATTATATCTTGATCAGTATCCGGGAAGGCAGCAAAATGAGTGTGCATTTGGAACTGGTGGCGATACGTCGTTGGCGAAGTGCCTAATGCTCTGATGAAGGACAGGCTCAGTGTGCGCGCTTTTACTGCCGCCGGGGCACTCAACCGTCGAGCGTTGTGGGAGGTTGCATTTCTCTTCCAGTTTCTGTATCCGGGGAAAGGCAGCAAATGATGGTGGGTATTGAAGACTGGTGACGATATATCGTTCCAGTGCCTAATGCTCATAGTCAGTGGGACAGGTCGGTGTGCCTCCACACTGCCGCCGGGCATTCAACCGTCAAAACTGGGGAGTTACGTCGGCTCTCCAGCGCGCCGTAACCGCTGTACTTTCGTCAAAGACCCCTGATGTTGACGATAATGGGGTACGTCGAAGTGCAGTGGAGCGGAGAAGCATGCTAGCCCGGCCCGCGAAGTAAAATCTATAAAAATCAGACAGCGAAGTCTTAAAAACCTGTAAGGTACCAGGGCGACCCCCACGAAGTATGGCAACCCTTCTAATCACCCGGAATAGGCGTCACCCGGGACCGACCTTTACTTCGTCTAAATCGGTAGGAACAGATGTGAGCTTATTGAAAACAAAAACCTGAGGATTGACGAGTGATGACGGCACACGAGCGACTCTATGCTAAGCGTGGAGTCAATCGATGAAGGAGGATAGTAGCAGGGAAACGTCCTTCTAAGGACGCAGAAGTTGATGATGGTCTGGCGATGTTAAGGTAGATCAGGATCAGGCATGGTTGCGACTGCCAAGAGGTCGAGGGCCTCAACTACAGGCGAGTATGTAGGAGCGAGCCAAAATGGCGTTGGTGGAGGCAAAGAGGAGGAGGTTGGAGGCGGAGGCAGAGATCGCCTCATCGTCTCGTCAGCTCCGCGCCGTAGGAATCAACCCTGTCCGGAGTCGTCGTCAACGATGGCGGCTTTCGAGCCGGCATCGGAGCTGCAAAAGAGGGATGAAGGACAGCGTCGTCATCTCCATGGTGGCCACAAGGTCAGCACAAAGGCATCCTGGGTGAAGGCGCTGAAGGGCTGCAGAGAGATGTAAGCGAAGGACCCATGGGCTCTGCAGCGGCGCTATACCTCGGAGGAGACGAGGAAACTGCGGGCGGACGCTCGCCTTCAAGGCGAAGTGTCACAGTTAAGGAAGGAGGTGGCCACCACCTGCGAGATACCAGATTGACCGGCCAAACCAGCAAGCCGAGGGAGCAGGTAGGGAGGAGCTGGCGCGTTCGATCATTGAGTGGGGTCAATGATCGACGCCAGGTCACCGCGTTGAGGACCGCCTCCTCCCAGAAAGCGTCTCCGCCCACCGTGATGATGGCGGATAATAGGCCGGCGGTGCCCGATCTCTGGGCAGGCCTTCGCCCTCCCAGGCATCGGCAGGCGCAGGAGCCGCCTGTTAAGGCACCAGCGTTAAGCCGAATGTCACTTGGGGTGTGGCCCCAAAACACCCCAAGGGAGGACGGGCAGGCCTGCGGGGAGGCCAAAGACAGCAGCTGGAGTCCCGGCCATCGCCACCAGCACCTGAGTCTACGGACCAACCCTGGTTGGTGTTAAAGAAGGACTCAGAAGAAGGTGGGAAGAGCGACGAGTCCCGCGGCGAGCCTGCAGCGAGAGGGCAGTGAAGATCCGCGCAACTCGCGTTCGTCCGCTGTGGTGGTGACACTAGAGCCGGAGGCTGTGGCAGCCAGGCGTCACGTACGTCGCAATTATTACCGAGGCGAAGGCTAAAAATCAATCTTGCGCCCTCGGAATAACTGAGATGCGCTTCCGCATCTGCGCCACGAGGGCTCACGTATTCAGAATCCTGGCGCAGCGGAGAGCGGACGCCTAGCCCAGAAATTGAGGGAAGTGCTCACCGCGGCGGGCAAAGCGGTCCGGGTATCCAAGACCGGCAAAGACCGCCGAGATTAAAGTCGGTCTTGATGACTCGGTCTCTGTGGAGAAGTGGTGGCGGCTGTTTCGTTGGCTGGCAGCTGTCCCAAGGAAGGATGTAAGGAGTGCAGTGGTCCTGCGGTATCCCGCAGGCGCAGGATCAGCCTGGGTCGGTGCCTGGCTGCCACCAAAAAGGTGGCCGCCAGCGGGCTGTATGGTCTCATGGGTGGCAGCCGAGGTGGAAGCTCATGGGCTACCTCTTAGGTGCTTCCGCTGTTTCGAGGCGGGCACGTGAGGGCTCAGTGCGACGCACTGATCGACCGGGGAGTTGTGCTGCCGATGTGGTCAACCCAGGCCACAAGGCGTGACATCTCCGCTGCCCCGCGTTGTGCGTGTGCGTCGCCGCAAAGAAACCGGCGGACCACAGGATGGGGGAAGGCCTGCAAAGCGCCTTCAAGGCCGAAAGAGGCCGAGTCCGCCCGTTGCCACCTCGACAGCCGGTAGCCAACCGATGGAAGGCATCCTAGACCGGGTCAGGACCCTCCACAGCCGCCGCAGAGGATATGAGAGCGTAGGCATACTCGATTCCCCCTTACGACTCAGTGATGGACTCGGGGAAGTCTGTCGCTCGTATGAGTCAACGAGGTGAAGCGCGCGCCCGGTGTTCACGCGCGCTCTCAAAACTGGAGCCAAATCTGCCGGGGCCACTGGCTGGCCGCCACCGCTGCGCGCGGAAGAATGCTTACAGCGTACCCGCATGCTGCAATGCCCAGATGAGCGAAGGAACACCGTGGGGTTTTGGTGGTGCGAGTCCGACATAGCCGCCCTCGTCCCCGCAGGGGCAGGTATGCGTAGGCATTTCCCACGAAAAAAGGTTAGGTTAGGTTAGGTTATAACTGAGATGCGCTTCCGCATCTGCGCCACGGGGCTCGGATGTTCGAAATCCCTGGCGCAGACAGCGGAGCAGTGGATCGCCCTCGTCAAAACCGAGCGAGGTGCTTTAGCAGCGGAAAAGGAGTCCGGAGTATCCAGACCGGCGAAGACCGCAGCAGTCAAGGTGTCCGGTTCAGACGACTCCACCACAGCAGAGGATGTAGTAGCGGCGGTGACGAAGGCTGGCGGCCGTCCCAAGGACGCCGTCAGCGTAGTGGGAGGTCCTGCGGTATCCCGCAGGCCTTGGGATGGCTTCCGTCCGGTGCCCCGTGGCTGCCGCCAGTGCTGCGGCTGCCGGGGACGCCTATGGTCTCATGGGTGGCAGCCGAGGTGAAGTTCTCGTGAGCCCTCACCCTTTAGGCGCTCCAAGGTTTCGAGGCGTACGTGAGGCCTGAAAAGTGACGCACCATCGACCGGGGAGTTGTGCTGCCGATGTGGTCAACCTGGCCACAAGGCGGCAACATGCCCGCTACCCCCGCGTTGTTGCGCGTCGCCGCAAAGAAACCGGCGGACCACAGGATGGGGGAAGGCCTGCAAGCGCCTTTCCGCTGCCAGGAAAACGCCGGTCCGCCCGTTGCCAATTCGGCAAACCGACCAGCCAGCCGATGGAGGAGGAAGCGTCCACGACCCTGACCACCTTACTGCCGGGCCGCAGGGGGAAAAGGAGAGCGTAGGCGGCATTTCCCCTTACGACTCGAGTTATGGACACGGGGAGGTCTGTCGCCCAACATGAGTCAGCGAGGTGAGAGCGCGCCCGTGTTCCCGCGCCTCAAACAGGGCAAAGTCTGCCGGGCCATACAACTGGCCGTTCCCGCTGTGCACGCGGAAGAATGCTCACAGCGTACCCGGGCATGCACAAAATTTTGGGTGGAGCGAAGAACACCGTGGGGTTTGCAGTCGGTGCGATCCGACATAACCGCCCGTCGACAAGCGGGGGCGGGTATGCGGCATTTCACGAAAAAAAAAAAGGTTAGGTTAGGTTGGGGTGCCACCCCGTGCGGAGTGACGCTCTGAATAGTTGACAATCGCTCTTCTGCATAGGCCCCAGAGGGCGATGGCGATCAGAGCGATCCGGGGTATTCACGGTGTCCCACGAGGCGGCGTGTGCTGGCGGTATGTCCCTCCCTGGAACTGAGGCGAAAGTTCTCGCGTCCGTCTTCTTTGGCGTGAGAGCTGATCGCGGTGCGCCAGTTCCCACCCACGAGGGAGGAGGTTGATGTGGCGAGGCGAGGCCGAAGGGTCATGGTGGTGAGGTGGCAGCATGCTCTTCGACAGCCCTGGCCGGAACCACCGTAGAGGCAGTACAGCGTCCGCCTCGTGCAGTGGCTGGACAGACGTCACGGAGTGCTCACCTTCCGGTTGTCGCAGGTGCTTTCGGGGCATGGTGTCTTCCGGGGTACCTGCACTTGATCAGAGGAGCCAAACGAGGGCTATCACCACTGTGACGGCTGCACCAAAGACACATTGCTTTGCTGGAGGTGTGTCCTCGGTGGAGCAGAACAGCGCCGAGCACTGGAGTGCCGCGAAGTGGGCAACGACTTGTCGCTGGCGGCCGTAGTTCGCGCCATGGTCTGAGCAGTCGGGAAAGGGGTGCGACAGCAGTGCAGGTGTACTGTGAAGCGGTGATGTCACGAGGAGGCGGAGCAGTTCGCGAGTGCGAAGCCGGCTCGGATCCAGTCCGCGAACGCCGCATCGGGCGAAGACGCAGAGCGTATGCGCTCGCCATTCCGCCTGAATACGACTCGAGCTATAGACCCGGGAGGTCGTAGCTCAAATGATCCGAAGGTGAGAGTGCGCCTCGTGTTCCGCGCGCTCTCCATGAAGGTTACACCAACGGCCGGGGCCCGCAAAAGGCGACGCCGCTGCTGTGCACGCGGACGATGCATAAGCGTACCCGTATGCACAGCACTCGGTCAAACAGAAGGAACACCGTGGGGTTTTAGTCGGTGCGAGTCCGACGCCCGCTCTCGTCCCGCGAGGGCAGCGGGTATGCGTAAACATTTCCCCGAAAAAGGTTGGGGTGCCACGTCAGAAAAGCATATCGAGGGTGCCTGGTCGTTGAATTTCCCTTTGATGCTATTGTATCCGGGGAAAGGCAACGCCGGATGTGCACCCTGGGCACTGGTGATGACACGTTGTTGCCAGTGGCGATGTTCTGACAGGATAAGCTGCTCTGCATTGTCCCTCTGATAAGCGGAGGCACAGTGGAGTGGCAGGGGTGCATTTTCAGCACGATTTCCGTATCCGGAGGAAAGGCAACCGAACTATGGTACGTGGACACTGGTGGCGATACGTCGTTCTCAGTGCCCAATGCGAAATTGAAGGTTGCATTTCTCCTTGATCCAGTATCCGGGGAAGACAACAAAATGAGGTGATGCATTGGGAACTGGTGGCGATACGTCGTTGGCGGTACCTAATGTTCTGATGTGGGGACAGGCTCGGTGTGCGCTTTACTGCCACCGGGCACTCAATAAATCGAAGCGTTGTGGGAGGTTGCATTTCTCCTTGATTTCTGTATCCGGGGAAGGCAACAAATGATGGTGGTATTAGGGAACTGGTGACGATATATCGTTCCAGTGCCTAATGCTCATAGTGGAGGACAGGCTCGGTGTGCACTCACACTGCCGCCGGGCATTCAACCGTTCAAAACTGGGGAGTTACGTCGGCTCTCCCAGCGCGCCTTCCGCTATTGCTTTCGTCAAGGGCCCCAGTGTTGACGATAATGGGAGTGCGTCGAGATTACTGCAGCGGAGCGGAGGGCTTTGTAATTGGCCGGCCCGCGAGGAGTAAACCTCTATAAAATAATCAGACAGCGGGGTGCTGAAAACCTGTGGGTACCAGGCGACCCCGCAGTATAGCCTTGCCCTCGGAATGGCGTAACCCGGGGCCGACACATGGCTAAATCCACAATCGTGGGAACGGTTATGGAGAATACAAAACAAAACAAAAACCAATGACGGTGGATAGTGATGACGAGGAGAGTGACTCTATGCAAAGCGTGGAGTCACTGGATGAAAGATACGGTGCGGGAAGAAACGTCCTTCTATGGACGAAGTCGGACTTCTGGTCCATTGATGGGCCAAGATATGAAATGGTCGGGAACAGCAAAACATCTGCCAAACGTGGTCGAGGACGTCCCCAGCTACTGAGGAGTACGTCGGCCTTACAGGCCAAAATGGCGTTAGTGGAAGCCAGGAGAGGAGGAGAGGTTGGAGGCGGAGGCAGAGATAGCCTGTATTCGTCAGCTCCGTGCCGGCAGGAAATCAACCCTAATCGGAGTCGTCGTCCAACGATGGCGATTTCGAGCCGGCATCGGGGCTGCAAAGAGGATTGAGGACAGCGTCGGCGTCATCTCCATGTTGGCCCAAAGGTCGAAGAACCTGAAGAGGGCATCTGGGTGAAGGCGCTGAAGGAGGCTGCAGAGGGAATGTAGCCAGAGACCGCTAAGACTCTGCAACGCGACGCTGCAATACCTCGGAAGAGACACCTACGAAAACTGCAGGCGGACAGCTCGCCTCCCAAGGCGAGGTATCGGAGTTGAGGAGGTGGCTTACCTGCGGATGCAGATGGACACGCGCCCAAGCCAAAACATCGAGGGCGGGAAGGAGGAGCTCGTGCGTTCGATCATTGACCAGGTAGGGTCAATGATCAGCGCCAGAGTTGCGGCGCTGGAGGATCGTCTCCTGCCCGAGAAGCGCCTTCGCCCCTCCACTGGCGGCGGATAGGAGACCGAGCAGTGCCCAGTCCCTCGTCCTGCCCTGCAGGCACCGGTTGTCGCAAAACCGCCTGTCAAGGCAGCAATTAAACCGGCTGTCGCTGCAGGTGCCGCTGCCCAGAAACACCCAAAGCGGAGTGGGCTCGGGAAGCGGAGTCGAAGACGGCTGAGGTATCCTCTACCACCAGCACCGGTCCACTGACGTACCGTGGGGCTACGGTGGTGAGAAAGGAACCTGAAAAGCAAAGGGGAAGGCGGTCAAAGGTGTTGGCAGGAAGAGCCACACGCAAAGAAGGCGGCGGTGAAAATTGCCACTCCGAGATCCTCTGCAGTGGTGGTGACCCTAGAGCCGGGAGGCTTCGGCGGCAGGCGTCACCTACATAGAGGTTATTACTGAGGCGAGGCCAAGATCAGCCTGGCCTCCTCGTGCGCCAACCGAAATGCGTTCCGCATCTGCGCCACGGGGGCTCGAATGTTCGAAATCCCTGGCGCGAACAGCGGGACAAAAGGCAGACGCCCTCGCTAAAAAACTGAGCGAAGTGCTAGCAGCGGCGGGCAAGCGAGTGCGGGTATCCAGACCGGCGAAGACTGCTGAATCCAAAGGTCTCCGAACAGATGACTCTGCCACAGCAGAGGAAGTAGTGGCGGCTGTGACAAAGGCTGGCTGTCCCAAAGGAAGCTGTGAAGTGCAGCGAGATCTGCAGTATCCCGCATGAGCCTTGGGATAGCCTGGGTCGGTGCCCCGTGGCTTGCCGCGCCAAAAAGGTGGCAGCCGACGGGCACTGTTATCCTGGGTGGCGTCCGCGGTCAAACTCAGGTGGAGCCCTCACCTCTGAGTGCTTCCGATGCCTTGAAGGCGGGCCATGTGAGAACTCCGTGGCGCCGCAGTCGACCGGGGGAGCTCTGCTTCCGCTTCGTGATCCTTCCTGGCCACAAAGCGGCGCAGTGCTCCACACTGCCCCGCGTTGTACTGTGTGCGTCGCCGCGAAGAAACCAGCGGACCACAGGATGGGAGGAAGGCCTGCTGCTGCGCAGTCAAGAGCGGGAAAGGCCAGTCCGCCGTTGCCACACGGCAACCGACCAGCCAGCCGATGGAGGAGGAACCGTCCCACGACCCGGGACCTCACAGCCGCCGCAGGGGGATATGAGGAGAGCGTAGAGCGCCGGATTTTGCCACGACTTCAGTGATGGACTCCGGGAAGTCTGTCGCTCGTATGAGTCAGCGAGGTGAGCGCGCCCGGTGTTTCGCGCGCTCTCTCAACGCAGATCCAAATCTGCCGAGGCCACGGCTGGCCGCCACCAGCTGTGCGCACGCGGAAGAATGCTCGCAGCACGCATGCACAGCACTGGGTGGAGCGATGGAACACCGTGGGGTTTTAGTCGGTGCGATCCAGGCATAACCCGTCCTCG
The DNA here is from genome assembly GCA_029286865.1 of Teinopalpus imperialis. Classification (NCBI taxonomy): domain Eukaryota; kingdom Metazoa; phylum Arthropoda; class Insecta; order Lepidoptera; family Papilionidae; genus Teinopalpus; species Teinopalpus imperialis. The sequence goes on from JAGSMU010000519.1 coordinate 52,777, forward strand.
TCCCCGCGGGGGCATGGTATGCGTAGGCATTTCCCCACGAAAAAAAAAAAAAAAGGTTGAGTTAGGTTGGGTTGGGGTGGGGTGCCACGTCAGAAAACCTCCTCGAGTGCCTGTCGTTGAATTTCCCTTTGATACTGGCCAGTATCGGGGAAAGGCAACGCGGAGCCAGTGCACCCTGGGCACTTGGTGATGATGATACGTTGTTGCCAGTGGCGAATGTTCTGACAGGGGGAATAGCTGCTCTGCGTGTCCCTCTGATAAGCGGGAGGGAGGCACTGCGGAGTGGCAGGGGAGTTGCATTTTCCTCTTGATTTCCAAATCCGGAGAAAGGCAACCGAAATGGTGCGCATTGGGAACTATGACGTTACACGTCGTTCTCCGGGGCCCCAATATGAAGTTGCATTCCTGATAAATCGCCGATGGTGGTGGCAACAAATCAAAACAGTTGCGTCAATGCCAGAACCGGTGAACCGGTTCAGGCAGGCGTCGCCCGGGGATCGACGTTTATATCGACGCTTTATCGTGGGAATCCAGTGGAAAAATTAATTATGCACAACGGACTGAAACTGAACGAAGGACAGCGATGACGACGGTGACTCTATGCTGAGCGTAAAGAGTCGTTTGAACATTGAGCAAGTGGCGGGAGAAACGTCCTTCTGTGGACATCATGGCTCTGGTCTTGCGGGCCATGACGGTGCAAACAACCTGGGTACGGCAAGAACATCTGCCAAGAGAGGCCGAGGCGACCCCAACAACAGAAGTATGTAGGCCTTGCCCGGAACAAAAATGGCGTTGGTGTCAGCACGAGAAGCGGAACTGAGGTGGAGAGGCGGAGAGCGAAAGGTGTTGCGGCAACTCGACGGCTCCGCGCAGGAAGTCAACCCTGTCTGGAGTCGTCATCAAACGATAGCGACTTCGAGAGGCAGCAGCGGACCTGGAGAAGGATCGAGGAACAGCGTCGGCGTCATCAACTTAGTTGCCACTAAGTCCAAGAACTTAAAAGGGCAACTTTTGTTCGTGCGCTTGGGGAGGCGGCGGAGACCCGTGACGGAGGTTACTCGGACTCTGCAGAGACGCTGTACCCCTCTGATGAAACGCGGAACCACCGCGAACACCGGCCTCGCCTGCAGACGAAGTGTCGCAGCTGCGGAAGAGGTAGCCTACTTGCGTATGCAGGTAAACCGGCCGAGCCAACAGAAGCTGAGGAGCTGGTAAGGAGGAGCTCAGTGCGTTCGATCATTGACCAGGTGGGGTCAATGATCAGCGCCATTCGCCGCACTAGAGGACCGCCTGCTTTGCCGGAAAAGCACCGCACCACTGGCGGCAGACCAGAGGACTGGTAGCGGAACCCGTTCCTTTTCCGGTCCCCCGCCTTCCCGAGCGCCTGCAGCTGCAAAGCTGCCTGTCCAAGGCAGTTAGCGCCGCACCAGCTGCCGCTGGGGTTCCGTGGCCCCGAAACGCCCCGAAAGGAAGCGGAGCGAGCCGCGAAAGAGAGCCAAACGAGGGAAGCTGAGTCCCGACCACCGGTACCGAAGTCAACGGAGCAACCGTGGACTGCGGTGGTGAAGAAAGGGACTCAAAAGAAGAACTGGGAAGGCGGTGGTAAAAGAGTCCGCAAAACCCGCAAGAGGGGCAGTCGCGATCGCCACTCCGCGATCGTCCGCGTGATGGTGACCTGGGCCGGAGGCAGTGGCAGCAGGCGTCACTTCTATACGCCGACGTTATTACCGAGGCAGAGCGAATCAGCCTCGCCTCCTCCGGTATAACCGAGATAACGGATTCCGCGTCTGCGCAGCGGGAGCTCGAATGTTTGAAGTCCCGGCACGCAGACGGCGGCGACAAGACGGACGCCCTCGCTGAAAAGATTAAGCGAGGTGCTTGCGGCAGCGGGCAAGCGAGTGCGGGTATCAGACCGGCGAAGACGGCTGGGAGACCGTGACCGGTCTGGACTCCTGCTGCAGCGGAGGACGTGGTAGCCGTGACGAAGGCTGGTGGCTGCTGAAGAGGCGTTGGTCTGGCGACATTCTGCGATACCCTGCAGGACTCAGAATGAGCCTGGGTCCGGTACTTCGCGAAACGCCGCCAAAAGGTGGCCGCCGGCGGGCAACTCGTAGTCTCGTGGGTGGCAGCCGTGGTCAAGCTGGTGGAGCCCTCACCTGTGAGGTGTTTCCGCTTCCTTAGAAGCTGGACATGTGAGGGCTCAGTGCGTGCGCGCAGGTCGATCGTGGGGAGCTGTTAGCTTCCGCTGTGGTGAATCTGGCCACAAGGCAGCACAGTGCTCCCGCCAACCCGCGTTGCGCTGTGTGTCGCAGCCAAAACCGGCGGACCATAAGATGGGGGCAAGGCCTGCAAGGCCGCGCCCAAGAGTGGGAAAAGGTTGAGTACGCCGCTGCCGCGAGGCACCCGGCCAGTCAGCCGCAGGGACGGTTGAAGCGTGGAGGAGGAACCGTCCCGGCCCGACCGCAGGACAAGTCCGCAGCCGCCGCCGGGGAGAAAGCCTAAGCACAAGCGCCCTGCCCCCCAGGAATTCGAGCTCACGAGCTATGGGCCCGGGGAGGTCCATGGATTCAACGCGAAACCGGTACGGTGAAGCGCGCCCTGTGTTCCCGCGCGCTCTCGCCGGCTGGGATTAAAATGGCCGGGGACCTGCATTTGCAAACCGCCACAGCTGTACGCGGAAGAATGCTCACGCGCGTATGCAGCACTAAGTGGGCAGATGGAACTACCGTGGGGTTTTAGTCGGTGCAGGTCCAGGCATAGCCCGCCCTGAGTCCCCGCTGAGGCGGTATGCGTAGGCATTTCCCACGAAAAAAAAAAAAAAAAGGTTAGGTTGGGGTGCCCGTCAAGAGCCTCCTCGAGTGCCTGGTCTTGAATTTCCTTTGATACTATTGTATCCGGGGAAGAAACGCTTCGGGCAAGTGCACCAGGCACTGGTGATGATACGTTGTTGCCAGTGGCGGAATGTTCTGACAGGGGGATGGCTGCTCTGCGTGTCCCTCTGATAAGCCGGAGGGCACAGCGGAGTGGCTGGGGGTTGCATTTCCTCTTGATTTCCGTATCGGAGGAAGGCAACCGACCGATAGTGCGCATTGGGAACTGGTGACGATACGTCGTTCTCAGTGTCAATGCGCGGGTGAAGTTGCATTTCTCCTTGATCAAAGTATCCGGGGAAGGCAACAAATGATGATGGTAGTGTTAGGAACTGGTGACGATATATCGTTTCCAGTGCCTAATGCTCATAGTGGAGAGGACGGGCTCGGTGTGCCTCACACCTGCCGCCGGAGCACTCAACCGTCAAAACTGGGGAGTTACGTCGGCTCTTAGCGCGCCGTAACCGCTGTACTTTCGTCAAAGACCCCAGTGTTGACGATATTAAGGGTACGTCGAAGTGCAGCGGGCGGAGGCTTGCCTTGGTAGCCGGCCCGCGGGTAAATCTCTATAAAAAATCAGACAGCGAAGTCTTAAAAACCTGGTACCGGACGCCCCACGGTATGTAGTCTTGCCCCCGGAAGAGGCGTAACCCGGAGGTCGACCGTTTTCGTCAAACTCGTGGGAATAATAATGAGCAGTAATTTTCAAGATGCAGGAGGTGGATAGTGACGATGACACGAGCGACTCGATGCTTAGCGATGAGTCACTCCGTGGAGAGAAAGGAGGATAGCAGGGAAAACGTCCTTCCTAAGGACGCAGAGATCAGTGTTGGTCCGGCGATGGGCCCAGAAGTGGGAAGTGGTCGGGGAAAGGCAGCAACATCTGCCAAACGAGGTCGGGGCGACCCCAACGACTAAGAGGGAGTACGTAGGCCTTGCCCAGGCTAAAATGGCGTTGAGTGGCCGCTAAAAGCGGAAATGAGGGTAGAGGCGGAGGCGGAATTAACATCGTCGTCTCGTCAGCTCCGGGCCGGCAGGATAACAACCCTGTCGGAGTCGTCGTCAACGATGGCGACTTCGAGCCAGCGTCGGAGCTGCACAAAGAGGATCGAGGACAGCGTCGGCGTCATCTCCATGGTGGCCCAAAGGTCAAAAGAACCTTAAGGGCGTGTGGGTGAAAGGCGCTGAAGGAGGCTGCAGAGAACGTTAGCGAGACCGCAAAGACTCTGCAGCGACGCTGTACCTCAGAGGAGACAAAGGGCTGCAGGCGGACAACGCTCGACTCAGAGCGAAGTGTCACAACTGGCGGGGAAGGTGGCCTACTTGCGCATGCAGGTAGATCGGCCTAGCCAGCGAACCGAGGAGAGGAGAAGGAGGAGGAGCTAAGTGCGTTCGATCATTGACCAGGTAGGGTCAATGATCAGCACAAGTTCACTGACGTTGGAGGACCGCCTCTTACCGGAAGCGCCTCCGTCCCCACTGGCGTCGGATAAGAGACCGGATGCGATGCCCGGTCCTACATCCAGCTCTTCGCCTTCCCAGGCACCGGTCGCTGCAAGGCCACCTGTCAAGGCGGCCAGCGTTAAACCGGCTGTCGCAGGGTCTTCTGTGGCCCCAAAACACCCTAAGGGAGGGCAGGTGAACCTGCGGAGGAGCCGAACGAAGGCAACGCTGGGTCCCGGCCTTCACCACCGGCACCTGAGTCTGTAGAACAACCCTGGTTTACGGTGAGTGAAGAAGGGACTCAGAAAAAGAGATGGGAAGGCGGCGAAGAGTCCGGCGAGCCCACCAGGAGGCAGTCAGGTCGCAACTCCGCGATCCTCTGCTGTGGTTGTGACCCTGGAGCCTGGGCTGTGGCAAAGGGCGTCACTTATATCGGTAATAACCGAGGCGAAGGCGAAAATAAACCTAGCCTCCCTCCCGGTATAGCGAGATGCGCTTCCCGCTATCTGCGCCAGGGGCTCCGAGATGTTCGAGATCCCCGGCGCGATTTAACAACAAGGCGAGACGCCCTGGCTCAAAAGTGAGCGAGAATTGCTTGCGAAAACGGCAGGGCAAAGCAAGTGCGAGTGTCAGACCGATGAAAGAGACGCTGCTGAAGTGAAGGTGTCCGATGTGACGACTCCGCCACAGCAGAGGATGTCGTTGCGGCGGTAACGAAGGCTGGCGGCTGTCCCAGGACGTCGTCAAATGCAGTGAGGTCACCGGTATCCCGCAGACCTTGGGATAGCCTGGGTCGATGCCCCGTGGCTGCCGCCAAAAGGTGGCTGCCAGCGGGCGCCTGATGATCATGGGTGGCGGCCGGTGAAGCTCGTGAAACCCCTCACCTCTTAAGGTGGCCCGCTGCTTCGAGGCGGGGCGCGTGAGAATCAGTGCGACGCACCGATTGACCGGGGAGTTATTGCTGCCCGCTGGTCAAAGCCTGGTCCTGAGGCGGCTTTATGCTCCACTTTTGCGTTGTGCCGTGTGCGTCGCCGCTAAGAAACCGGCGGACCACAGGATGGGGGAAAGGCCTGCAACGCGCAGCTTCAAGGCGAGGAAAGGCCGGTCACTTACGTTACCACCTCGGCAACCGACCAGCCAGCCGATGGAGGAAGCGTCGAGACCCAGGACCACTTACAGCAAAGAGGAAGGTGAGAGCGTAAGCGTACTCGAATTCCCCCTTACGACTCGAGCGATGGACGCGGGAGGTCTGTCGCTCAACACGATCAACGAAAGGTGAGAGCGCGCCCGGTGTTCCCGCGCGCTCTCAACACAGGTCAATCTGCCGGGGCTAGAAAACTGGCCGCCACCCGCTGTGCACGCGGAAGAATGCTCACAGCGTACCCGCATGCAATGCCCAGGTGGAGCGAAGGAACACCGTGGGGTTTTAGTCGGTGCAGTCCGACATAACCCGCCCTCGTCCCCGCGGGGGCGGTATGCGTAAACATTTCCCCACGAAAAAGGTTAGGTTAGGTTAGGTTAGGTTTAGGTTGGGTTAAGGTTAGGTTGGGGCCCAGGTTGTTCTCGCTTTGTTGTCGTAGCGGGGGCTTGAAATCCCCGAAGGGTTCTCGCTTTGTCGTAGCGGGGGGCTTAGTAACGTGGCGGTCACCCACGGTGAAGCTAAGAGGAACCCAAATGGCCGGCCTAAGGCGCTCTGTAGCCGGCCCGAGGCCACTCGGGTGGAAGCAACGAGCGCCTCCCGGAAGCGTGTCAGTGGACTGCTGGGGGCGGAAGTGGCGGGCGAGGCGCCTTCCCGCCCTCAGTAGCCGAGGGCGTTAAGTTGGAGGGAAGATGTCGGTGTTGCGTTGCCGTATACTATCCTCCGCAGGCTTCGGCTGAGGATAGCACCGCATGATGCGGCTGTGGTGGGGAGCCGCGGGGAAGAGGTATGGAATAACCGTTGCCGCTCTCCCTGTCCTCCGCGGCCGAACATCAGTCGGCGGTGGAGCCTGAACCAGATCTGCAGGGGCTGGGTCAACGTGCTCCTGGCCCCGCCTGGCCTCTGGGGGCGGACTCAGGGAATCCGTTTCCCACCTACAGAGGAGGCCGAGATGGAAGGCGCGTCCGTGTTCCGGCCTTGCAGAAAGAGGTGGAGAGGGGATGTCCTCCCCGAGGAAGGGAGCCGGCTTGCCATTAGCGCAAACGGGGTCGCGGAGGAGGTGTGCGAAAGCGTTCCCGTGTCCCCGCCATACGCGACGAAGGTGGAACACCATGGGGGTTTTTAGTCGGTGCGAGTCCGACGCAGCCCATCCGCCCCGCGAATGGGTATGCGTAGGCATTTCCCCATGGTTAGGTTGGGGTTAGGTTAGGTTAGGTTTTACTCTCAATGAACCCCATTTCTGGGGTCTCGCGTATATATTCCCCTGACATGTGTCGTCAGGGACATGCTTTGTGTGCATAGCCCAATAAAACTTAATATTTACATATCAGCTTTTTAAAAATAAACATTTCTTTATTGCGCTTTATAAATTACAATTTCTATCTTTCCTTAATGCCTATGTACTTATTATGCATCTATATGTATTTTTTGTTATCACTATGGTTAAAATATAAGCACCTATTATTTTCTGTTCTTTTTTTTTTTTTTTTTTTTTTTTTTTTTTTTTCTTATTATTATATATAAGTGTATATGTATGTATAACTTAACTATTATTATTTATTTATTCTTATTTATTGCTTTGCTGGCTATATATTTTACAAAAACTAATAAATATCTAGATTTGCTTATTTCTAATAATTTCGGTATATATTATTTTTGCTTATTTTGCATTTCTAATTCTATCTCCATATCCATTCTCTCTGCTGTACATGGGACATTCTGTGATAAGGTGGATCACACTTTCCACCTTATCGTCGCCACAGGCGCACGCAGGGCCTCTCCTTGCATTTGAATCTATGCAAGTACTCGGAGAACCCGCCGTGCCCTGTCAACACCTGTCAGTACACCGGTGGAGTTCGATCTCTCTCACGATCTTATAGCCATTTGTCGCCGCGGAAAAGGGAGGAATCTTTGTTGTTGAGGCTGTTTGGCGCTCTCGTATCTTCAGTTCCATTCCTCCAGCTTGACTTTCCTCACGGTTTGTTGCTTGGCAGAATGAAACCGGGAAGAAGATCATAGTTGGGCTTTGTTTTGATCTTTGAGTGCTATGTACTTTAGCCAGTTTGTCAGCTCTTTCATTGCCTTCAATTCCACAGTGTGGCGCGGTCGAGAACCGGGATATGTGTTTGTTCTGGAGTTTGGCAACTTTGATATTTGCACGAGATTGAGCAGCGAGGTTGGTGCGTTTGAGGCGTTATTGATGACCGTCTCAGGCTGATCTCGAGTCGCTGTATGCCGAAGGCTGAACAGCGGTTCAGCCATCGTCCATTAATGGCTGTGCGCGGCGGGGAGTTCCGCTTGATATACGTGCAGTGCATTGGAACAATTTGGCCATTTTGATCTCTGCTTCGCTATTCCATAAGGATAGCGCTGCTGACACCCGCCATCGTTTTGCTGCCGTCCGTATATACTCGGAATCGTTTGAGTATTTTGGCAATCAGCTTTGCTCTTGGTTATTAAAGCTTGCCAGACCCCGAAGACTCATATCGAACACTTTGGTGAGGAGTGGTATGGTATGCAACTTAACTTGTTCCGCCTTCTCTATCTCCAAAGGCCTTCCAGTGTACCCCTTCTTGACTTTGTGGTAGGCGCTGCCTCCTAATTCTGAGATCAGAGTAGAACCTTGGACATTTCAAGGCGGCATTTAAGGAAACAGTTTTGTATGCCGCTGTTGGTTTTGAGCAAAACCCCTCTGGACATTGTTCAGCTGCTTTTGCACCCTATTTTCTAGTCGCCGGTGCCCTTTACTGGAGGCGTACGTAAACCACTGGCTCCACAGTCGCGGTGTATATAATGCGGATGACTTCCGGGTGTAGGCCCCAGCTAATTCTTGCTGCTCTAAGCTGCTTATATATGTTGATAAAGCGCACTCACCTCCACTACGTGTTATTGAAGGTGATTTTGCTATCGATGTGAAGTCCCCAGGGTCTTTACGTCATCAGACATGCCAATGTCGACCCACCCATCTCAGTCTTGGAACATCATACTTCAGCTTTCGGGTGACTAACATGGCTTTAGTCTTTGATATGGACCAAAAATGAGCTTATTTTGATACTTCCGTCCCGAACATAGGCAAAGGGCGGCATTGAAGCGATTTTCTATTTCAGAGCAGAGTTTCCAACGAAAACAGGGACAACGTCGTCAGCAAACGCTTGGCAATGATCGCCTCGACGTTCGAGTCCTTTAATAGGGGTCAAGGGAGCGGTTCCACAAAATGGGGCCGCCAATCCGATCCCCTGCACACAGCCTTTTGGCATCCTTTAGCCATTTCAACCCCTCCATATCTGACCGTGACCTTTCTGTTACGTAGTAGCTGTCAAAATTCTCACGATATGGTGAACTTTCCTGTGCCAAGCGGACTCTAATCGCAGGCCACCATGCGTTGTCAAAGGCTCCCTCTATGTCAGGGCCGCATTTGCGAGCCATCTTCTTCAGCTTCTATTTTTTGGCGTATGTAACTAGAACATAGAGGAGTCCTCAGTGCTTTTCTGGGGCATGAATCCGTATTGGCGGGAACTCATCGTTGGTAGAATGTGCCACTTAAGCCTACTCACAATCAGTTTCTCAGTATCTTTCCCATCACTGGCAACAATCCTGTTAGCCGCAGCATGCTTGCTGGGGTTAGTGTAGTTCTCTCCTTCCCAGGCTTACCTGGTACACTACCGTCGCCTCTTTCCAAAGGGTCGGAAGTGTATCTCTAGGCATTTGTTGACCAGTGATAGGAAAAACTCGGATCACAGGATATGGCATGACTGGAATGTCGGCGGTAAACCATCAGCACCAGGGCCTTCTTGGGGTTAAAGGATTCGGTCACCAATTCGGAGCTCCTCCATAGTGAACGGTGGGTCCTTCTGCTTCGTCGTGAGCCCAACCGTTGACAAGCTCAGCCCTGCTCTCTTATCAGTCGATGGTCGAGTGTATCCTCTTCCGCTAAATCGTCCGGGTAGAAAGCTGTCAATTGCTCTTGCTGATTCCCGTAGGTCAAAGTACTCCCATCCTTTTCGAGGGCAAATCCTCATGTCGTTTGGCGGTCCTGCTCATCCTCTATATACCTTCCTTACTCCCTCCTTATCCTGTTTTTCCCAGAACCCTTTCCAGCTTTCGATTTGCGCTTTTTAACCTCCTTCTCATAATTTTCTTTTATTTGCAGGTGATGCTCTTCGACTTTCGCTCGCCGGACCGGGGCTGCTGTGGATTCGTCGCTTCTTAGTGAGACCTCTTTCTTCATCAAGTAGAGCTCCTGGACACATCCACGGCAAGGTAAGTTTTGATTTGGATTTCTTTTCCGGTGGGTATCCTCACATGCTTTTGATAATACGAAATTATGCCCCTCCGTCAAAGATCAAATCCTTTACATTCTAACTTTTCCCAGATTTTCCTTATTTGTAGCACTTTCCTCCTTCAGTTGGTCTAGCTTCTCATGAAATTGGATAGTGCTTGCACGGTGCCATAAAATTCATTAATCGTCTTTATTGTGCTCATACCTTTTGCTTTAATAAGCCTGATGTTAAAGGTCAGTGTCGGTGTGTGGTCGGAACTTGTGATAGTTTCGTCCACTGTCGATCCTCTACCAAAGTTGAGCATCTCATGAGAACAGGCTGTGACATCAATAAAGCTGGAGAAACGTTTGTTGCCTCTGATGGTATCGAATGTGGGGATATCTCCTCATTGAGCACATACAACCCATTTCAGTCTATGGTCCTAGACATTTCTTCACCTCTCTGATCCTAAAAATATTGCCGCCCCACCATGTATTCTTGGCATTTGCGTCGCCTCCTAATAAAACGAATTTGGCTGTAACTCCTTTTGTATATTCTTCAACTGCTCAGGTATGGCTCTATGGGTTGTTCTGGCTCAAGTAGTATGAAACCACAGCGATTTCCCAGGCGCGAGTTCGGATCCCCACCACCACGATGTTATTTGTGGTGAGTTTCGGAATTGTCTTATCTCAAGTTATCGTCATAGACGGCAATAGCCGCCTTGACAGCCCTTCTCCTGGCTCGTGCTCTGAAAGATCCTCACCCTCTGTAAGCTTTTCATACACTTTGAGTTGCCCACATAAAGTTCCTGGAGCAGTGCAAAGGCCACTTTTCTCTTATCTGCTTCTATCATTGAATTCTGCTGTGGCTAATTCCTTTCGTTGGAGGTTGGCCTGGAATGCTTTGTAAGGCCTCTGACCGTGTGTGATGGTTACGTTGGATGCGCTTTGGTCCTAGAGACGCCCTTAGCAATACGCTGTGGTGGCGCGGGCCATGGCATCCACTTACCTGATAGGACACTCACAGAGTTAAATGCGTTGTGGTTCGCCACGGTTATTTTTGCTTGAGTGCGAGTTGCAGCATGTTGGTGCTTTACCAGCAAGTCGGCTCCTCGCATTCTGCCCTTGTGAGCTTGCCTCCGCAGTAACTGCATTTTCGAAACAGTATCCTTGCAGAGGCTTCGGCTGTGTCCGTATCCCAGGCACAGTGAGCACTGTATCAATGGCGACTGGTCTTCAACCGCACGTTGCAGATCTATGTGTGCTCGACCCGCGCCATGATAAGGCGCTGCCATACTGCTGGGGGCTTGCAACTACGATGTGTGTAGTGTGCGGATTCCTCGTTTTCAATCTCTGTACCTCGCTGCAATTCTCACGTCTGTTCTTTGATGTCTGCCAGCAGAAGTGACTGTTTTGTTTTAAAGTGCTTTCACTACTTCTTCATTCGTGTGAACGGCTAGCACATCTCGCACTATAATCAGAGGATCCCTGTTCTGAGCCTCTTTGACTTGCCAGATTGCTGGTCTTGGCGCATCACTAATTTTTGATGGCTCCTCTTTGCTATGGCATCCTATAATGATCTTTTGATCTCTTGCTTTGCGCAGCCTATCCACGCGCATACCGCTATTCTTAGCATCCACAGCGTCCCTTGCTTTCACGAGAAGTTCTGCGCTGGTAATGTTCTTTCACATCCGATGTTATAATGATCGTGTGCATGGGCGCTCTTGTGTGTCTTGTTTCGGCCGTTGTTCTGCTAAACATGAATAGGCTGGTGGTATTGCACGGACGCTGAATCATTTTGAAGTCAGCAATAGCCTTTGTCAGTTTGGTGACTTCTGCGTATGAAGTCCCTATTCGCCTTCGAGGGACCGAAATTATCCGCTTGATATCCTCAGAGAGTAAGGGTATGCTTTTGCATTCTAATAACATGTCATTATGCTCTTTCATGTTTTTTCATGAGGTTCTTCATTAACTCTTCCTGCGACGTGCTTCCGTAGAAGCAGCCGATGTGACCTGCTTCTCCTTTCCTTCCGGCTCTTGTCCATCGTTAAGCGCCTCCCGCTTCTTTTGCCAGTTAGTGAGCCTCTCGATTGTGAGTAACCCCAGATTTTATGTCTGCCTTCAGATTGCGGGACTCTCTAGTAAGGTCTTTGCTCTTACTAAGCAGGCCTTGCCTCACCACTAATCTGCGCGCTGGCGTACTTGGGCTTTGATGGTGGTGATGCAGTTTTGCGATCTCCGCCGATGTCCTGCGGCTTACGACTGAGCTATCCTGTGAGGGCCAGCGTCCTCAGTCTGTTCCGGGGTTATCTCTGTGTTCGACTTCATTTTTGTCGTTCGCCTTTTTTACAGGTGTGCGATTGCCTAAGCTTATGTTTGTTTGTTGTAAGAGATGTGTATAGTTTGATTAGAAATAAAGATCTATCTCTATGGTAAATAATATAATTTTTCTATTGCGACCTGTATGAATTCACGTCAGTAGTAGAAAACTGGGGAGGGTGGGCAGGCGAATTTTTCCTGATTCTCTGTTTTCTTTACAGGTTTCGCCTGATTCAACGGTTGTGGACCGGGACTGACCGATCAAGAGCAAATCAGCTTTGAAAAATGAAGAAATAGAAATTTTACAAATGCAATGAAACTACGTAATTATAAAACTGAAAATAACTGATTATATAACTAGAATTGGCTAAATGCGGCGCAAAGGGTCTAACGATTAAAACTAAACAGAAGTGCTACAACAAAACAAATTTGGAATGCGTGAGACCCTAATACTCAAGATATCCGGTGAATTCCTATAAAACAGGACTTCACCATTACCTCAGTTTCACAGAAAAAGTCGATTTTTCTTAATTCTCTCTGTTTTCTTTACAGGTTTCGCCTGATTCAACGGTTGTGGACCGGGACTGACCGATCCAGAGCAAAGTCGCTGAAATGAAGAAATAAAATTTTTACAAATGCAATGAAACTGCAGCGGTATAAAACTGAAAATAGCTGATTATAACTAGAATTGGCCTAAATGCTGGCGCAAAGGGGTGTCTAACGATTAAAACTAAACAAGTGCTACAACAAAAACAAATTTGGAATGCGTGAGACCCACAATACTCGAATATCAATTAGGTTAGGTTAGAGTTAAGGTTAGAGTTAGGTTAGGTTAGGTTAGAGTTAGGTTAAGATTGGAGTTAGGGTTCAGGTTAAGATTTGGGAATTTAAGTTGGGTTGAGTGCCCACGTCGAAAACCTCCTCAGTGCTGGTGGTTTGATTTCCCTTTGATACTATTGTATCCGGGGAAAGGCAACACCGGACAGTACACCCTAGGCACTGAGTGATGATACGTTGTTGCCAGTGGCGAATGTTCTGGCAGGGGATAGCTGCTCGTGTCCCTCTGATAAGCGGAGGAGCTGGCAGGTGGCAGGGGTTGCATTTCCTTTTGATTTCCCGCTTAGCCGGAGGAAAGGCAGCCGAACGATAGTGCGCATTGGGCGCTGGTGACGGTATCGTTCTCAGTGCCCAATGCGAATAGAAGAGTTGCATTTTCTCCTTGATCAAAGTATCCGGGGAAAGGCAACAAATGATAGTGGGTATTAGGAACTGGTGACGATATACATCCGTTTCCAGTGCTAATGCTCATAGTGGAGGACAGGCTCGGTGTGCACTAACACCTCCGGGCACAACCGTCCAAAACTGGGGAGTTACGTCGGCTCCACCAGCTCGCCGTAACCGCTGTAGCCGCTCTCTTCAAAGACCCCAGCGCTGACGATCATGGGGTACGTTGAGGAGTGCAGTGGAGCGGAGGCTTGCCTTAGTGATGGCTGGCCCGCGGAAGGGATCACTCTATAAAAACAGACGGCGAAGTCTTAAAACCTGTGGGTACCAGGCGACCCCACAGTATGCAGCCTTGTCTCCGGAATTAGAGCGTCACCCGAGGGATCGACCGTTTATATCGACCTTAATCGTGGGAATAAAAATGGAATATACAAAACGAACAAAATGCGCCAACGGACATGGATGGTATTGATGACAGTGACTCTATGATAAGTGTGGAGCGACTTCGGAACGCGGCGCACGGGTCAAACGTCGGCGTAGGACTGAGGTTAGGTTAGGTTAGGTTAGGTTAGGTTAGGTGCAGGTTAGGTTGAGTTGGGTTAGGTTGGGAGTTAGGTTAGGTTAGGTTAGGTTAGGTTAGGTTGGGTTAGGTTAGGTTAGGTTAGGTTAGGTTAGGTTAGGTTGGGATTAGGTTAGGTTAGGTTGGTTGGGTTGGTTGGTTAGAGTTGGGATTGGGTTAGGTTGGTTTAAGGTTAGGTTAGGACGGTTGGGTTAGGTTAGGTTGGGTTAGGTTTGGTTAGGTCGGGTTAGGTTAGGTTAGGTTAGGTTAGGTTTTTTTTTTTTTTTTTTTTTTTTTTGTATATTGTGACCCCATTTCTGGGGGTCTCGCATGTATATTCCTGACATGTGTATCGTCAGGGACTTTTTATTAGCACAATCATTTTATACTTAATATTTACGGTATCAACTATTAAAATAAACATTTCTTTTTATTGCCTTTATAAATTACAATTTCTATCTTTCCTTAATACCTATGTACTTGTGTACATCTATATCTAATTTTCGCTATCGCTAAAGTTAAAAATATAAACTTATATTTTCTATCCTTCTATTATTTTTTTTTTTTTTCTTTTTTTTTTTTTTTTTTTTTTTTTTCTTATTATTAATATTATATATAAGTGTATATGTATGTATGCTTAGCTATTAATTATTTATTCTTATTTATTACTTTGCTGGCTATATATTTACAAAACCAATAAACTTATCTAGATTCCTTATTTCTAATAATTTCGTGTATATTATTTTGCTTATTTTTATTTCTAATTCTATCTCCATATCCATTCTCTCTCTATGTACATGGCACATTCTGTGATGATGGGTGGATCACACTTTCCACCTTATCGTCATACGACGCACATGAAGGAACTCTCCTTGCATTTGAATTTATGCAAATGCTCAGGCTCCGCCGTGCCCTGTCCTTTTCTAAATCGAATTACACCGGTGGGTTCGTCTCTCTCACAATCTATATATGCATTAGCCGCGTGCGGCAGGGAGAAGATCTTAGTTATTTGAGGCTGTTTGGCTTGTCTCATCATCTTCGGTTCCATTCCTCAAGCGACCTCTCACGGATCTGTCGTTTGACAAAATGAAGAAACCGGGAAGAGGTCATAGTTGAGCTTTGTTTTAATTTGTTTGCTGCCTCTTTTGCCAATTTATCAGCTCTTTCGTTTGCCTTCAATCCGGCATGCGCCTTGATCAAAACAAGGATATATCCCGCTTATTCTGGAGTTTGGCGGCCTTTATGTTTACGCGATTGTACGGCAAGATGGTTATTAATGGATGCGTTATTTATGACCGTCTCCAGTGCAGATCTCGAGAATCGCTGCATATGCCAAAACTAGTTTCTGGCGTCCGGGATGATCTTAGTGGCTGTACATATGGCCAGAAGTTCAGCCTGGTATATACCGTGCAATTACGGTGGCGGTTTCAACTTGATGGCTTTGATCTCAGCTTCGTTGTTCCCGCTTAGGAACAGCGCTGCTCGACCCATGATCAATTTTACTGCCATCCGTATATATTCTGATTGTTTGGTTGTTTTGGCAATCGACTTGGTCTTGGTTTATCAAGCTCATGAACCTCAAACTCATATGTTCAGCCGGATGGGGAGTTTGTCATATGCAACCACTCGTTCTACTTCTCTATCCCCAGTTCTGCCCGGTGTACTCCTTCTTGACGACCTCATAGAGAGTTGCCGCCTCCTAATTCGGATGATGTCGAGTGGAAGCAGTCCAGACGAGTACCAGGGCTGCATTGGAGACAGTTTTATATGCCCTTATTAATTTTGTGCGAAACCCCTCTGGACATTGTTCAGCTGCTTTTTGCACCTATTTTCTCGTAGCCGGTGCCCATACACTGGAGGCATACAAAAATACCGGCTCCACGGTCGCGGTGTATATAAGTCGGATGACTTCCGGGTGGAAGGCCCAGCTAATTCTGGCTGCTCGAGAAGCTGCTTATATATATTGATGGCTTTTCTTACTCACCTCCACTACGTGTCCTATTGAAGGTGAGTTTGCTATCGATATTGAGATAAAGTTTTGATGTCATCAGACGTACCAATGTCAACCCACCCATCCTCAGTCTTGGAACATCATATTTCAGCTTTCGAGGTGACTACCATGGCTTTGGTCTTTGACGGACCAAAGTTCGAAGCTATTCTTGTTGCCCCAATCCCGAACATAAGCAGGGGGCGAAAGGTAGCCTGTCGTTCTATTTCCTGCGCCGAGTTCCATCGAATACCAGGACAACGTCATCCGCAAACGCTTGGCAATAGTCACGACGTTCAAGTCCCTGTATTAGAGGGTCGGAGCGGGTTCCATAAATAGGGCCGCCGATAGATCCCTGCACACAGCCTTTCGTGGCATTTTCATATACTCAGCTCCTCCATATCTGACAGTGACTTTTCTGTTGTGTAGTAACTGTCAAGAATCCTCCTGATATTGGTGGGCACTTTACCTGTGCCAATCGGACTCTGATCGCAGGCCACCATGCGTTGTCAAAAGGCTCCTCTATGTCCAGGGATACCATTATGACAATCTTTTCGCTTCGATCTTTTGGCGTATGGACCACTGGGCAGAGGGGAGTCCTCAGTGCTTTTTGGGGCATCAGATCCGTATTGGCGAGACTGATCCGCTGGAGGATATGCGCTTTCAGCCTACCACAATCAGCTTCTCAGTATCTTTCCCATCACTGGCAACAATCCTATATTGGCCGGTAGGCTTTAAGGGGTTAGCGTAGTTTTCCTTCCAGGCTTACGCAGTCTTCTGATCGCTTCTTTCAAAGAGTCGGAAAGTACTCCAGCTCCTAGGCATTTGTTGACAAGTGATAGGAAAAACTCTGGATCACTATAGATATGGCATGACTGCAGATATCGGCTTGGTGAAACCATCAGCACCCGGGGCCTTCTTTGGGTTAAACGACTCTGTCGCAGTTCGAAACTCCTGCATAGTGAAGACGGAGGGTCGCAACTCCATCGTGTTCTCCTGACGTTGACGAGCTCAGCTTCCACTCTTATCCGTCGATGGTCGGGTGTATCTTCTTCCGTTAAATCATCCGGGTAGAAGGCCTCTGTCAGTACTTTGCTGAGTCCCCTAGGTCAAAGTTCTTCCATCTTTTTCAGTGGCAAATCCTCTTGTCGTTTGGCGGTCCTACTCATCACCCTATAGATTCCTTCCCATACTCCCTCCTTATCCTGTTTCCCACAGAACCCTTTCCAGCTTTCGATTTGCGCTTTTTAACCTCCTTCTCATAATTTTTCTTTTATTTGCAGGTACTCTTCTACGACTTTCGCTCGCCGGACCGGGGCTGCACAGCGGATTCGTCGCTTCTTGGTGAGACCTCTTTCTTCATCAAGTAGAGCTCCCTGGACATCCACGGCAAGGTAAGTTTGATTTGGATTTCTTTTTCGGTAGGGTATCCTCACATACCTTTTGATAATACGAGTATACCCTCCGTCAAAGAATCCAAATCCTTTACATTCTAACTTTTCCCAGATTTTCCTTATTTATGGCACTTTCCTCCTTCAGTTGGTCTAGCTTCTCATGAAATTGAATCAATTAGCCCTTTTGGTGCCATAAATTCGTGTCGTTCTTTGTGTGCTCATACCTTTTGCTTTAATAAGCCTGATGTTAAAGGTCAGTGTGTTGTGGTCGGAACTTGTGATAGTTTCGTCCACTGTCAGTCCTCTACCAAGTTGAGCATCTCATGAGAACAGGCTGTGACATCAATAAAGCTGGAGAAACGTTTGTTGCCTCTGATGGTATCGAATGTGGGGATATCTCCCTCATTGAGCACATACAACCCATTTCGTCTATGGTCCCAAACATTTCTTCACCTCTCTGATCCTAAAATATTGCCGCCCACCATGTATTCTTGGCATTTGCGTCGCCTCCTAATAAAACAATTTTGGCTGTAACTCCTTTTGTATATTCTTCAACTGCTCCAGGTATGGCTCTATGGGTTGTTCTGGCTCAAAGTAGTATGAAACCACAGCGATTTCCCAGGCGCAGTTCGGATCCCCACCACCACGATGTTATTTGTGGTGAGTTTCGAGAATTGTCTTATCTCCAAGTTATCGTCATGGGCAATAGCCGCCTTGACAACCCTTCTCCTGGCTCGTGCTCTGAAGATCCTCACCCCTCTGTAGCTTTTCATACACTTTGAGTTGCCCACATAAGGTTCCTGGAGCAGTGCAAAGGCCACTTTTCTCTTATCTGCTTCTATCATTAATTCTGCTGTGGCTAATTCCTTTCGTTGGAGGTTGGCCTGGAATACTTTGTAAAGACCTCTGACCGTGTGTGATGGTTACGTTGGATGCGCTTCGGTCCTAGAGACGCCCTTAGCAATACGCTGTGGTGGCGCGGGCCATGGCATCCACTTACGCCCTGATAGGACACTCCTGATTAAATGCGTTGTGGTTCGCCACAGTTATTTTTGCCGGGTGCAGTTGCAACATGTTGGTGCTTTACCAGCAAGTCGCTCCTCGCATTCTGCCCACTTGTGAGCTCCTCCGCAGTAACTGCATTTTTTCAACGAGTATCCTTGCAGGGCTTCGGCTGTGTCCGTATCAGGCACAGTGAGCACTGTATCAACGGCGACTGGTCTTCAACCCGCACGTTGCAGATCTATGTGTGCTCGACCCGCCGTAGTAAGGCGCTGCCATACTGCTGGGAGACTTGCAACACGATGTGTGTAGTGTGCGGATTCCTCGTTTTTCCGTCTGTACCTCGCTGCAATTCTCACGTCCTGTTCTTTGATGTCTGCCAGCCAAGTGACTGTTTGTTTTTAAGTGCTTTCTGCTTCTTCATTCGTGTGAACGGCTAGCACATCTCGCACTATAATCAGAGGATCCTGTTCTGAGCCTCTTTGACTTGCAGATTGCTGGTCTTGACTGCATCACTAGGTTGAGTTGGTTAGGTTAAGGTTAGGTTAGGTTAAAAACCAAGAAATGAAAACATTTTTTACTAATGGAATGAAATTACGTAATTATGAAACTAAAAATAATTGAGTTAGAACTAGATTAGAAATGGCCTAAATGCGGCGCAGGATGACTGTCTAACGATTACACTAAACAAATGCTACAACAAAAACCAATTTGGAATGCTTAATACTCTAATGCACAAGGAATGTAGGGGTTAGGTTAGGTAAGGTTACAAAATCAGCACGAAAAGCAGAAGAAATGAAAATTTTTACACAAATAGAATAATGTGCGTAATTAGAGCTAAAATAATTGATTAGAACTGAACTAGAAATGGCTAAATGCGGCATAGGATGACTGTCTAACATGAAAACATTT
>JAGSMU010000520.1:0-21993 GCA_029286865.1 Teinopalpus imperialis
TTTACTAATGGAATGAAATTACGTAATTATGAAACTAAAAATAATTGAGTTAGAACTAGATTAGAAATGGCCTAAATGCGGCGCAGGATGACTGTCTAACGATTACACTAAACAAATGCTACAACAAAAACCAATTTGGAATGCTTAATACTCTAATGCACAAGGAATGTAGGGGTTAGGTTAGGTAAGGTTACAAAATCAGCACGAAAAGCAGAAGAAATGAAAATTTTTACACAAATAGAATAATGTGCGTAATTAGAGCTAAAATAATTGATTAGAACTGAACTAGAAATGGCTAAATGCGGCATAGGATGACTGTCTAACGATTACACTAAACAAATGCTACAACAAAAACCAATTTGGAATGCTTAAGACTGCTAATACACAAAGATATGGGGGTTAGGTTAGGTGAGTTACAAAAGTATTTTAGCAGAGAAATGAAAAAATTTTACAAATGGAATAATATTACGTAATTATGAATCTAAAATAATTGATTAGAACTAGACTAGAAATGGCTAAATGCGGCGCAGGATGACATCTAACGATTACATGGCAAATGCTACAACAAAAAACCAATTTGGAATGCTTAAGACTCTAATACACTAAGATATAGGGGGTTAGGTTAGGTTACAAGATCAGCACGAAAAACGTAGAAATGAAAAGATTTTTACAAATGGAATGAAATGACATAATTATGAAACTAAAAATAATTGATAAGAACTAGACTAGAAATGGCCTAAATGCGGCGCACGATGACTGTCTAACGATTACACTAAACAAATGCTACAACAAAAAACCAATTTGGAATGCTTAAGACTCTAATACACAAAGATATAGGTGGTTAGGGTTAGGTTAGGTTAGGTTAGGTTACAAAAATCCTACGAAAAACGAAGACATGAAAATTTTTACAAATGGAATAAAATTACGTTATTATGAAACTAAAAATAACTGATTACAACTAGACTAGAAATGGCCTAAATGTGGCTTAGGATGACTGTCTAACGATTACACGGAAAAAATGCTTCAACAAAAAACCAATTTGGAATGCTTAAGACTCTAATACACAAAGATATAGGTGGTTAGGGTTAGAGTTTAGGTTAAGGTTAGGTTCCCCGACCCCGACCCCTTTGAAGGGTTCTCGCTTTGTCGTAGCAGGGGGGGCTTAGTAACCGTGGCTTGGTCACCCACGGTGAAGTAAGAAGGGCAATGGCCGGCCCTGGGCGCTGAGGCCGGCCCGAGGAGGCCGCTCCAGATGGCTCATGTGAGCTCGCCTCGGAAGCGTGTCAGTGGACTGCTGGGGGCGGATGTGGCGGAGCAGGCCGTCTTCCCCGCCCTCAGTAGCCGAGGCAGGTCGCGGAGAGAGGAGTGTCGGTGTTTCGTTGCCGCTCTCCTATCTCCCGCGACTCAGCTGAAGTCGCACCGCATGATGCGGCTGTGGTGGGGCCGCGGGGGAAGAGAAGTGTCGGTGTTTCGTTGCCGCTCTCCCTGTCCTCCGCGGCCGAACATCGATGGCAGTGGAGCCACGGGCGATCCACCGCAGGGGCTGGGTTGGCTTAGTGCTCCTGGCCCCATGGCCTCAGGGGCGGACTCGGGGAGTCCGTTTCCCACCTAGAAGAGAGGCCGAGATGGAGAGCGCGTCCGTGTTCCGGCGCGCGCGCCTTGCAGAGGTGAGGTGGAGAGGATGTCCTCCCGAAGGGAGGGCCGGCTTGCCCGGCCAGCGCAGGCAGGGTCGCGGAGGTGTGCCCAGCGTTCCCGTGGCCCCGCCATACGCGGCTGAAGGTGGAACACCATAGAGGTTTTAGTCGGTGCGGAAGTCCGAGCCGCCGCCCACCCTTGCCCCACGAAGTGGGTATGCGTGAGCATTTCCCCATGTAAAAGTTCCCCGAGCTCCTGACCACCCGGGAAGCGGACCCGGGAAGGACGGCAACTCAGGTCTCGGTTGCCATAGCACCGCGAGGGTGCTAAGGAGGTGTTCCTCCCGGGCGTGCTCAGGCACCGACAGAGGGCACCGGTGCGTTCCTGCTGGAGATCCCGGGCCTCTGCGTGCACTGGGGATGGCCACCGGGGGTTTTGGTGGTTAGAAATACCACATAGCCCTGTCTCTCCCCAGGAGGCGGGTATCTTTCGAAGATTTCCCCGACAAAAAGTTTCCCCCGAAGGGTTCTCGCTTTGTCGTAGCGGGGGCTTAGTAACCGTGGCTTGGTCACCCACGGTGAAGCTAAGAAGGAACCAATGGCCGGCCTAAAAGGCACTCTGAGGCCAGCCCGAGGTGAAAGCCGCTCCGGGTGAGCTCCTTATAGGCTAACCTCGGATGCGTGTCGGTGGACTGCTGGGGCGGATGTGGCGGAGCGAATGGCATCTTCCCCGCCCTCCAGTAGCCAGTGAAGTCGCGGAGGAAAGTGTCAGTGTTTCGTTGCCTTCTGCTCCTCCCGCGGTAAGCGGGGTGCTTTCATGATAATAGCTGTGGTGGAGCCGCGGGGAAGAGTGTCGGTGTTTCGTTTCGCCGCTCTCCTGGTCCTCCCGCAGCCGAACGGTGGAACGCAGATCAGATCACCACCGAGGGAGCTGGGTTATGCATTGCTTTCCTGGCCCCAGCAGCTCTAAGAACCGAAGTCCAGCACCTGAAGAGCCGAGATGGAAGGCGCGTCGTGTTCCAGCGCCGCAGAAGGTTGAGAGGAGGTGTCCTCCCGGAGAAGAGCCGTCTGGTCATGACGGCGCAGGCGGGTCGCGGATGTTGCCAACGTTCCCGTAACCCGCCATACCGTGGCGGTGGAACGCAGCGGTTTTAGTCGGGTGCAAGTCCGACATAACCCTCTTGCCCCACCGAAGGTGGGTATGCGGCATTTCCCCATGTAAAAAAAAAGGTTAAGGTTAGGTTACAAAATCCAGCACGAAAACGAAGACGTGAAATTTTTACAAATGGAATAAAATTACGTAATTATGAAACTAAAATGGTGATTAGAACCTAGACTAGAAATGGCTAAAAGTGGGAGGCGCAGGATGTTTGTCCACAACGATTACACTGAACAAATGCGGCGAAACCAATTTGGAATGCCAGACTCTAATACACGCTAAAAGAATTGCCGGTTGGTTAGGGTTGGGATTCAGGTTAAGGTTACGAAAATCAGCGCGAAAACAGAGACATGAAAATTTTTACAAATGGAATAAGAGTAAAACGTTAGCGAGAATAAAAATAACTGATTACAACTGAATGAAATGGCCTAAATGGTACCGGGATGACTGTCTAACGATTATACTGGTCGATACTGACAAAAACCAATTTGGAGATGCTTAGGGACACCTATTACACAAAGATGTATGGGTGGATTTAGAGGTTAGATTTAGGTTAAGGTTACATAATCCAGCACGAAATCGAGACGAAAATTTTTGCGAAATGGAATAAAATTACGTATTAGCGAAACTAAAATAGCAGTTACAACTAGACTAGAAATATAAGCTAAATGTGGCGCAGGATGACTGTCACAACGATTACACTTTGAACAAAGGTATACAAAAACCAATTTGGATAACCAGGGCTTTGTACAGGAATGGCGGGTTGAGTTGAGTTGAGTTACGTTAGGTTAGGTTACAACTAGGGTGCTTGCCACGTCAATATCCTCGAGTGCCTGGTCGTTGAATTTCCCTTTGATACTATTGTATCCGAGGCAACGCCAGGACGAATATAGGCATGGTGATGATACGTTGTTGCCAGTGGCGGAAATGTTCTGACGGGGGATAGCTGCTCTACGTGTCCCTCTGATAAGCGGAGAGCACTGCGAATTAACCGGGGTTGCGGTACCTTGATTCCAAATCCGGAGGAAGGCAACCGAACGATGTTTGCATTTGGGTACTGGTGACGATACGTCTCCTCAATTGCCAATGCGCGGAAGTGAAAAGGATTGCATTTCTCCTTGATTAAAGTATCCGGGGAAGGTGGCAAAATGAAGGTGTGCATTGGGAACTGAACGGCATTACGTCGTTGGCGGTGACTAATGCTCACAGTGTATGAGGACGAATCCAGTGGTACATTTACGCCTAGGCACTCAACAAATCGAAACGTTAATGAAGGTTGCATTTCTCTTTGATTTCTAGTCCGAGGAAAGGCAACGTGATGAAATAGTATTGGGAACTGGCGACGATATATCGTTTGGTAGCGCCATAGTGGAGGACGAGCTCGAAGTGTGCGTTTTACTGCCGCCAGACGCCAATAAATCGAAACGTTGTGGGGGTTGCATTTCTCATGATCAAAGTATCCGGGGAAAGACAACAAAAGGCGAAGAATGATGCGTGGGAACTGGTGGCGATACGTCGTTGGCAGTGACTAATGCTTTCTGAAGATGTGAGAGGACGGAGCTCGGTGTGCGTTTTTGCCACGGGCGAAAGCCAATAAATCGAGAGCGTTGTGGAGGTTGCATTTCTCTTTGATTTCTGAATCGGGAAAGGCAACGGTGGTAGGTATTAGGAACTGGCGGGCGATATATCGTTTTAGTGCCTAATGCTCATAGTGGAGGACGGGCTCGGTGTGCGTTTTACTGCCGCCGGCACTCAACAAATCGAGCGTTGGCAGGAGGTTGCATTTCTCCTTGATCCAAAGAGTATCGGGGAAAGGCAACAAAATGAAGAGTAACTCATTGGGAACTGGTGACGATACGTCGTCCTCGGTACTAATGTGCCAGATGAAGGTACATTCTCCTTGATTTTACTATCGGAAAGAGCGAAACGAAATTGTGTTAAGGAACTGGTGGCGATACGTCGCTCTCGGTGCTTAATGCGCTGATGGAAGGTGCATTTCTCCTTGATCAAAATTATCCGGGGAAAGGCAACAAAAGAGGTGCGCATTGGAACTGGTGGCGATACGTCGTTGTCGGTGCCTAATGTGCGGAGTGGAAGAGTTGCATTTCTCTTTGATCAAAGTATCCGGGGAAAGGCAACAAATGATGGTAATTATTAGGAACTGGTGACGATATATCGTTTCCAGTGCCCATTAACTCATAGTGGAGGACAGGCTCGGTGTGCACTTACACTGCCGCCGGGCATTCAACCGTCCCAAAACTGGGAAGTTACGTCGGCTTTCCCAGCGCGCGTAACCCGCTGTACTCTCTTCAAGGACCCCAGCGTTGACGATTATGGGGTACACGTCGAAGGTCTGGAGCGGAGAAGCAATTGGCCGGCGCGAGGATATCTATAAAACCAGACGAAGTCTTAAAACCAGGTACCAGGCGGCCCACGGTATGTACTGTCTCTGGAA
The DNA here is from genome assembly GCA_029286865.1 of Teinopalpus imperialis. Taxonomy (NCBI): domain Eukaryota; kingdom Metazoa; phylum Arthropoda; class Insecta; order Lepidoptera; family Papilionidae; genus Teinopalpus; species Teinopalpus imperialis. The sequence goes on from JAGSMU010000520.1 coordinate 5,249, forward strand.
TGAGCGTCACCCGAGGAATCGACATTTTATTTCGTCTAACTCGTGGGATTTGTTGGAATTTTCAAAACATAACCTAGAGGAGAAGGAGACTTAGCAGCGCTGAGTCTGTAATAGCAGTCGAGTCCACCGAAAAAGGGACCAGAGCCGGAGGAAGAGCTTATCTGCAGGACCAGTGGTCCAGCAGGTCGGCGTGGACGCTGCGCGCCCAAGTACGCCTGTGAGTTTGAACGGTGAGTGACAGCAGGCGGTCGATGCCTCCCGGATCGCAACCTCGAGGTCATTACAAGGACAAATTGTTGGGAAGAAGGAGAGCCAAGCCTGCGACTGTCATTGGCCGACCAAATTCCAGGCAGTCACCCGTTCTCGGGCACGGGCAAGTTGGTCGCTGACGAAGAGGAGGCATCTGGGACCCTACAGCCAGGCGAAACGCGGTGCGAAGTATTGAAACCACCGAATTTGGGTCGGGAGATGGAAGGCAAAATCGACCATTGGCAGATGCCTGCATCCGGGCCAATCTACTGGCAGTCGACAGGTTGCCAGAGCATCTAGCCAACCGCCAGGGGTACGGCCTGCGGCTGGCGGCCAGGATGGTCGAAGGCAGCCACTGCGGAACTGGCGCGGAGGTCTCCCAGCTGTGTTAAGGGGCTGGAGCGTGAACGCTGAGCTCCGCTCGCAGCTGTCCGGAAGCTCATAATAAAGGGCGGAAGCTGTCACGAGGAGCTCAGCGCGCCCTCCCTGGAGGTGGGGAACCTCATTACAGCCATCCTGCCTCCCTACTCCGAAGCGAGCTCCTGGCGCCGAAGTCCGGGAGGCGTGGACGGTAAGGCTCATGGGCGCCCAGGTTCTCTCAGCAGAGCGAGACTGGCTGCCTTCGAGGCAGAAGGGTCACTTCCCCGGGAGAGGCAATTCGGCCCCGGTAGGTGCCGCAGTCAGAGGCCTTCCGCGGTCTTCCGCATCACTACCACAACCGATACCGTCACGCTTGCGGGAAAGGGGAAAAAAGGCGAAACCCTCCCACCACTCCGGTGGAGTTGCCTCCGTTATTACACCAAAGGCGCGGTAGGTGAGGGTGGAAGTACCGGCATCACGTGGTGAGCACCAAAGGTGGCTAAGAAGGCCAAAAACCTACGACGCGGCAATGGCAGCCTGGTTGCAAAGAACGGAAACAAAAGGCAAGCTCGTACGCACTCCGTCCACGGCTGCCGTGACGGTGTGCGCTGCCGACGACCACTCTCACCGCTGCACTAAAAGTGATGGAGGCGGCCCGTCGGCAAAACTGGCGGACATCGGCATCGAGACTGTCACGCCAAAAGCGGGCTGTGACCATTGAGATGCTCCGCTTTTGGAGATCGAAAGCGGTCCCTGAATTACAACTCGGGGCGGATGGTCTCGCGACGCTAAATGCAGGAGAGTCATGCAGAAATGGACGTCGGATTAGCCGCCAATGAAGACGACATTCGTGTGAAGGACCTCACGTGTTCGCGATGTCGCGGCGGCTGTAGCCGAACTGGAGGTATTCGGTGGACGTGAAGGTCGGAAGGTCCACCAGAACACCCATGCGGCCTCGAGCGTGCTGGGTGCCGTGCCCCGCAGCGGTGCTGCGTAGGTGGTGACCGCTGGGCGTTGTACGCGTGGGCTGGGGATCTGCTGGAATTTGGAACGGATCCCGAATTTATTACGCTCTTCCGAATTGCCTGGAAAGGGGCACGTTGGTAGCAGGTGCCCTAACCAGGCGAACCGGAGCACGCTGCTACGCTTGTGGGAAACCAAGGCACAGGGCCAGAGAGTGCAAAGCTCTTGCACTCAAATGTCCACTGTGCTCGGACCAGGGCTGCCCTCTAACCATCGTCTTGGTAAGAGGTGCGCCTGCATCAGAAAGAGCGGGAAGCGGAAACCATCTCCTCCAGCCCCGCAAGCGCGAAAGCGCGGCGATTACAGCAGCACCAGCCGCAGCAAGACACCTCCAGCTTCGGGGATGGAGGTGCAATAGGCCTCTTCGCACCCTCAGGTCCCTTCAGAGCAGCCTGAACCACTGCCGCAATGCTCGGCATTTTGTTTATGCAGACCATTGCGGAGTGCCGGGTTACTCTGGCAGTGACCTATGCCGTGGACCACCCTCCGCTGGTTCGGCGATGAGCTGGATTTCCGTAGCGATCTGCAGAGTGGAGAGGAATTCCGCCTGCTCCACTATTGGGAAGGGGTCGCTGTTGCAGTGCAATGGGGAGCACCCTGGCCATAGTTAACTGCTACGTCTCTCCCCGCAGAGTCCCTCATACCGACTACAGCGGGGTGCCTATGGACGAGGTGGCACTGCGTTGCAGGTGCCTCCCTCGTCGACTCCTGGGGACTTCAGCGCCCACTTGGGGCGTGCATCAACGACAGTCCAAAGGAAGACGGTGATGGAATGGGCGAGCAAGATTGAACCTCCGATTGGCCAAATCGAAGGGGTCCATGCTTTGATGCGTGCGGTGGCAGAGTCGGTCGTGGATGCCCGCCGGGCGACTCCGCTTACGTGCATATTGTCGAGCTGGCAGGTTGCAGAAGGAGGTGGTCACGTTATCCGACCACCGCCATATTGAATGCTTACGATCCGCCGACGCTGTCACCAACCGCCGAGGAAGGCAGTCACGCGACGTTGGTGTCTCAAGCGCTGAACCAGGACTTGCTCAGGGGCGCCGCAACGTTGCAATATGGCCAGAAAGCGCCGAGGACGCGTCGATCCACGGAAGGTGACGAACTGGTTCCGGACGATGACGCGGCATTTTGTGACGCGTCGATGCCCCAGACCAGTCGCTGGCGCAGGGCGGTGTACTGGTGGTCGGCAGAGATCGCGGGCGCGAACTCTGCTTGCGGAGCCGCCGCCGGTACCAGAGCCAGCGAAGGAGGCGAGCGAGCTCCGGTGAGGAGATAGCCAGACTCTACGAAGGCGTATCGAGCGGCTCCACGAGGCGTTGCAGGCGCTGTCTGCAGCACGGTCGTTGGAGGGACTCGGCGAAGGGATCCGTGGGGCGTCCGTACAGGATGGTGCTAGGAAAGCTCCGTCGCCGGGCGCCCCAGTGACGAAACTCTAGATCCGGCACCTCTTGGAAGTGGTGGCTCGCTTTCCGGAGGGTCGGTCAAGTCCCTCCAGTCTACCCCAATCTCCGTGTCGTGGGTGACGAAATGGGGTGACCGCACAGGAGCTGGACCGAGCCGTGAGCCGCGCCGAAGAGCAGAACACCGCGCCCGGGACCCGACGATTCCGGCCGGGTCTGGGTGTTGAGTCCTATTACCCTCAGGAACAGGCTTCAGGAGCAGCTGTTCTCCAGCTGCCTCCGTATTTTTCCTCGTTCCCCTAGGATATGGGGAAAGGGAGGCCAGATGGTCCTCTTGAAGAAGGCAGACAGAGTCGCAGATTCTCCTACCGCGTACCCGTCCCACGCTATGCCTGTTGGACGAGGGCTGGCAAGTTATTCGAGAGGAATTCTTGCCCGCCCGTCTCAACGACATCTATCCTGTCGGTCCCGATCTCGCCAGCCGAAGTTCGGTTTCCGACGGGAGGCGTTCCGCCATCGACGCGGTTTCACCGCGTCCGCTCCTGTCGGAGCAGGCTGTGTCCCCAGGGCGGCGTGGCGTTGGCGATAAACATTTGATATCGCATTGACGCCTTTGAATTCCTGGGACGCGATAAGAGGAGACTTTACCTGCAAGGCGTGATCGCGGACTACGCGGCAAATTTTGTCTGTACATGGACCGAGAGACGGTACGGATCGGGAGATCCAGTGTGGGAGTTCCCGCAGGGTTTGAGCCCGTTACTGTGGAATCGCCACCACTGACTCTGTTCTGCTGCGAGTCGAGAGCTCCCCTTTAGCGTATATGTCGTCTGTTACGCTGACGGCGTTGAGTGGTCGCCAGCGGGACTCCTTCGAGAAGGAACCAGGCTCCGCCGAGCTTGGGGCGAAATCGTCATCGCCAAAGTCACGAGTTGGGATTGGGTAAGCGCCTCCGCAAGACCGAGGCGCTATGGTTCCACCTGAAGCTGCCGCGGAGCGAGACCACCGACTCGTGCGTCCAGTAGGTGAGTCTGAAGTCCAGAGTGGGGCGGTACGGCTGAAGTACCTAGGCCTGGACGATCACTGGGGCTTCGAAGAGCACTTCGAGCGTCACGGATCGAGGGTATGAGGTGCTATGCACGAACTGCTATCTCGGGGACCAGGTGAGGAAGTTACGCCACCCACTCTATGCCGGGGTCGTGCAGCCTCTATGGGGCGCCCGTATGGGCGAAGGCTGGCCATCCGACGCGCTGTGGGACTAAGATCTACGGCGTCCAGCGTACATACGGGTCGTACGGACGGTATCGTTTGAGGGCAAAGGCGACAATCCCCTGGCTCGCTTTCCACCTCTGGATATTCTGGCGGACGCGTGGACGCGAGTTGTATCGCGTTCGCGTCCTACGCCAGAGCGGTGGTGAAGCACGAGCCAGAAGAGCTCGAAGACGGTGAAACGGCAGAACGACGTATCGCATTCGCGACGTGGCGCGCAAGGCTCACGAACAGAATATGCAAACTGCGTCGTCGAACATTCCTGCCGGTCTTCGAAGCCTGGATGCAGCGACGAGGAAGACTCACCTACAGACTTACGCAGGTGATCACCGGGCACGGTTGCTTCGATTACCTGTGTAAGATCGATCGCAGGCGACGGCGGAACAGCACCACTGTGGCGGCAACGATCAAAGACTCACATCGCACGCTCGCCGCTTGCCAGCGTCAAATCGGCGGCGTGTGGTCGGGGAAGTCACACATCAGACAGAACCATATCCCTGCACCAGCAGTCGTGTCGGCGATACTGCGCGAGGAATCGATGAAGACCCGTAGCCTCCTCTGCCAGAGACCGTAATGGATCCCGAAAGGAGGCTACCGAGCAGGACAAGAGAGGACCGATCCTGCTCGGAGACAGGGCCGACGCGGCGCTTTCCGCGCACTCATCACAACCTCCTAACCTACCGTAAGCGGGGCCTACGGGTCGCTGACGATCAGGTGAGGCTCCGACCGTTCAGTAATAGCGTACGACCCCGAGGGGACGACAGCACGACGTGGTACCGATGTCGTCGTGATAGTTCCGTATTGAGGTTCTGAAGTGCGAATGGCTGCGCCCGGGACAAACTATCAGCAGAAGCGCAGGGGTTACGGTTGCGTTCTAACGGAGATCCCGCTCGGTAGCCAGGCGGAGTCGCGGAGGAGAGGTGTCGGTATTGCGTTGCCGCTCTCCTATCCTCCGCGACTCAGAAAGCAGAGGTCGCCGCATGATGCGGCTGTGGTGGGGCCATGGCGGGGAAGAGGAGTGTCGGTGTTCGTTGCCTCCCTGTCCTCCATGACGAACATCGGTCCGGTGGTGAACCGCAGACCAGATCGCCGGGGGCTGGGTTGGCTGCTCACGGCCCCATGGCCTCCTGGGGGCGGGCTCGAAGTCGTTTCCACCACAAGAAGGAAGGCCGAGATGGAAGGCGTCCGTGTTGGCGCTGCTGGAAGAAGGGTGGAGAGGGATCCTCCCCGAAGGAGGGCAGCGCCGGCAGCGCAGGTAAGGGTCGCGGAGGTGTGCGAAAACGTTCCATGGCCCCATACATACGCGACGAAGGTGGAACACCATGTGGGGTTTGAGTCGGTGCGAGGTCCGACGCAACCCTGCCAGGTGAATTTATGCGTAGGCATTTCCCCGTAAAATTGGCTCGGCGCTCACCCCGAAGGTTCGCTTTGTCGGCGGGGGCTTAGTAACCGATGGCTTGAGTCACCACGGTGGAAATAGAAGAACCAAATGGCGGCTTTCACGGCGCTCACATTGGCGGCCCGAGAACCGCTTTCCCGGTGGGCTCATGTTGAGCTCGCCTCCGGAAGCGTGTCGGTGGACTGCTGGGGCGGAAGTGGCGGAGCAGCCGCCTTCCCGCCCTCAGTAACCGAGGTGGAGTCGCGGAGAGAATGTCGGTATTGCGTTGCCGCTCTCTATCCTCCGCGACTCAGCAGCGAAAGTCGCACCACGTGATGCAGCTGTGGTGGGGCCGCAGGAAGGTGTCGGTGTTCGTTGCCGCTCTCCTATCCTCCGCAGCCAGGCATCAGGTCGGCGGTGGAACCACAGACCAAGATCCACGCCGCAGGGCTGGGTTAACCCCAGTGCTTTCCTGGCCCCATGGCCTCTGGGAGGCGGACTCGAAGTCCGTTTCCCACCTACAGGAGGCCGAGATGGAAGGCGCGTCCGTGTTCCAGCGCGCAGGAAGAGGTGGAAGGGATATCCTCCCCGAAGGAGGAACCAGCATATTGCTTGCAAACGGGGAGTCGCGGAGGTGGTGCGGCGTTCCGTAGCCCACTCCATACGCGACGAAGGTGGAACACCATGGGGTTTTAGTCGGTGCGAGTCCGACGCAATCCTTGCCCCCACGGTGGGTTATGCGTAGGCATTTCCCCATGTAAAAAAATTAACAAACTCAGTACTTGCTTCGGCGGTATATACTAAAATTGGAACGATACAGAGAGGAATTGTGGCCCCTGCGCAAAGAATGACACGCAAAATCGTGAAGCGTTCCACATTTTAGAGCAGTTAGAACCCAGGCCCATGCACTGCTACCGGTGCCTGGAAAAGGGACACGTAGGCAGTAGGTGCCTAACCAGGTAAATCGGAGCACGCGTTGCTACGCTTGTGGGGAGAGACCGGGCACAGGGTAAGGAGTGCAGAGCACCTGCACTCAAATGTCCACTGATGCTCCGGACCTGGGGCTGCCCTCTTTAACCATCGTGCCGGTAGAGTTGCTTCACGGAAGAGAGGTAGGAAAAGGACATGGAGAGTCCTCCTGCTCACAGCGTGGCAGTTCGGCGGCACCAGCCGCGGCGCTGAGAGCACCAGCTCGGGGAATGTCGCGTGAATCTTCGCGCCCCTCAAGGTCCTTCAGAGCAACCTGAACCACTGCCGCAATGTAGCATTTGTTTGTAGACCATTGCGGGTACCGGGTTAACTCAGCGTGGCAGGCCTATGGCGCGTGCGGATGCCTCACTGGTTCGGCGTGAGCTGGAGTTCCGTAGCGATCTGCAGGGGGTGGAGAGGGTATCCCACCCTGCTCCCTATTGGGAAGAGGGGTCGGGGCTTTGTTGCAGTGCAATGGGGCACCCTGGCCATAGTTGGCTGCTACGTCTCTCCGCGAGGTCCCTCGCCGACTACGGGTGTGCCTGGGCAGAGGTGGCACTCTGCGTTCGCAGGTGCTCCCTCGTCCGTCGATGTCCTGGGAGGCTTAAGCGCCCACTCTCCAGGGCGTGGGGAATCAGCGACAGTCGAGGAAGACGGTGATGGAATGGGCGGCTGGTTGGACCTCCGATTGGCAAATCCAGGGGTCCGTAAGCTTGTGCGATGCGGTGGCAGAAGTCGGTCGTGGATCTAACATGGGCGACTCCGCTGCGATGCACGCATGTTGTCGGGTTGGCGGGTTGGCGGGTTGCAGAGGAGGTGGTCACGTTATCCATTACCGCCATATTTTATTCGATCTTGCAATCCGCCGCCCCGACGCTGTCACAGCCGCCGAGGCAGTCACACGCGACGTTGGTGTCTCAAGCGGCTAGACCGGGACTTACTCGGGGCCGCCGCCAACGTCGCAGTATGGCTCAAAGCGAAGAGGTTCCGTCCGATCGGAATGGAAGCGAACTGGTTCAGGACACGATGACGCGTATTTGTGACGTCGATGCTGAGCCAGTCGCCCCAAGCGCGGGGCGGTGTACTGGTGGTCGGCAGAGATCGCGGGCTGCGAGCGATCTGCTTGCGGAACCGCCGCCAGTACGCAGAGGCCCGAAAGGAGGCAGGCGAGAGCTCCAAGTGAGGAGATAGCCAGACTCTACGAGGCGTATCGAGGAGAGCGGCCACGAAGGCGTTGCAGGCGGCTATCGCTCAGGTCTCGATCCTGGAGAGAGCTCCTGGAGGGACTCAACGAGGATCCGTGGGGCGTCCCGTACAGGATAGATTGCTAGGAAAGCTCCGTCCAGACGCCCCCGGTGACGGAAACCTCGATCCGGCCTCTTGGGAAGAGTAAATTAGCTCGCTCTTTCCGGAGGGCCAGTCAAAATCCCTCAGTCTACCCCCATTTTTTTCGTGCGAGTGGAGGCGAGATGGGGGTGACCGCACAGGAGCTGGACCGAGCCATTGAGCCCGCTTGAGAAGGCCAGAAGGCTACCGCGCCGGGACCTGACGATTCCCGGCCGGGTCTGGAATGTTAGTCTGGCTACCCTCGGGAACAGGCTGAGGCAGCTGTTCACCGAAAGCTGCCCCTCCGTAACTCCTCGTTCTAGGGGCCTGGAAGGAGGCCGAATGGTCCTCTTGAAGAAGGCAGACAGAGTCGCAGATTGCCCTCTGCGTACCGTCCCATATGCCTGTTGGACGAGGCTGGCCGTTATTCGAGAGAATTCTTGCCGGCCGTCTCAACAGGCATCTGTCACTGTCGGTCCCGATCTCGCCGAAAACCGAAAGTTCCGGTTTCCGACAGGAGCGTTCCACGATCGACGCGGTTCTGCGCGTCCGCTCCTGTCGGAGCAGGCTGTGTCCCGAGGAGGCGTGGCGTTGGCGATAAGTATTGATATCGTGCGCCTTTAACTCCTGCCTGGGACGCGATTAGGGGGACTTGTACACCATGGTGTTCCCCCTACCTGCATGAGCGTGATCGCGGACTACTTGCGCATTTCAGGTACATCTTGTACATGGACCGAGGACGGTACGAGGTCAGGAGGAGATCAGTGTGGGGTTCCCACGAGGGTCGGTTTGGGCCCGTTACTGTGGAATCTCGCTTACGACTCTACTGCGAGTCAGGCTCCCCGCTGGCGTATATATGTCATCTGTTACGCTGACGCGACACGTTGGTGGTGCCAGCAGGGACTCCTCGAGAGGACCGGAGCTCGCCGAGCTTGGGGCGGAAATCGTCGTCGCCAAAGTCCACGAGTTGCAGGACTGGGTAGCGCCTCACAAGACCGAGGCGCTATGGTTCCTAGCTGCCGCGCGAGCGAGGAACCACCGACTCGTGCGTCAGTAGATGAGTCTGAAGTCAGAGTGGGTAAAAAAAAAAAAAAAAAAAAAAAGGTTACAAAATCAGCACGAAAACCGGAAAATGAAAAAATTTTTACAAATGGAATAAAATTGCGTAATTATGAAACTAAAAACAATTGATTAGAGAACTAGACTAGTAATGGCTAAATGCGGCGCAGGATGACTGCCTAACGAGTACGCTAAACAAATGCTACAACAAAAACCAATTTAGATGCTTAAGACTCTAATACACTAAGATAGGGGGTAAGGTAAAGGTTAAGGTTACAAGATCAGCCCTTTGGTCGGGCATAAGAATAGAGACTAAGGTACCTGCCTGTCGTAGAAGGCGACCAAGGGGACTTCGGGTTCGCGGGTGATCAGGGTGGGGGCTCTGACCACCCGGAAGCGGACTCCCAGGAAAAGGAGAGCAACTCAGGTGGTCTCGAGTTGCCGTAGCTTCCTGAGGTGCTAGGGGAGGTTTCCTCCCCAGGGGATGTGCTCAGGCACCGTGCAGAGGGCACCGGTGCGTTCCTATGGAGATCCCGGGCCCTCTAAATGCACTGGGGATGACCACAGGGGTTTTAGTGGTTACAAGTCCCACATAACCCTGTGTCACCCCCAGGAGGAAGGGGTATCTTTCGAAGATTTCCTGACAAAAAGGTTACAGATCGGCACGAAAACCAAAAATGAAAGCATTTTACTAATGGAATGAAATTACGTAATTATGGAAACTAAAATAATTGATTAGAACTAGATTAGAAATGGCCTAAATGCGGCGCAGGATGACTGTCTAACGATTACACTAAACAAATGCTACAACAAAAACCAATTTAAGATGCTTAATACTCTAATACACACAAAGATATAGAAGTTAGGTTAGGTAAGGTTACAAAATCCTTTTAGCTTGAAGAAATGAAAAAAATTTTACAAATGGAATAATATTACGTAATTATGAATCTAAAAATAATTGATTAGAACTAGACTAGAAATGGCCTAAATGCGGCGCAGGATGACTGTCTAACGATTACACTAAACAAATGCTACAACAAAAAACCAATTTGGAATGCTTAAGACTCTAATACACTAAGATATAGGGGGTTAGGTTAGGTTACAAGATCAGCACGAAAAACGTAGAAATGAAAAGATTTTTACAAATGGAATGAAATGACATAATTATGAAACTAAAAATAATTGATAAGAACTAGACTAGAAATGGCTAAATGCGTGATGAAGGCTGTCTAACGATTACACTAAACAAATGCTACAACAAAAACAATTTGGAATGCTTAAGACTCTAATACACAAGATATAGGTGGTTAGAGGGTTTTTTTTATTACTTTTATTCCACCAACATAATCGGTGCCCTTAGTTTTCATTTTATAATGGTATCTGGGTAATTTTTGTCTTCCTATATATATATGGTAGACTATATAATTTTTTAATTAATTACACCACTACAGTTGTTTTTACTACTTACTCCTGTGTTATATTTTGACATTTTTTGTTTGTTGTTTTATTTATTTATTTAAATACTTTTCTTACACGTTGCGATACTTCATATGTTTATATATATATTCATTATATGTAACATAAATTATTTATATACATGATTTCTTACTAGTTTCTTTTATTACTTGTTTAAGTTTTATTTGTGTTGCTACATTTAACTATTGTTTTATATACTCCTCCAGTCTTGGTCTGGTACCTTTTCCTGAGAACCACTCATGTAAGTTCTCTTCACTTAATTTATATTAAATTCAGTTTCAGGTCGCTTCTCCAGAAAGAATGGAAACCTTGGGCATTCCAACTGGATGCAACACTGTTTCCAATTCATCACCACAAGAACAGTTAGGGCTATCTTTTATCTTAAAGCGGGGTGAAGGGTATGCCGCAAATCCCCATGTCAGTCAACGCCTGAGTAAGTGTACTTGTTATGTTAATCTCTTTCAGTATTTTATATGCGTCATTACATTTGGAAGAAACTTTTTTGTAACCGTTCCTACTGTTTGTTTTATGTTATCCCAGATTTCTGTAAAACACCTCTTAATAATCTTTTCACTCGCGTTATTGGAGTTTTATCATATCGGGATACCACTTTGTCATTTTGCTGCTGCCTTTGCCAAATCATCAGCTCTCTCGTTACTGCATATGTGAATTCCAGCGTGACTGCAACCAGAGCTGTATGTTTTTGCCTTGCTTGCAACATTGGTAACGTTTTCTCTCCGGATCTGGAACACAAGGGTGCAGATTCCGGGTTCTTGAGTGCTGACACGAGTCACTCACAACTGCTACCGTCTCGTCGATAATTACTTTGCCTACAAACTCTGTTGTGACTAAGGCATAAAGCTCAGCGGAAGACGGAACAGCCGCCGATCGAAAGCGCATCTTCTTCAATCTTCCTCTCTCTCCCTCCTCCAGTATGTATAGGCGGCGCCGACATCGTCATTTACTGCCATCCGGTGAAGATTTGACTGCCGTTATCTTCGATTTCATATCACGCTCTGGCAGGTATAAGTAATGTCAATCGCCTCCGCGGATGAGGATACTTTGAGAAAGAAACTCTCTTTTCGATTTCTCTATCCCAACTCCTTGCATTGGCTTCCTCTTTTAATCGCCTTACAGTTCAGCTGCCTCCGCGATCCTGAGATCGATGGTATGAGCCTCGATATCAGAACGGCGGAGTTGAAAGACACTGTCGATAAGACCTTGAAATTTTTGAGAACAAAACCTCTTTGGATGGTACGCGCAAGTTGTTTTGGATGCTAATTTTTGTCAACAGCAGGGCCATGCGCTTGCCGCATACAACATGATAGGCTCTACTACGCGTGTACATCGTCCTGATGAATCTCTGGATCAATCCCCACTCTAATTTTGCTGCCCTAGATACTTGATTGCTTATTCCTGCTGGCGCCTACGGATATCCATAACATGTTGGTTGAAGTCAATTTTCATCTATAGTAAGTCCAGTATTTTTATTTGGTTTACTATTTCCAATTCTTGTCCGCCAATGTGTCATGTCTGGGACGTAAACTTAATTTTGTTAGTGATGATGTAGCCTGAGATTTGTGTGCCGCAAACTTCAGTTTGTTTTGGTGTCCCCATTCACTCACATGTGCTAGGACCTCTGATTTCCTCATTCAGTTCCCCGATGCATGACCAAGTAAGACGATATCATCTGCAAACGCCTGTGTGTATGTGCAAGTTCTTCCAACTTATTCAATAGTGGGTCCAATAAAGGATTTAATATATAGGGCCACTAATTGATCCTTGCACACATCCTTGGTTGGTGTCTCTCGGCGCTGCTCCTGCGTAAACCACCTTGCCTCCTGTTGATAGGGTAGTCAAGTAATTCAGCGCGTTTCGAGTTTTGGGGACATTTTTTCTTTCAGCTGACATCGGATTGCTGGCCACCGTACTATCGAATGCGCCCTCTGTAATACAGATGCGACAACAACTTTACTGATTTTCGCAGGTTGTTGAACTAGATCGCCAGAGGGGCGTCTTCCGACTTTGTGGCACAAAGCCATATTGTCTCGTGTTCAGGTGTTCATACAGGTGCCATCTGATCTTTTTCACCGGCATCTTCTCTAAAATCTTACCTGCAATACCGGGAGAAGCCCTATTGGCCTATACGATTTGGCAGTATAGTCATCCTTGCCTTGGTTTCTTAGCAACCACGGTGGCCTCCTTCCATATTGCCGGAAGCATGCCAATTCAAGGCATTTATTAACCAGGGCAAGAAATAGGTTTGGACTTTGCGCCAGGCAGGCACAGATGTCTGCGTAAGGCCGTCCCTGGCCTGGTGCCTTTTGGATGGAAGCTGTTTGTTGATTCCTTTAGTTCCGTGGCAGTAAATGGTGGGTCATGTTTGCCATGTTGTGTTCCTGGAGCTTTAGCTTCCCTCCTTATAAACTGGCACTCTCTTTCATCTTTGTCATCGTCTTACGAGGGATAGAATATCTCCGCCAGTAAATTGGATTCCCTCAGGGTTTAGTGCTCCATCCTGAATTAAAGCTGATCTTCGTATGGTTTGGCAGTTCTCCTCAACACCCGGTATAATATTCCGTCCCAGAGACTTTCTCGATCCACCAATCTGAGTGCAAAATAATTTCCAACTCTGCAATCGTACCGTCTCCGTAGCCTGTTGCCTCCTTCGCCCTCAAGATATTCTCGAACCACACCCTGTCTTCATTTTATTGCCATTTCTTATCTTTTTCCTGTTGACTTCCTTTTAAGTTTTGAGAATCCTCTGTCACCACGGTAAGTATCTATTTTTTTTCTTTTTTATTTGGGTATAATAGTTTTCTTCACGGGTTTTCTATTATTTTATTGTGTTTTAATGGTACAAGCTTTGCTTCTAATTTATATTTGTCTGTTATCTTTATTGTGTTTATCGTAATTCCGTTGGTCGTGTAATTTTTCCTTAGGAACCCCTCCGTTTTTCTTTTAGTATTATATTTTCTCGTGCTTGCCGTGTTAATTCGTTTTACTTTTTGTTTACACCTTTTCACATCAAAGGTAGCGGCATTATGGTCCGAGGTCGTTAAGCTGGTAATAACTCTCCAATTATCTATAGCTCTATCAGGTTCTGTGCACACTGTACCAAGATCACCTCTGGAATATTCTTTCATTACGGATGGTATAGAAAGTTGGGTCCGGTTCCTTCGTTCAGCAGATGCATGTCATCTCTAATATTGCTGCATGCGTTAATTCTGCATAAACAATACCCTATTACTACCCACCATGAGCTCCGAGGCATTGAAATCTCTCCAATAATGAGTGTTTTCCCAACTTTGCTTTAAGTATCCCTCAGTTGATTTAGATAAAGATCCTATAGGTAGATTTCCACTCGAAATACGCCAGAGAAACTACTGTCAATTCCCATGCATCGGTCTTTAATATGGCGCATACTATATTCTCGTGGCATTCCATGGACAAAGGGATAATATCAATATCCTGTCCGCTCTTGTTAATACTGCTGCTTTGACCGGTTTGATTCGCGACCTATACACTGAACATCTATACTCTGGCCTCTCATCACTCTCTGATTTTTCCTACATATGGCTCCTGTACGCCATGGCACAGTAATTTTCTTTACGGGTTTCAGAATTAGTTCTTGGAAGGCCAGTAGTTTTCGCTGGAGATTTGCCTGGACAGTCCACCCCGATGCTCGATTCCTTCCCTACCCTTTTCTTTTGCTCTTTCTACACTATATTTTACTTTAGCAGTATGGTAGCGTACGGCGGTCATGTGGCTGCTATGCTGCTTGCGCACAATTCTTACAATTAGCCGCCTCACCTGCTTTCCACAGCGGACGATCCGACCGTAAATGAGGTCCTGCGCAATGGCCATAAATCCATTTACCTTCAGTACATAGTTTTCCGTGCCCAAAGGACGGGCAGCATCGAGAGCATTGAACAAGTGGTGTTTGATCAACCGCTTTTATCCTCTGTAGATCCACATGAATCCTTCCTATATGTCTGTTGTTTCGTCGTTTCGGGGAAACCTGCGAAGTACGACATGACACTCAAGGATTGCGTGCCTTTTCCTGTATTTTACGGGCGCTCTATAATCGGTTTCTGAGATACCACCGACTTCCGGTGCGGCTTCTTCAATGCTCAATAGCTTATCATCATCACTGTTATCACTGGCATTTCTCAACATCACTAGTGGGTCCTTATATTCCTTCTCTTCCACCTTAATCATATCCTGTTCCTCTATTCTTTCAATACTTTTTCTATCTCGGTCTTAGTTCCACAACAGCACTACTTTTTGGTTTCTAGCTTTTCTCAATTTTTCTATTCTTATTCCTGTTTCTTTGGCCTTCACTGCTTTTCTAATCCTTTCCACAATTAGATCACTGGTGTCTTCTCCATTCTCTGCCGATACTACCTGGTATGCATTGGCTCACTTTAGAGCACTTTTGTATCCAGCCCCAAGATTTTCAATCATTATTCCGTAGGAATAGCGTTCTTTCGCTATGTTTTGCCTCTCTAATCTCCTCTATCAGTGTTTGTCTATCTTCCTTTAAAGTCTGCTTCAGTTCTTTCATTTCTTTCAGTAATTCATCTTGTCTACTCTTTGACTCTTTCTCAATTCATCCTGAATTTCATTCTCCCTTTCGCTAAGCTATTTTCTATATTCTCTATTACTTTATCTTTGTCTGTGATTGTCTTATTCATTTAGCCAGTTGATTATTTTATAGAGGATATTTGCGTTCTCTTGCACCACAATCTTAATTGTTGTACGTATGTTTCGAGTTTTACCAATTGTTCTTCTATTTCCTTAAGCATCTTCTCCGCCATCCGTTCCATATCCCTAGGTTTGGTGGAATGTTGTCTGTTTGAGTGAAATTTCCGATTTTACGGGAATTTCGTCAATTTTGATTTCGTCTTAACCTCTATGCTTTCTACCTCTTCCTCACTACTCGCTCCTTCTGTGTCCATTCTCATCGAGGGCCTGCCCTCTGAGTTAATTACTCATCATCGCCTGTATGCATTTTTGATGGCGGTGTCTTATACATATTAATAATGCACCAGCAGGGGTTCGGTTAGGTTAGGTTAGGTTAGGTTAGGTTAGGTTAAGGTTAGGTCAGACAGGAACCACCGACTCGTGCGTCCGAGTAGGTGAGTCTGAAGTCAGAGTGGGGCGGTACATGAAATTACCTGGGCCTCCTCTGGACAATCACTAAGAGACCGAAGAGCACTTCCGGCGCCGCAAAGTCCCTGGATCGAGAGGGTAGCGGGTGCTATGCACAGACTGCTACCCAATCTCGAGGAACCGAGTGAGAGATCCGCCGCCTCTACGCGCTAAGAGGTCGGCCCGCGATCCGTAGCCTTGTACAGGGCGCCCATCTGGAGCGAAGAGGCTGGCCATCCGACTTGCTGTAGGACGAAATCTACAGCGTCAGAGGGAATGGCCATAAGGCGCTCGACCGGCCGAAATTCCGCTCCGGGCGGACAGGTAGGCCACCTGGATGCGTGTCGGTGGGCTGCGGGAATTCAACGGATGGACGAGTGAAGACCGTCTTACACCATCCGCAGCCGAGGCGGAGTCGGAGAATGGGGTGGCGGTGCGAGGAGACTGTTAGCACCGGTACGCGTAATCTTACCCTCCCGCATCCGAGACGGAGTCGCGGAGGGAGAGTAGTGTATCCTCTATCCTCCGCGACTCAAGCGGGGTCGCACCGCTGCTGCTGCGGCCGTGGTGGAGACCGCGGGTTCCAGTGGAGTGTGGTTGATCTGCCGCTCTCCTGTCCTCCGCGGCCGAACATTGGTTGGCGGCGGAGCCTATTCAGATCCGCCGCGGGGGGCTGGGGCTCACCAACCCCCATGGCCTCTGGGGGCGGACTCAAAATCCGCTTACCACCTACAGGAGCCGAGTTGGAGGGCGCGTCCGTGTTCCGGCGCGCCATGCCGGAAGGGTGGAGAGGGAGATGTCCTCCCCGAGAAGGGCCGTCTGGTCGGCCGGCGCAGGCAGGGTCGCGGATATTGATAGCGAAAGCGTTCCCGTGACCCCGCCGCCGTGACGATGGAGGAACACCATGGGGTTTTAGTCGGTGCGAGTCCGACGCAACCCTCCTTGCCCCGCAAGTGGGTATGCGTAGGCATTTCCCCATGTAAAAGGTTAGGTTAGGTTAGGTTAGGTTAGGTTAGGTTTTACAATCTGCGCGTTCCCCTGACGAGTCGTTGTCAGGGGATATTTTTCTCCGGCCGAAATTC
>JAGSMU010000521.1:0-22080 GCA_029286865.1 Teinopalpus imperialis
CGCTCCGGGCGGACAGGTAGGCCACCTGGATGCGTGTCGGTGGGCTGCGGGAATTCAACGGATGGACGAGTGAAGACCGTCTTACACCATCCGCAGCCGAGGCGGAGTCGGAGAATGGGGTGGCGGTGCGAGGAGACTGTTAGCACCGGTACGCGTAATCTTACCCTCCCGCATCCGAGACGGAGTCGCGGAGGGAGAGTAGTGTATCCTCTATCCTCCGCGACTCAAGCGGGGTCGCACCGCTGCTGCTGCGGCCGTGGTGGAGACCGCGGGTTCCAGTGGAGTGTGGTTGATCTGCCGCTCTCCTGTCCTCCGCGGCCGAACATTGGTTGGCGGCGGAGCCTATTCAGATCCGCCGCGGGGGGCTGGGGCTCACCAACCCCCATGGCCTCTGGGGGCGGACTCAAAATCCGCTTACCACCTACAGGAGCCGAGTTGGAGGGGCGCGTCCGTGTTCCGGCGCGCCATGCCGGAAGGGTGGAGAGGGAGATGTCCTCCCCGAGAAGGGGCCGTCTGGTCGGCCGGCGCAGGCAGGGTCGCGGATATTGATAGCGAAAGCGTTCCCGTGACCCCGCCGCCGTGACGATGGAGGAACACCATGGGGTTTTAGTCGGTGCGAGTCCGACGCAACCCTCCTTGCCCCGCAAGTGGGTATGCGTAGGCATTTCCCCATGTAAAAAGGTTAGGTTAGGTTAGGTTAGGTTAGGTTAGGTTTTACAATCTGCGCGTTCCCCTGACGAGTCGTTGTCAGGGATATTTTTCTCAGGCTTTTTGTTTGTTTTTCGCTTTGTTATTTACATTTCCCAATATTAGGGTTTACGTTTAACTTCTTTGTTATTCTATTTCCGTTCTTTGTTCTCTTTCTTTTATATATTTTACATTTACACTTGTTCTTTTTACATTCAATTTCTTTTCATTTCATTTCATTTTCAAAATATACTATTATATGATTTATTTATTTCTTAGATTTGCACTATTATTTTAATACGGTATTCTATAAAATCTGTTTAGTTTCCTTTTGAAAGTGGATTGACTTAATTTTGTGGCTTCTATTTTAATTCCGGTTTTAATTCTATATCCTGTCGATCCTACAATGCACTGGGCACTCTGTTATTACGTGGATAACTGTTTCCGGAACTTCCGGGTCGCAAAATACACGACGGGCTCGCTTTGCAGAATGATTCAGGTACTCGAGAACCGCCGTGCCCGGTGAGTAGTTACGTGAGGTGCATGTTTGTAGTTACCGATTTTATGAATTCCTGGGCTATATAGATGTTGGGCAAAAATATCTTCGTACCAGATGCCGTGGCTTCCTCCGTGTACCTCCGGTTCCATTCATGAAGAGTGTCCTCTCGGATTTGTCTCTTCATGAATGAAACGACAGTCGTAGACAGGTTTTGTCTTTGTGTATAGCTGCGTGTTTCGCGAGCTCATCCGCTCTCTCATTTCCCGCTATCCCATGGGCCTTCACCCAGTACAGGGGAGACGGTTTTCCTTTATTATTGCCTGGCTTATGTTGTTTTGTGCCTGAATTGCTGGGTGCCTTGTCTCTGTTGCATAAAGTGTCTAGGGCGGCCTAGAATCACTAGATATTCCCAAATGAATATCCAGCTCTTTCCAGGGCTTCCACCGTTGCATTTTTGAGCCAGAAGCTCGGCGGTATACTGTGCAATGGGACGACAGCTTAAACTTTGGACTTGGACGAGGCCGTTTTCAGGAAAACGCGGCTGACGCCCTCAAGCCCGCTGCCGTCCGTGTATATTTTATATTCCGAGTTCGCCAGGGTGTTGATCTGCTCCTGGCTCTCGAGGTGTTTATTACTCTAGATGTTGCTTATGCAGGGTGTGTGGATTTGGTGTATAATACCTCCTTCTCGACCTCCTATCTCGTATGCATGCTCCTTTTTCTTTTCTTATCTCTCAAAGACTGTGGCAGCCTCTTTGATACGAGTCGAGAGGAGCGGTATTCCTGACAGTGCGAGTGCGGGTTAAGCGAAACCGTTCTGTATGTCGGCATATTTTCTGGGCAAAACCTCTTTGCACGGCATTGAGCTGTTTTTCTAGAAACTAAGCTTTGCTGCAGATTTCCCCAGGCTCCAGCCGCATACGTAATGATCGGTTCCACTGCTGCCGTGTATATTATTTTTACTATTTCGGTTTGCCCGTATTACTGGCCGCTCTGGTTAGATGTTTGTGTATGTTAGTGCTTTTCTGCATGTGAGGGTGATGTGTTTGTTAGTTAGTTTTCTGTCAATGTTTAAGCCCGGCAGTTTGATTTCTTGGTCCATGTCGATTGGGATCCCTCCCATGCTCAGGCGTGGGATGTCATATTTTAACCTGTTTGTTATGACCATTGCTTTTGTTTTATGTGGTGCAAACTTGAGTTTGTTTTTGACACCCCACGCCTGAACATAATCGAGTGCCTCCCTAGCACTGGTGTTAATGCCCGACGTCTCCCCGCTAAATACGAGCACGACGTCGTCGGCAAATGCCTGAGCGTGGTGCCCCCTCTGCTCCAGATCTTTTTAATAAGGGGTCGTGGGGAGGTTCCATAAAATGGGTCCCCCTATCGAACCCTGTACGCACCCCTGGCTAGTGCTTTTTAATAACTCCTCTCCCGCATACCTCACTCTGACCTTTCTGTCTGTCAGGTAACTGTCCAGTATTCTCCGGATGTTAATAGGGCACTTCTCCTTCGCTAATCTCAGTCTGATGGCGGGCCACCATGCGCTGTCAAAGGCTCCCTCTATGTCTAATGAAACAATGGTAATAATTAGTTTTTGTTTCAGCTTATCGCGTACGTGTTCCATCAGATCATAGAGTCCTCCGGCCTCTGTGGTATGAAACCATACTGTCGCGAGCTCAGTCTGGGGACCAGATGCCACTTGAGGCGGCCAACAATCATCCTCTCGAGTAGTTTTCCCATCACCGGGAGGAGGCCAATGGGTCTATAGGACTTTGGTGTGGTATAAGTTTCCTTATCGGGCTTTCTTATTACTACTACTGTGGCCTCCTTCCAGATGGTGGGGAAAAGACTCAGTTCTAGGCATCTGTTGGCCATCATCAAGTGGAAGTCCGTGTCGCCTTCGACCAGCGCCCGAACAATATCCGCGGTCACTCCATCCCCAGGTGCCTTCTTCGGGTTAAAGGCTCTAGCGGCATTTAGCAGCTCCTCCTTACTAAAAGGAGGGTCCTGTTCCTCTTCCTGATCCTGACCGTTTATTTGTTCCACGGCTCTTCTTATATCCCGATGATGTTCTAAATCGGTTTGGCGGTCGTCGTTTGGGAAGAATGTGTCCGCGAGCTCTACCACCGATTCTTTTGGAGACGCCTTTCTGCATCAATTCATCCTCCTGCCTCCTAGTCGCCTTCCTTAAGATCCTGTATATCCCATCCCACATCCCTTCCTTTTCTTGCCTTCCACAGAACTCCTTCCAACTACTTGTCTTAGCTCTCCTCACCTCATTCTCATACTCTTCTTTTGTTTCAGATACCTGGCTACGACGATGTTTCTCCTGCAGGGTGCTGCGCAGCAGTTCAGCGCTTTAAGGTAAGTGTTTTCTTCTTCTTATCCTCCAACTCCTTGGTCCACCAGGGAATCTTGGGTTTGGTTTTGCACTTTATTTTGAGACACCTCCTCACATGCTTCGATCACAACTGCATCATACTCGTTTATGGTGTTCTCTAATTCTTCCTTTGTGTTTGTCCTTTTTAATCTTTGGGTGTCAAGATTTTTGTCCCTCTTGAATTGAGATACCTTTTCAATAAAGATTGCCAATTCGCATTCCTGGTGTTGTATTTTCTTGTTGTACTCGCCTTTGGCTCGTCTCTTAATCCCTCCTTCCTTAGAGTAAACGTGATACAGTTGTGATCGGAGCTGACGACGTCTTCGATCACCTTCCCTCCCAACCTGCTTAGCATGTCGGGGAGCAGAAGGTGACGTCGACCACACTGCTAAACACTCTGTTTCCTCTCACAGTCTGGAACGTTGGTACACCGCCGCATTCCAGTATCTCCAACCTGTGCTGATTTGCAAAGCCCAATATGGCTTCTCCTCTACTGTCTGTGGTTTTGCTACCCCACCAGATACTTTTGGCATTTATGTCGCCTCCCACTATAATAGATTTTGGCCCAAGCTCCTGATTGCGCGACTCAGATGGTAGAGGTAATCGTCAACCGGTTGGTCTGGTTCAAAGTACACGGATATGAGTGTGGTTTTCCAGTCCTTGCCTCCGACTTCCACCACGGCGATGTTATTCGTGGTGTGCCAGAAGTGGGCTCTGGCGTCTATGTCTGGGTTTAGTACCATTATATACGACACTGCTTTGTCTTTGCCATTTCCTGGAAGACTCTCACGCAGTAATTCTTTACCACTCTTTGCCACCCACGTATGGTTCTTGTGTTAACACGAAATCGTATTTCCTTTTATTGGCTTCTAGTACGATTTCGTTTGTCGCAAGTTCTTTGCGTTGGGTGACTTAGGCCAATTGTATGTTTTGGTCTCTGTTTCTGGGGTTTGGTTGTGGGATGGTGGTGCCATGCTGTCCACTGTGGCTGCCCTTAGCAATACGCCGTTGCAGCCCTGGCTAGCGCATCCCTTCCGTCGCACTGGGCACTCGGCACTGAATGCGTTATGCTCAGCATTTCCCAGCTTGGCGGATGCGCAATTTCTGCATGATGGGCTGCACCGGCGCCCCTCGGTACTCGGTCTTTCTATGTGGGCCTGCGCGGCATTGCATGTCTCCTTCTCTTCTTTGCAGAGGCGTTTGGTGTGGCCATACCTTAGACACTGGGAGCATTGGACCAGTGGAGATTGGTCCGATACATGAATCCTCTGCATATCGATCTGGACGGTCCCTCTCTCCACCAGTCTATTCCACAGCCTCGGGGAGACTCTCAGGACTATATGATTCGTGATGGCGTTTCTCGATTTCCTTTTATATTTTATCTCCATCCTGTCCTCATCTCCTGTCAGCCCCTCGAAGATTTTGAGGTTCTGTTTCCTCAGTGCCCCCATCACCTCTTCTTCCGTATTGTAAGAAAGGACATCCTTCAACATAACCAGCGGGTCCTTATTTTAATTTCTTCTGCATGTAGTTTCCCTCCTGCTTTGTCCAGTTTATCTTTTACTTTATTCCTGTCCGCTTCACTTCTACATCCTATAATTACTTTCCTGTCCTATTTTCCGAACTCTATCTATCTTCACTCCTCCTTCCTTAGCATTTATAACTTCCCTTATCTTATTTAGAACCTCTTCCCCTGACTCTTGTTCGTCGCTGGAGGTGACTACAACCGAGTGGAACGTTTCCCTCTTTTGGGTGTTTCCTTATTGAGGCCCGCCGCTACGCTCGCGTATGTTTCCCCTTTCAGTGATTTCTTATGTTCCACTAGCATTTCCTTTAACTCTTCCATCTTTTCATTGTTTTCTTTAACCAATCTTGTTTGTTCTTCCATCCTTTTAATCAGTTCTGTGTCCTGTCCATGTGTCGGGGAGGGGCTAGGAGGGTCAGGGGTGTAAAGAGCCCACCTCACCCGTCCTGCTACTCTCTCCTCCTCTTTCTGTTTTTGTGACTCTCTATTTCTTTGTCCAGTGTTTTAACTGGCCCAATTTTTGATCTATCTACTGCGTTCAATACTCCGTCCTTTATATCTGTCCTCAAGTTTCTGGAGTTGGCCAGATAAGTCTTCGCCTTACATAGGCAGGCTTTGCTTCGAGCTAGGGTTAGGTATTTCTCCTTATTGGCGGTGATGTCGCCAAGTCTATTTTCCTGGTCGCCTGCTACGGCTTGATTTGATCGCCTGGATCCTTTTTGTGACGGTTGGACCTCTGTCTCTGCTGCCTCCAGGCTTACTTCAATGTATTCTATACTCCGCCTTACTGCTGACGGCTTGTCCATTTTGCGCTCCAGATCTTGCGGGCTAGTGTTATTAGTTTGGGACATCGTAAAAGTGTCTTTTGTCTTTTTAATAGGAGTGTGTACAGGTTGTAATACGGGTTGTGAACCGGAGCCGACCGGCCGAGGGTAAAAACAGAACGAAAAAAAAAAAAAAGAAGAATATGGAAAAAGTTCTATGGCTGGGTCCAGAGTCTACCTAAGCAATGAAAACTGGGAGGGTGGGCGGGCGATTTTTGCTATTTCTGTGCGTTTTCTTACAGGTTTTGCCTGATTCGATGGTTGGGCAGGACTGACCGGCCGAGCAAAACAGCACAGAAAAAGGAAGAAACAAAATTTTAGAATGCGATTAGAATTACGTAAGTATGAAAACTAAAGGTGAGTGATTAATACTAGAAATGGCCTGAATACGGCACGAGAACGGTGTCTAAATAGTTAGACTACACAAATACTACAAGAAAAACAAATTGGAGATGCTATGGACTTAATAACGCGAGGATATAGGTGGGTTAAGGTTAGGTTAGGATTTAGGTTAGGTTAGGTTAGGTTAGGTTAGGTTGGGTTAGGTTAGGTTAGGTTAGGTTAGGTTAAGGTTAGGTTAGGTTAGGTTGGGATTGGGTTAGGTTAGGTTAGGTTAGGTTAGGTTGGGTTAGGTTAGGTTGGGTTAGGTTAGGTTAGGTTAGGTTAGGTTAGGTTAGGTTAGGTTAGAGTTAGGTTAGGTTAGGTTAGGTTAGGTTAGGTTAGGTTAGGTTAGGTTAGGTTGGGATTGGGTTAGGTTAGGTTAGGTTAGGTTTTTTTTTTTTTTTTTTTTTTTTTTTTTTAAGACCCTCATTTCTGGGGCCCTTGCATGTATTACCCTGACATGATAACTCAGGGACTTTTTGTTCTTTTCTAACATTATCCACTTACACTATTTTTAGTCGAGTCTTATCTCTGTATACATCGTATTCTATTCTTATATATATTTCTTCTTAGTCAAACTTAATATATATATAGTTCTAAATTTAGTTACTATGTAGTATATATAACTAAATATTCACACATATATTGTCATATACATTCATTTTGTTTTATTTTGTCGTATAGCTTTCATCGCCACACGCTTGCAGAAATGCAGGAATTTCTGGCTAAAATCTCTGCTACTGATAAGGACTGGCAAGTTATTTATTGTTACTTTTAAACCTGTGTAGCTCTCAACATTGAGCCTCTCCCTGCGTTGACAGGACACTCCGTTATGAGGTGCAAGATATCCTCCTTGATGGTGTCGTCACAGACACACGACGGGCTCTCTTTACACCTGAAGCGGTTCAAGTATTCGGAGAAACCGCCGTGGCCCGTGAACACCTGCACGAACAGAGCGTCCATCTCCAGGTTTTTAATTACGCTGAAGGCTTCTGACGCGTCCGGGAAGAAGGCTTTGGTGACGGAAGCCGTGTCACCCTCTCGATACCTCCTGTTCCATTCATCAACCGACTCCAAACGGATTTGTCGCTTGACGAACGAGACAGGGCATCGATCGTAGTCGGGGGTCCTCTTGGTCTTAATTGCAGCCTCCTTTGCAAGTTCGTCCGCCCTCTCGTTCCCCTCCAAACCTGCGTGGGCTTTCACCCATGTTAGGGAGATGTTCTTCCCACGTCCCCGCAATGTACAGATGTTTTGTCGTGCTTTCACCGCCGAGGGATAGAACCGGGTTAATAACCGTTTGGAGGGCGGACCTGGAATCGCAATAGACCCTGAAGTTCCGTGCAGTGTGCCGTAGTGCCCACTCGGTGGCTTCACTGATTGCCAGCAATTCCGCCTGGTAGACGGTGCAGTAATCACCCAGCTTGAGTTTCGGGTACTCTTCTCGGCCGCGCCTATCCAAATGGATAGTGCCGCTCCGACTTTCCCTCGATTTTACTACCGTCGGTGTAAATTCGGACGGTAGCCTCGTCTTGCGTAGGCAAATCCACACCGTCCCCATGCAGGTGAAGTCCAGCTCCAGCCTTTCGGCAGGATGTGGCATCTCGGCGTAGGGAGTCCTAGTCTCCATATCCCTGTCCCCTACCACTCGCCGCGATATGCCTCTCTTTACTTGGTAAAGAGGCTGCTTCTGATCATATGTGGGGAAGCAATCCGGCTAGCAGCAGGGCTGAATGCAGGAGACGGTCTATACTGTTCACGATGGCTGCGGACGGAAGCATATGGGGTCCGGCTTTCGGCAGGCACTTTTGGTACATTAATACCGGCCCATGCGCCCGCAGCGTACATGATCGTCGGCTCCACCACCGCCGTATAAATGGTTCTAACCACCTCGGGGTTCAATCCCATTGGACCTTAGCGGCCCTCGACAGTTGGACGTACAGACTCTGCGCCTTCCGACACACATTTGCAATGTGCGCGTTGAACGTGAGTCCGTCGTCCGCAATGAGCCAGTATCTTGATGTTCTTGGAGAGCTCGATCCTCACACCGCCCATGGTCAGGAGTGGTGAGTCAAACTTCAGCTTCCTCGTCACTACCATAGCCTTAGTTTTGTGTGCTGCGAAGTTTAGTTTATTTTGACCCCCACCCCGAACGCCAATCAGTACCGGTTCGGCTCTCCGTTGCACTTCTAGTGCATTGTCCCCCGAGATAATCAAAACCACGTCATCAGCAAAGGCCTGACAGTATACCCCCCTCTGCCCCAATTCTTCCAGAAGAGGATTAAGCAGCAGGTTCCACAGCGTAGGACCCCCAATGGATCCTTGCACGCACCCTTTGTCGTACCTTGACCCATTCCGCACCGGCGAACCCGACGCGCACTGATCGATCGCTAAGATAGCTGTCAATTAGGCGCCTCAGGTCCACCAGGCATCCGGTCTCCGCCAGTCTGAGTCTGATCGCGGGCCACCACGCATTATCGAATGCTCCTCTATGTCCAGCGACACCAAAACAATGAGCTTTTTCTCACGAAGCCGATCATTTAGGTGTCCCATCATGGCACAGAGGGAGTCTTCGGTACTACGTTGCGGCATGAAGCCGTACTGGCCAATCGCGATCTGGGGCACTATGTGCCACCTGATTCTCTGGACAACCATCTTTTCGCAGATCTTACCCAGTACCGGCAAGAGACCTATGGGTCTGTAGGACTTAGGGTCCGCGTATGTGTCTTCGGCTTCCGTATGACTACTACCACGGCTTCCTTCCACCTTGCAGGGAAGTAAGAAAGACTTAGGCACTTGTTCATAAGTGCGAGGAACAGGTCAGGGTCCAGTGTGATTGCCGTACAGCAGATGTCGGAGGTAAGGCCGTCCATTCCAGGCGCCTTTTGGATTGAACGACGACGCGGCCCACAGCAGTTCGCTCTTGGTGAATGGTGGGTTGCATGAGTCATCACGCAGCCCCTCATTTATTGTATCTGCAATTTCTCTTACTTGCTTGTGTTCCACGTCGTCGTTGGCGGGATTATCCTCTGGATGGGAGCAGTAATCGATAGCAATTTGGCCGACTCCTGCCCTCCCAGTACTACTCCATTTCGTACCAGAGGAACGTCCTCTTGTCTCACCGCTGTACGTCTAATCACCCGGTATATACCGTCCCACATCGACTCCCTATCTTGCTGGCCGCAGAAGGCCTTCCAGCTGGCGGTTTGCGCTTTCTTTACTTCAAGGAAATAGTTTTCCTTGGCCTCAAATTACTGTGACAACCCTCTCGGCGGATCGGTGCAGCGCAAGAGATTCTGCGCTTTTCCGCAGGACCTCTTTTTGAGGGTTAGTGAGTTCCACCATTTTCAAGACGATCCTATAAATTTCTTACTGCTGACTTTTTAAGTGTTTTTCACACGTTTCCTGTATGGTGCTTGTTAGTTTTGTTATTATTTGTTCCAAATCTTCTGTATTTTTAATTTCTTCTATTTTGGTTATATTTATTTCGTTGTTTTGCCAAAATTGGGCGAGTTCCTTACGGAACTCGCTCAATTCTTTTCTGGTATTGTATTTTCTTGTCGTGTTCTTTAATTCTATGGTTCTATTGTTGTGTATATTAATTTCAAATAGGATGGCCCTGTGGTCGGAGTTTGTCACTCCATCTTCCAGGCGCCAGCCATCGATCCTCCCTAGAAGGGTCGCCGAGCAAGCTGTCACGTCCACATAGCTGGTAAATCTTCTGCCGCCCCTGATGGTGTCGAAGTGGGCTCGGTTCCCCTGTTGAGTAGATTGAATGGCTCGTCGAGCATTAAAGCCACCTCTGTTCCTCTCTTGTCCGTCTTTCGACTTCCCCACCAAGAGTTCCATGCGTTCACATCGCAATATCACGTCTCTGGTGCCCATACCTACTACCGCGGCCGTGATGTCGTTAAGATGGGGGGCGATAGGCTTATCACCCTCAAGGTATACGGAGACTACCCCGACCTCCCAGACCCCAATCCTCAGCAGCAGCTGCGATATTCTCAGTTGTCAAGTCAGGCTTACTGGTGATCTGGATAGCTCCATCGAACACTACAATGGCGGCTTTGATAACCCGCTCGGAGTTAGGGCTCCTCGCGTGTTAATGATTGTCCGTACTCCTCGATATTGTTTCATCTCCCCTATCCTCCCGATATAAGGCTCTTGCACCATTGCCAAGGTCAACTTGCGAGTGACCGCCTCGGTCATAATCTGCTGTCGCAGTTTCGCTCCTCTGCATGTTGACTTGGATGACGCGATATTGGTGGCCACGATCGCTGTGTGTACAGTAAGGGACGCCCTTAGCAGTAGGCTATGGTGGACCTCGCTAGTGTCTCCCATTTCCTTCTGACAGGGCAGTCCGAACTGAATGCATTGTGGTTTCTCCTGTCCAGTCCTGCCTTCGAGCAGTTACAGCACGATGGTATCTCCAGAGCATTTCAGTGCACTCTGCTCTGAGGTGTGGACCTCCGCAGTGACTGCACATCTGTCGTCTCCGTGCATACCCGCTTGCTGTGTCCATACCCCAGGCATCGTGAGGCACTGTATGAGCGGTGATTGATCCTCCACTCTTACTCTCTGGAGGTCTACATGTGCAGCTACCCACTTAGGTAAGACTGGTCCATATCGGCGGAAACCCTCAAGACTACGTGCGATGTGAGCGGATTCTGATCCTCTTCATATGTTGACTTCCATCCTGTCATTGTCTTTTCCTATATCTTTCAAGAGATGCCTGTTTTGCACCTTTAACGCTCTTATAATTTCCTCATCACTGTTGTATTGCATCACGTCACGTAATATGATTAATGGATCTTTATTTTGATTTCCTCGACTTTTAAGCTTGTTCCTGCCTTTTGTATTTTTCTTTTATTTTCTTAATTTCGTCTTGAGCATTTACAGCCAATATTACTTTTCTATCTCTTGCTTTCCTAATTTTGTCTATCTTTAATCCCTCTTCTTTGGCATTAACCACCTTTCTTATTTTATCCATCACCTGGTCTCCGTTTCCTTTTCATCGTTGGAGGTGATCACCACAGAGTGTACTGCCGTATTCTCTGGAAGTGATCTCGTCTGTGGATTTAGCTGCCACGCTTGCGTACGATCTTTTTCTTCCTAATTTCTTGTCTTTTTAACTCTTCCGTTAGTTTTTCCATTTCCTTTTTTGTTTTCTTCTAGAAGCTTTCCGTGTTCCTCTAACTTTCTTAAAATGTGCTTTCTACTTCTTTTCTTGTCTCGTGTCCCTGTTCCGGTTCTATCGCCTTCTTCTCCTTATCTATTATCTCTGTCCCTGTACTCTATCTTTCTCTGCCTCCTTGACCAGCTGATAGAGCCTCTCTATAGCCTGAGTGACTTCCATTTTATGTCTGTCCTCAGGTTTCTAGAGTTGTTCAAGTTCAACAGCCTTATGGAGAGCAGGCCCATACCTCTGTTAAACGGTCCGCATACTTAGTCGTCTGTGTTTTCTCTGTGCCCTCCGCTGATAGTTTGCGGGTCTTTGCTTCCTGGGAAGGTGCTATCCTCTGTTTCTGGCGAACCGTCAATGTACTAGATTTCCCTGAGTTTAGGTTCGTCCAGAGAAACATCACTAAGTGCCAGGCTGTGAAGCCGGTCGTCTGGTGTCGGAGGGCAGTACCTGTGCTGCCCTTCGCTAGAGACCACAGGAGTGCTGATCGTGGGAACAACATCCACCTCTAGAACGTTTGACATTTTGTCTGTGTCTTCGTTCGCGCATCCAGGTGTTGCATTCGGAAGGTCCTCACGTACGGTTTTGTTTGTCTTTTCGTTAGTGTGCGTATTCCGATCATTTTGAGTCCTTATAACTGTTGCCAAATCCGCAGTTTTTGTGTCCGGGTGGATGTTGATGAGTCTAATTAGAGCTGGGGTGATGGTCTATCAGCACAAATAAAGAAAAACACCCGCACAGCACCGGATAAGAATACGAACATAACCTGTTTTCGTTTAAAAGTCTTTCAGTAAAAGTAAAGTAAAGTAACTTACCTTTCAGGAAAAATCCGATTCTTGGCTGAAAGGAGCAGCTCACCAGACTCTTCAAGAACTACACTGTTCAGCGTAATTTTCCGCGTCTTTTGATATATAACACACTATATTTTGAACACTTGACTATTTTATTAGATTTTAGAACACGGAGCGCCTCGAAACGTGCGCACGGGTCGGACGTCGGCACGCGACTGGTTAAGGATTACTTAGGTTAGAGTTAGGTTAGGTTGGGTTAGGTTAGGTTAGGTTAGGTTAGAGTTAGGTTAAGGTTAGGTTAGGTTAGGTTAGGTTAGGTTAGGTTTTTTTTTTTTTTTTTTATATTAGTGACCCCCATTTTTGGGTGTCTCGCATGTATATTCCCCTGACATGTATCGTCAGGGACTTTTTTGTGCTTTTAATCATTACATATATGTCAAACTATTAATATTTACACGTCCACTTTAAAAAAATAAACATTTCTTCTTTATTGCGTTGATATATAACAAAATTTCAATTTTTCCTTAATATCTATGTACTTATCATTTATCTATATCTAATTTTTCGTTATCGCTATAGTTAGGATATAAACTTATATTTACTACTCTTCTATTTATTATACCTTTTTTTTTTTTTTTTTTTTATTATTACATATAAGTGTATATGTATATATAACTTAACATAGTACTGTATAGTGTATAATTGATTTGTCTTCTTATTGTTTACTACTACCTATTATTCTTATTTATTACTTTGCTGGCTATGTATTTACAAAACTGATAAACTTATCCTAGATTCCTTATTTCTAATTTCGGGTATATTATTTCTGCTTATTTTTTTCTATTTCTATCTCCATGTCCATTCTCTCTCTGCTGTACATTGGACATTCTGTGATAAGGTGGATCACACTTTCCACCTTATCGTCGCCCTGAGCACACGCAGAGCTCTCCTTGCATTTGAATCTATGCAGTGCTCGGAGAACCCGCCGTGCCCTGTCAACACCTAATCAGTACACCAGTGGGTTCGATCTCTCACAATCCTATATGCATTTGCTGCGTGCGGAAGGAAGATCTTTGTTGTTGAGGCTGTTTGGCTTGTCTCGTATCTTCGGTTCCATTCCTCAAAGCGACTTCTCACAGTTTGTTTGCTTGGCGGAAGAAACCGGGAGTTAAATTGGAATTGGAGTTGGAGTTAGGTTAAGGTTAGGTTAAGGTTAGGTTAGGTTAGGTTAGGTTGGGTTAGGTTGAGTTGGGTTAGGTTAGGTTAGGTTAGGTTAGGTTAGGTTAGTTTAGGTTAGGTTAGGTTAGGTTAGGTTAGGTTAGGTTAGGTTAGGTTAGGTTAGGTTAGGTTAGGTTAGGTTAGGTTAGGTTAGGTTAGGTTAGGTTAGGTTAGGTTAGGTTAGGTTAGGTTAGGTTAGGTTAGGTTAGGTTAGGTTAGGTTAGGTTGGTTAGGTTAGGTTAGGTTAGGTTAGGTTAGGTTAGGTTAGGTTAGGTTAGGTTAAGTTAGGTTAGGTTAGGTTAGGTTAGGTTAGGTTAGGTTAGGTTGGGATTGGAGTTAGGTTAGGTTAGGTTAGGTTGGGATTGGAGTTAGAGTTAGGTTAGGTTAGAGTTAGGTTAGGTTAGAGTTAGGTTAGGTTAGGTTAGGTTGAGTTAGGTTAGGTTAGGTTGGGTTAGGTTGGGATTGGGATTGAGTTAGGTTAGGTTAGGTTAGGTTAGATTTAGGTTAGGTTAGGTTAGGATTAGGTTAGGTTAGGTTAGGTTAAGGTTAGGTTAGGTTAGGTTAGGTTAGGTTGGGTTGGGGTGCCTTACGTCAGAAAACCTCCTCGAGGTGCCTGTCGTTGAATTTACCTTTGATACTATTGTATCCGGGGAAAGGCAACGCCGGGCCGGTGCACCCTGGGCACTGGTGGTGATGATACGTTGTTGCCAGTGGCGAATGTTCTGACAGGGAGATGGCTGCTCTGCGTGTCCCTCTGATAAGCGGAGAACTGTAGGTGTAGAGATTGCATTTCTTTTGATTTCCATATCCGGAGGAAAGGCAGCCGAACGATAGTGCGTGGGTACTGGCGACGATACGTCGTTCTCAGTGCCCAATGCGAGGATAGAGTTGCATTTCTCCTTGATCAAAGTATCCGGGGAAAGGCAACAAAATGAGGGTGTGCATTGGGAACTGGTGGCGATACGTCGTTGGCGGTGCCTATGTTACAGTGTGGGGACGGGCCCGGTGTGCGCTTTTACTGCCGCCGGGCGCCAACGTCGTCGAACGTTGTGGGAGGTTGCATTTCTCCTTGATTTCTGTATCCGGGGAAAGGCAACAAATGATAATTAATTTAGGAACTGGTGACGATATATCGTTTCCAGTGCCTAATGCACATAGTGGAGGGACGGGCTCGGTGTGCACTCACACTGCCGCCGGGCACTCAACCGTCCAAAACTGGGGAGTTACGTCGGCTCTCCCAGCGCGCCGTAACCCGCTGTACTTTCGTCAAAGACCTCAGTGTTGACGATAATGGGAACACGTCGAAGTGCAGCGGAGCGGAGGAAAACTGCCTTAATTGGCCGGCCCGCGAGGTAAATCTCTATAAAAATCAGACAGCGAAGTCTTAAAACCTGTGGGTACCAGGCGACCCCACAGTATGTAGCCTTGTCACCGGAATAGGCGTCACCCGGGGACCGACCTTTACTTCGTCCTATAATCGTAGGAACTAATATGGAATTTACAAAAACCAAAAGCATGTCGGAGGTGGTGAGGAGGAGAGAGCGACTCTATGCAGAGCGTAGAGTCCCTTGAAGAGGAGAGGATTTTGCGGGGAGAAAGCGACCGTCCACGGACGCTGATAGCGGTTCCGGTCTGATAACGGGCCATGATGAGGAGATTAGCAGGTCAGTGGTAAGAACATCTGCCAAAAGAGGTCGAGGGAGACCTCCAACGACGGGGGAGTATGTTGGCCTTGCCAAGGCCAAACAGGCGTTTGTCACTGCTAAAAGGGAAGAAGAAAGGTTGGAGGCAGAAAGAGGTCGCATCTGCAGCTCGACAACTCCGCGCTGACAAATTACAACCCTGTCAGAGTCGTCGTCGAACGATGAAGATTTCCAGGCGTCGCAGCTGGGGAAGAAGATCGAGGATAACATCGCCCTCATAACCAAGGTCGCCTCCAAATCAAAGAACCTGAAGGGCACTTGGGTTAAAGTGCTGAAGGACGCTACCAGAAGAGATCAGGGCGGACACCCAGATATTGCAGAGTCGTTGCACCTCTGAGGAAACAGAAAGGGGCTGCAAGCGAGCAACATTCGCCTGCAAGGTGAGGTTGAGCAGTTGCGCAAAGAGGTGAAGGAGATGCGGTTGCGCATGGAGCAGCCCGTGAACGGGGCCAATTCCAGCTGAAGGCAGCTTAGCGGGATCTGGTACGTTCAATCATCTGTCAAGTGGGGACGATGATGAACGCCAGATTCGCTGCTTGGAGGACCGCCTCCTCCCCGGCGCCTCCGTCCTCCGTTGGCGGCAGATGCGAGGGCAAGTGCGGTGCCTACCGCCTCTGCCGGTCCATCACCTCCCCGGCTCCGGCTGCCCCCGGCGCACCGCCATTCGGCCCCAGCAGTGAACGGACAGTCGTCGCTGGGGTTATGTGGCTCAGGAGAAGAGACCCAGGAGGAAGGAGTGGCCTGGGGAACCCACTAAAAGTATTCAGACGATTCCTGAGCCCCGATCTGTGCCACCAGCACCTCAGTCCATGGAAGAACCTTGGACTAAGGTGGTAGAGAGGAGCTTAGAACAAGAGCGGCAAGGTTATTAAGAGTCCTGGCAATCCTGCACCGAGGCCGGCAAAGATTGCCACACCTCGGTCGACCGCTGTCGTGGTGACACTGGCGCCGGAAGCGGTGGCGGCAGGTGTAACTTATGCGGAGGTTATCTCCGAGGCGAAGAGGAAAGTCGACCTCTGCCCTCGGGATAACAGAACTGCGATTCCGCACATGCGCCACGGGGGCTCGTATGTTCGAGATCCCCGGCGCAGACAGCGGCGACAGGGCCGGACGGCCTTGCCGCCAAATTGGGGGAGGCGCTCGCAGACAAAGGTGTGCGGATAACCAGACCAGCAAAGAGACAGTGGAGGTCAGAGTTGCTGGTCTGGATGACTCCGCCACTGTGGAGGAAGTGGTGACAGCCGTGGCGAAGGCCGGTGGCTGCCCCAAGGAGGTGGTGAAATGTAGCCAAATCCTACGTGATCAGGCTGGACTTGGGGTGGCCTGGGTCCGATGTCCTGTGGCGGCAGCCAAAGGTTGCAGATGGCGGAAGGCTTATGATCTCGTGGGTCTCAGCCGTGGCGAAGCTAAGGTGGGCCCGCCTGCAGTGCTTCCGCTGCCTGGAGTCGGGACATGTGAGGGGCCCAGTGCGACGCCGCAGTCGACCGGGGAGCTGTGCTTCCGTTGTGGTCAGTCTGGCCACAAGGCAGCGCAGTGTTCCGCCAACCCGCGTTGCGCTGTGTGTCGCAGCCAAAACCGGCCGACCACAGGATGGGAGGAAGGGCCTGCACCGCGCCTCCCAAGAGAGGAAAAGGCCAGCTAGAACGTCGCCGCCGAAGCAACAGGCCACCCAGGAACCACAAGTGGAGGCGATGGAGGAGGATCCGAAACCGGCCTCACCAATGAGCTACGGCCTTCGCGTAGTTCAGGCGAACGTCAACCACTGTGCTCGAGCTCAAGATCTGCTCTTTCAGAGTATGGCACAGTGGTTGACCCACGTGGCCGTCGTTCCGGAACCCTACCTGGTTCCAGAAAGGATGGCTGGGCGGGAGACGAGGAGGGACTGGTCGCGGTATTTGCCCGGACGACTGCTGAGGTGGCCCACCCATGGATTGGGTGGAGAAAGTCATCTGGGTTCGTTGCGGCGCTGGTGGGGATAGTCATTATTGGCATTTATTGTCCCCAGCAGAAGCCGCTTTCCGAGTTCGAGGACTCTTGGGCGAGGTCAGGAGCTCTCTCATTGGCAGAGTCACCCTCATCCTATTTTGGTGATGGGTGACTTCAATGCTAAGAACACCGTTTGGGGCTGTTCTGCCAGCGATACGCGGGGACGTT
The DNA here is from genome assembly GCA_029286865.1 of Teinopalpus imperialis. Taxonomy (NCBI): domain Eukaryota; kingdom Metazoa; phylum Arthropoda; class Insecta; order Lepidoptera; family Papilionidae; genus Teinopalpus; species Teinopalpus imperialis. Next base: position 17,344 of record JAGSMU010000521.1, read on the forward strand.
CCTGGAGGGTAGGCACTGTCCGTAGGACTGTGTCTGCTCAACCGAGGTTCGAACCCACATGCGTTCGGCCCAGGGGAGCTCCGTTGTGGACCTAACCTTCGCCAGCACATCCATGGCGCGCCGGGTTCACGGGTGGAAGTCGTGTCGGGGTGAGACGCTGTCGGATCATTTGTATATCCGCTTCAGCGTCTCCGATTCCGACGCGGCTCGGTCCCGATCCGGGCGAGCGGTCGTCCGTGGCGACGGCCCGCGATGGGCTCTCAAGCACCTCGACGGGGAAGTTCTCATCGAGGCTTCTCTGGTGGAATCGTGGGTTTCCCCGAGGTGCAGCAACCACTGCGTGGAGGAGGAAGCGTTGGCGATTCGCGCGTCGATGACTCGCGTCTGCGATGCGTCGATGCCACGGTTGGGGCCTCGACCGCCGAAAAGGCAGGTGTACTGGTGGTCCGCCGACATCGCTGTGCTGCGCACTGCGTGCGTGGTCGCGAGACGCCAGTACACGAGGCAACGCCGGAGGAGACGCCGTGACGATGCGGCCGAGTCATCTTTGCGCGACGTTTACGGGAGGGCCAAGCTTCGCCTCCAAATCGCCATCGCCGAGGCCAAGGCTGGGGCGAAACGAAACTGCTGGAGACTCTGGACCGTGATCCGTGGGGTCGCCCATACCGCATGGTGCGGAAACTTCGCCCATGGGCACCCCCTCTGTTGCTGGAGTCTCCAGCCCCAGTTCGTGGACGCAGTGGTTGCAGCTCTGTTCCCCAGAGAGGAACACACGCCGCCGACCATGGCTCCGACTGCGCTGGATGCGGTTGCTGGCGGGGACGAGGTGGTACCGTAGCAGGAGAGTTCGGGGCCGCGATTCTTCGACTCCGTTCGAGAAATACGGCCCCAGGACCCGACGGTGTACCTGGCCGTGCGTGGGTCTAGCGTCCGGCACTCGAGGGCAAACTCAGAGGACTATTCGATGCCTGCCTAACGCAGGGCCGTTTTCCGCGGGTGTGGAAGGCGGGCACGATGGTCCTCTTGAGAAAAGGAGGGGGCGCCCGAGGGACTCGCCCTCCGCGTACCGGCCCATAGTGCTGTTGGACGAGGTGGCAAAGCTCTTTGAGCGTGTCATTGCCGGTCGCCTCGTCCGGCATCTGGTGGGGTCGGTCCGGATTTGGATGACAGCCAATTCGGTTTTCGCGAGGGCAGGTCCACGATACATGCGATCATGCAAGTGAAGAGGACGGCGGAGGAAAAAACTGATCGCCAGGGCGGTCGTCTTGGCGGTGTCTCTTGACATTGCCAGCGCCTTCAACACCTTGCCCTGGAGTTTGCATCAGGAGGCACTCCGGTATCACCACCAGGTGCCGAACTACCTCCAGCGCATGATCGCGTCGTATCTCTCGGGCAGGTCGGTGGCCTATAGGTGTCGAAACGCGTGGCATAGTCGCGTAGTGTCGTGCGGTGTCCGCAGGGTTCGGTTCTCGGACCGCTCCTCGCGGAACATTGGTTACGACTGGGTCCTCCGCGGGTCACTACTGCGTGGCCTCTGCGTGACTTGCTACGCCGACGACACCTTGGTGACGGCAGAGGCGGCACCTACAGGGAGTGCACCCACGTGCTACAGCGGGAGTGGCCCACGTAATTAGGTCGTATCGAAGAGCTGGGTCTCGAGTGGCCCTTAACAAGTCTGAGGCCTTGTGTTTCACACGCGGGCACTCGGAACGCCACCCTCGGGACTGCACATAATAGTGGGAGGAGTTCACATCGGCATCAAGTCCCAGATGAAATATCTGGGCTCACTGGACAGCCGATGGAACTTCGGAGTGCACTTCTAAGCTTGTGCCCGGGCTGTTGCGCGCGGCGGCCGCAGTCGGCGGCTTGCTGCCAGTCATCGGAGGTCCAGAATGCGGCTTGTCGGCGCCTGTACCTGGGCATGGTGCGCTCCATGGCGCTGTACGGGGCACCCGTGGGTGACGCTCTGAATAGCGGACAATCGCTCTTCTGCAAAGGCCCCGGAGGGCGATGGCGATCAGAGCGATCGGGGTACCACACACGGTGTCCACACGAGGCGGCGTATTATTGGCGGCGTCCTCCCGCAGGAACTGGGTGGCGAAAGTTCTCGCGTCCGTTTTCTTTTGGCGTGAGCTTGATCGCGGTGCGCCAGTTCCACAGGGGAGGGAGGTTGATGCGGCGGGGGCCGGAGCGTCGAAGGTCATGGTGCGGAGGTGGCAGCATGTGCAGCTACGACGGAACCACGACCGTAGAGGCGAACGTCAGTTCTCGTGCAGTGGCTGGACAGACGTCACTGGAGTGCTCACCTTCCGGTTGTCGCAGGTGCTTACACGGGGCATGGATGCTTCGGGGAAGTACCTGCGGAAGGGGAGCCAAACGAGAGCTGTCACCACTGTGACGGCTGCCTCAAGACACGGCCCAACACACGCTGGAGGTGTGTCCGCGTTGGAGCAGAACAACGCCGAGCACTTTGGTTCGTAGTGGGCAACGATTTGTCACTGGCGGCCGTAGTTCGCGCCATGATCGACAGTCGGAGGTGGGCAGCAGTGCAGGTGTACTGCAGAGGCGGTGATGTCCACGAAGGAGGAGGCGGAGCGAGTTCGGGAGTCAGCCGCCTCGGATCCGGTTATCCACGAACGCCGCATCGGGCGAAGACGCAGAGCGTATGCGCTCGCCATTCCGCCTGATACGACTCCGAAGGCTGCATGGGCCAGGGGAGGTCCACCCAGCTCAAAATGAGTCGGCAGGGTAGAAACGCGCCTCGTGTTCCGCGCGCTCTCCATAAAGGTTACCAACAGCCCAGGGCCCGCAAAGCGAGCCGCACTGCGCGCGGACGAATGCGTAAGCGTACCCGTATGCACAGCACTCGGTGAGCAGAAGGAACACCGTGGGGTTTAGTCGGTGCGAGTCCGACATAACCCGCTCTCGTCCCCGCGAGGGGCGGGTATGCGTGAGCATTCCCACGAAAAAAAAAAGGTTAGGTTAGGTTAGGTTAGGTTAGGTTAGGTTAGGTTAGGTTGGTTGGTTAAGGTTTGGTCCCCGGATCGAGAGGGTAGCGGGTGCTATGCACAGACTGCTGCCCAATCTCGAGGACCGAAGAGTGAAGTCCGCGCCTCTACGCTGGGGTCGCGTCCGTAGCCTTGTACAGGGCGCCCATCTGGGCGAAGAGGCTGGCCATCCGACGCTTTATGGGACGAAAATCTACAGCGTCAGAGGAGGATGGCCATACGGGTCGTACGAGGATACCGCACGGTATCGTTTGAGGCGGCGACGATCCGCAGCTCTTTCCACCTCTGGATATACTGGCGGACATGGACGCGAGGGTGTATAACCGGATTCGCGTCCTGCGCCAGGCAGTGGTGGCAGACCAGAAGAAGGCGCTCGAAGACGGTGAAACGGCGGGAACGACGCATCGCATTCGCGACGTGGCGCAAAGGCTCCGCAGGAGCAGTATGCGCGCCTGAAACGCGTCGTCGGAGCATTCCTGCCGGTCTTCGAAGCCTGGATGCAGCGACGAGGAGGAAGACTCACCTACAGACTTACGCAGGTGATCACCGGGCATGGATGCTTCGGTGATTACCAATGTGGAATCGATCGCAGGCGACATTGAGTACTTCCACTGGCGGCAGGCCGGGCTCCGCATCGCACACGCTCGCTGCTTGCCCGGCGTGGGAAGCCGAGCAGCGGGTCTTAGTCCAGTCATAGGACTGGAACCTGTCCTGCCAGCAGTCATTAACCGGCGATGCTGCGCGGGGAATCGGCGTGGAGGCCATAGCTCAGCCTGCGAAGACCGTAATGGTCGAAAGGAGCTGCGTGGACGGGAGATGGATCCTGCTCGGAGACAGGGCCGGCGCAGCGCTTTCGCACCTCGTCACGGCCTCCTATCGGTGATCCCCTACGTAAGCGGAGATTTCACGGGTCGCTGACGATCAGGTGGGGCTCCGACCGTCCAGTATGAGCGACCCCGGGGAGGACGTGGCACGACGATGGTACCGTGTCGTCGTGATAGTTCCGTGAGGAGTTCTCGGGGGTGCGATGCGCACGCCCCGGGACGAAGACTATCCCAGCGAAGCGCAGGGGGTTGCAGTTTGCGTTCCCTAACGGAATCCCACGACCCCTCGCGAGCGTTAGTGGCGGCCAGCACCGTGGGGTTTAGTCGGTGCAGTCCGTACCGCCTTACCCGCACCGAAGTGTGGAGTATGCGTAGGCCCACGCTAAAAAGGTTAGGTTAGGTTAGGTTAGGTTAGGTTAGGTTAGGTTGGGTTAGGTTAGGTTAGAGTTCTATGGCCGGCTGAGGTGGCCGCTCCGGGAGGCTCATTATGAGCTCACCTCGGGAAGCGTGTCAGTGGACTGCTGGGGGTGGAAGTGGCGGGCAGGGACCGCCTTCCCGCCCTCAGTAGCCGAGGCGGAGTCGCGGAGGAGAGGAGTGTCGGTGTTCGTTGCCGCTCCTATCTCCGCGACTCAAGCACGAAGTCGCACCGCATGATGCGGCTGTGGTGGGGCCGCGGGGAAAGAAGGAGTGTCGGTGTTTCGTTGCGCTCTCACATCCTCCGCGGCCGAGCATCAGTCGGCTTGGTGGAGCCGCAGACCAGATCCGCCGCAGGGGCTGGGTTATTAGTGCTCCTGGCCCCATGGCCTCTGGGGGCGGACTCGGGGAAGTCCGTTTCCCACCTCTGAAGGCCGAGATGGAAAGCGTCCGTGTTCCGGCGCCTTGCAGAAGAGGTGTGAGGTGGCCGC
>JAGSMU010000522.1:0-24714 GCA_029286865.1 Teinopalpus imperialis
TCCGGGAGGCTCATTATGAGCTCACCTCGGGAAGCGTGTCAGTGGACTGCTGGGGGTGGAAGTGGCGGGCAGGGACCGCCTTCCCGCCCTCAGTAGCCGAGGCGGAGTCGCGGAGGAGAGGAGTGTCGGTGTTCGTTGCCGCTCCTATCTCCGCGACTCAAGCACGAAGTCGCACCGCATGATGCGGCTGTGGTGGGGCCGCGGGGAAAGAAGGAGTGTCGGTGTTTCGTTGCGCTCTCACATCCTCCGCGGCCGAGCATCAGTCGGCTTGGTGGAGCCGCAGACCAGATCCGCCGCAGGGGCTGGGTTATTAGTGCTCCTGGCCCCATGGCCTCTGGGGGCGGACTCGGGGAAGTCCGTTTCCCACCTCTGAAGGCCGAGATGGAAAGCGTCCGTGTTCCGGCGCCTTGCAGAAGAGGTGGAGAGGGAGGATGTCCTCCCCGAAGGGAGGGCCGGCTTGCCGGTAGCGCAGGCAGGGTCGCGGAGGTGTGCAGCGTTCCCGTGGCCCCGCCATACGCGACGAAGGTGGAACACCATGGGGTTTTAGTCGGTGCGAGTCCGACGCAACCCGCCTTGCCCCGCACGGGTATCACGTAGGCATTTCCCCATGTAAAAAAAAAAAAGGGTTAAGGTTACAAAATCGCAGTGGAGTTGCCAGACCTTCTATCGGGCGCGTCCCCAGGTGGCGGATAGGGGATCGCTGCCCAGATATGGGCCGTACCAGAGGCTCGGCGCGGACCAAAACTGGCTGCAGGTTCGGGGCGTACCCTCGGTCATACGGGACCGAGAACGGCCAAGGGCCTGTGCCCCGCAGGCCGGGCCTCTTGTAGGCTCGAGTTGCTCCCAGTACCCTTCACTTGTGTGAAGGAACAGGGGAGGAGCAACGCGTGCGGTGCTGTGCCAGGCGCACTTCGGCGAAAGCCGACACCGGACAACCCGTAAGCCCAGTAGGGCCCGGGGCTCTATGGACGTACGCGCCATGGAGCCAAGAGGAAGAAAGCCTCTCTAAAAATAACCCCAATCCTAAGGTCTCCAGTGCCGATGGGATGAATGGTTGGTGGGAGTCCAGCCGTTAGCTGAGGATAGGGACCTCACCCTTCAAAGAGGAAAACATGAGGCAGTTGGAAATAAAAATCTACTGGGGTGGTACCGGCAATGCCGGAGAGTCCATCCCGGGCCTGGCCGAACTGGCCCGTCGTATCTGGGAGGCAACCCACTGCTGCGCGGTGATGCAGATGCATCTACCGCCGGTCCTGCCATCAGGGGACCAAAACGAAGGAGGAGCCGTGTCGGGGGACCAGAGGTCCCGGCGCGGAGACAGGCGTGGGCGGTTTGTTCGCCCGAGCACGCCTGCTAGTTTGTGCGGAAAGCGATGGCGGAAGGTCCGATACGTCGCTCACATCGCGACATCCGACATCCCGCAGGACATCCTAGGAAGAGGAGAGCCAAGCCTGCGACAATGATAGCCGACAAGTTTCCGGGCTGTCGCAGCCGCAGGCACGGCCTCGGAGGTCGCCCAGGACGATGACGGCATCTGGGACCCGTCGGTGGCTCAGTCAAAGACGAGGGCTAAGGCTGGCCTTCCTACTCCCGAAGATCTTGAGCGGGATATGGAAGGCAAGTCGTGACGGACCTGGGTGCTTGCATCCGGTCCTCGTTGCTAGCGGTGGACAAGGTTGCCGATAAGTCCGGCAACCTCAAAGGCACATTTGTCCATAGCCTGCGGGTGGCGACGAGGATGGTCGAGGCGGCCACCTTGGAGTTGGCGCGGAGGGTCTCCCAGCCCCCAATGTCGAAGCTCGAGCGCGAGAACGCGGAGTTGCGCTCGCAGCTCGCCGAGCTCTCGACGAAGGTGGGGAAGCTGTCGGAGGAGCTCAGCGCCCTCCGTAGCGTGAGGAATCTCAGGCAGCCATGCCTCCTCCTCGGCGGGCCCCAAGCGCCCCAAAGTCAGGAGCGCGGATGAGGCGCTCATTGAGCGCTTTGGGGCTCTTGTTGAGGCAAGGTTGGCTGCCTTTGAGGAAGATCTTCCCAGACAGGGTGATTCGCACACCATTGGGGTACGCGAGGACAGCCTACCACGAGTGCAGTACTGCCACCAGCGCATTTGGTGCAGCTAGACCCATCGCACTCGCGAAGGCCAAAAAGAAGGCTAAAGGGAAGTCTGCCCATACACCGGTGGCAGATCTACCCCAGTACCGGCACCGAGGCCTTTAATGTCGGTGGAAGTGCCCGCTAACACCTGGGCACAGGTAGCGCGGAGGGCCAAACAGCCCAAATGCAAAGGCCACGAAAGCCGCCCCCAGAGCGCCTACTACCACCCAAGGCGCGCCGCAGAGCGGAAAAAAAAAGGAGACAGGCCATACGTACCCCGTCTACAGCAGCCGTGACGGTAACCGTGCCGACTGGCTCCTCCATCACTTATGCTAAGGTGATGGAGGTAGCCAAGTCTAAAATACGCCTGGCAGACCTGGGTATCCAGACGGTCCGCCAAAACGGGCAGTGACCGGAGGTCTCTTACTGGAGATCTCTGGTCCTGACTGCACAGCCTGAAGGCGGACCAACTGGCGGCAAAACTGCGCGAGTCTCTCAGACCTGAACGTCCGTATTAGTCGCCCGATCAAATCGGGCGACGTTAGGCTGAACCTCGACGATGCCGTCACCCGAGTGAGGTCGCGGCAGCGTGGCTGAGCTGGGGGTGTTCGGTGGACGACATCAAGATCGGAGAGGTCCACCGAATGCCAATGCGTATGGAGCACATGTGGAGATGCGGTGCCCTAATGCGGCGGTGCGCAAACTGGTGGCCGCTGGGCGCGTTCGCGTGGGCTGGGGTTCTGCTCGGGTGCAGTTATTGAGCCCCAGGCCCATGCATTGCTTCCGGTGCCTGGAGAGGGCACGTTGGCAGTAGGTGCCCCAACCAAGTGAACCGGAGCACGCGCTGCTACGCGTGTGGAGAGACCGGGCACAGGGCCAAGGAGTGTAGAGCGCCTGCACTCAAATGCCCGCTGTGCTCGGATCTGGGGCGTCCCTCAAACCATCGCCTGAACGGTAAGAGGTGCGCCCCAAAGTCAAAGAGAGCGGGAGACTGATATCTTCTCCTGCCTCCACGAGCGTAGCGGTCCCGGCGGCACCCGTCGCAACCCCGAGCACTAGCTCGGGAATGGAATCTCATAGGCCTCTTCACACCCCTCAAGGTCCTCCAGAGCAACCTAAACCACTGCCGCAATGCTCAGCATTTATTTATGCAGACAGTTGCGGGTGGGGGACTATCCTGGCGTAGTAACGGAGCCTATGCCTTGCCGAACCACCCTCGCTGGTTCGGTGATGAGCTGGAGTTCCGTGGCGATCTACTGGGGTGGTGAGGTGTCCACCCTGCTCCTATTGGGAAGGGTCAGGGCTTTGTTGCAGTGCAATGGGGCACCCTGGCCATAGTTGGCTGCTACGTCTCTCCCGCGGGTCCCTCGCCGACTACGAGGTGTACCTGGATGAGGTGGCACTTTGCATTCGCAGGTGCCTCCCTCGTCCGTTGATTGTCCTGGGAGACTTCAACGCCCATTCCAGGGCGTGGGGGAATCCCAGAGACAGTCGAGGAAGACGGTGATGGAGTGGGCGGCTGGATTGGACCTCCGATTGGCTAATCGGGGGTCCGTAAGCCCGTGCGTGCGGTGGCAGGGGAGTCGGTCGTGGACCTTACATGGGCGCGACTCCCGCTGCGATGCGCATGCTGTCGGGCTGGCGGGTTGCAGAGGAGGTGGTCACGCTATCCGACCACCGCCATATTGTGTTCGATCTTGCAATCCGCCGCCCCGACGCCGAATCCAGCCACCGAGAAGGCAGCCACACGCGACGCTGGTGTCTCAAGCGGCTAGACCGAGACTTGCTCGGGGCCGCCGCCAACGTCGCGATATGGCCAGAAAGCGCCGAAGGTTCCGTCCGATCCGGATGTGGAAGCGAACTGGTTCCGGGACACGATGACGCGTATTTGTGACGCGTCGATGCCCCGGTCAGTCGCCTGGCGGGCAGTGTACTGGTGGTCGGCAGAGATCGCGGAGCTCAGGCGATCTGCTTGCGGAGACCGCCAGTACACGAGGCCCGAAAGGAGACGAGAAGACTGACTCCAAGTGAGGAAATAGCCAGACTCTACGAGGCGTATCGAGCGGCCACGAAGGCGTTGCAGGTAGCCATCTGCAACGCCAGGTCTCGGTCCTGGGAACAGCTCCTGGAGGGACTCAGCGAGGATCCGTGGGGCGTCCGTATCGGATGGTGCTAGGTAAGCTCCGTCCTGGATGCCCCGGTGACGGGAAACTCTCGATCCAGCCCTTTTGGAAGGAGTGATCAGCTCGCTCTTTCCGGTGGGCAGTCAAGTCCTCAGTACACCCCAATCTTCGTGGGAGTGGAGACGAGATGGGGGTGACCGAGCAGGAGCTGGACCGAGCCGTGAGCCGCTTGAAAGGCCGGAACACCGCGCCAGGACCCGACGGAATTCCCGGCCGGGTCTGGGTGTTGAAGTCTGGCTACCCTGAGAAACGGAGTTGGGGAGCAGCTGTTCACCAGCTGCCTCCATCTTCCCCCTCGTTCCTAGGGCCTGGAAAGAGGCCCGACTGGTCCTCTTGAAGAAGGCAGACAGAGTCGCAGATTCTCCCTCTGCGTACCGTCCCATATGCCTGTTGGACGAGGCTGGCAAGTTATTCGAGAGAATTCTTGCCACCCGTCTCAACGGGCATCTGTCGCGTGTCGGTCCCGATCTCGCCGATAACCAGTTCGGTTTCCGACGGGAGCGTTCCACCGTCGACGCAGTTATGTGCGTCCGCTCCTGTCGGAGCAGGCTGTGTCCCGGGGTGGAGTGGCGTTGGCGATTAGCCTGAACATCGTCAACGCCTTCAACTCCCTGCCCTGGGAAGCGATTAGGGGGGCACTCGTACACCATGGTGTTCCCCCCTACCTGCACGGCGTGATCGCGGACTACTTGCGCGACAGGTACATCTTGTACATGGACCGAGACGGTACGAGGATCGGAGGAGATCAAGTGTAGGGTTCCACAGGGGTCTGTGTTAGGCCCGTTGCTGTGGATCTCGCCTACGACTCTGTTCTGCGAGTCGAGCTCCCGCTGGCGTTAATGTTGTCTGCTATGCGGACGACGTTGGTGGTCGCCAGCGGGGACTCCTTCGGAAGGACCAAGGAGCTCGCCGAGCTTGGGGCGGAAATCGTCGTCGCCAAAGTCCACGAGTTGGGACTGGAGGTAGCGCCTCTCACAAGACCGAGGCGCTATGGTTCCACAAACTGCCGCGGAGCAGGAACCACCCGACTCGTGCGTCCGAGTAGGTGGGTCTGAAGTCAGAGTGGGGCGGTACATGAAGTACCTGGGCCTCACTCTGGACAGTCGCTGGGGCTTCGAAGAGCATTTCGAGCGCCTGGTCCCCCGGATCGAGAGGGTAGCGGGTGCTATGCACAGACTGCTGCCCAATCTCGGGGGACCGAGGGAGGAAGTTCGCCGCCTCTATGCCGGGGTCGTACGATCCGTAGCCCTGTACAGGGCGCCCGTCTGGGCGAAGAGGCTGGCCATCCGACGCTGTAGGACTAAGATCTACAGCGTCCAGCGTAGGATAGCCGCATACGGGTCATCCACGAGGATACCGGACGGTATCGTTTGAGGCGGCGACAATCCTGGCTCGCTTTCCACCTCTGGATATACTGGCGGACATGGACGCGAGGGTGTATCACCGAATTCGCGTCCTACGCCAAAGCGGTGGTGGCGAGCAGAAGAAGGCGCTCGAGGCGGTGAAACGGCAGGAACGACGTATCGCGTTCGCGACGTGGCGCGCACGGCTCGGTGAGGAGCGGTATGCGCGCAAACGCGTCGTCGAAGCATTCCTGCCGGTCTTCGAAGCCTGGATGCAGCGACGAGGAGGAAGACTCACCTACAGATTTACGCAGGTGATCACCGGGCATGGATGCTTCGGTGATTACCTGTGTAAGAATCGATCGCAGGCGACGGCGAATTGCTTCCACTGTGGCGGCAACGACCGAGACTCCGCATCGCACACGCTCGCAGCTTGCCCGGCGTGGGAAGACGAGCGGCGGGTCTTGGTCGGCCACATCGGATGGAACCTGTCCTGCCAGCAGTCGTGTCGGCGATGCTGAGCGGGAACCGGCGTGGAGGGCCGTAGCCTCCTTCTGCGAGACCGTAATGGTCGAAAGGAGGCTGCCGAGCGGGATAGAGAGGACCGATCCTGCTCGGAGACGGGGCCGACGCGGCGCTCGCGCCTCTTCACGGCCCTCTATTGGTGCTCCCCTACCATAAACAGGGGCCCTTCAGATTTAGCGGCGGTCGAGTGGGGGCTCCGATCGTCGAAATGATGCTGACCCGGGGAGGACGACGGCACGACGTGGTACCGTGTCGTCGTGATAGTTCCGCGAGGGTTCTGGGGTGCGATCTTCACGCACGCCCGGGACGGGCTATCCCAGCGAAGCGCAGGGGTTACGGTTGCGTTCCTTACGGAGATCCCGCGACCCCTCGCGAGCGTTAGTGGCGACCACCGTGGGGTTTTAGTCGGTGCGAGTCCGACGCAACCCCGCCCCGCCCCGCGAGGGCGGGTATGCGTAGGCATTTCCCCACGCTAAAAAAAGGTTAGGTTAGGTTACAAAATCAGCACGAAAAACGAAGACATGAAAATTTTTACAAATGGAATAAAATTACGTAATTATGAAACTAAAATAACTGATTACAACTAGACTAGAAATGGCTAAATGCGGCGCAGGATGACTGTCTAACGATTACACTGAACAAATGCTACAACAAAAACCAATTTGGAATGCTTAAGACTCTAATACACAAGATATAGGTGGTTAGGTTAGGTTAGGTTAGGTTAGGTTAGGTTAGGTTAGGTTAGAGTTAGGTTACAAAATCAGCACGAAAAACGAAGACATGAAAATTTTTACAAATGGAATAAAATTACGTAATTATGGAAACTAAAATAACTGATTACAGCTAGACTAGAAATGGCCTAAATGCGGCGCAGGATGACTGTCTAACGATTACACTGAACAAATGCTACAACAAAAAACCAATTTGGAATGCTTAAGACTCTAATACACAAAGATATAGGTGGTTAGGGTTAGGTTAGGATAGGTTAGGTTAGGTTAGGTTAGGTTACAAAATCCTTTGAAAAACGAAGACATGAAAATTTTTACAAATGGAATAAAATTACGTAATTACGAAACTAATAATAACTGATTACATCTAGACTAGAAATGGCCTAAATGCGGCGCAGGATGACTGTCTAACGATTACACTGAACAAATGCTCCAACAAAAACCAATTTGGAATGCTTAAGACTCTAATACACAAAGATATAGGTGGTTAGGTTAGGTTAGGATAGGTTAAGGTTAGAGTTAGAGTTAGGTTACAAAATCCAGCACGAAAAACGAAGACATGAAAATTTTTACAAATGGAATAAAATTACGTAATTATGAAACTAAAAATAACTGATTACAGCTAGACTAGAAATGGCCTAAATGCAGCGCAGGATGACTGTCTAACGATTACACTGAACAAATGCTACAACAAAAACCAATTTGGGATGCTTAAGACTCTAATACACAGATATAGGTGGTTAGGATTAGGTTAGGTTAGGTTAGAGTTAGGTTACAAAATCAGCACGAAAAACGAAGACATGAAAATTTTTACAAATGGAGATAAAATTACGTAATTATGAAACTAAAAATAACTGATTACAACTAGACTGAAATGGCCTAAATGCAGCTGGGATGACTGTCCTAACGATTACACTGAACAAATGCTACAACAAAAACAATTTGGAATGCTTGAACTCTAATACACAAAGATATAGGTGGTTAGGTTAGGTTAGGATAGGTTAGGTTAGAGTTAGGTTACAAAATCAGCACGAAAAACAGAAGACATGAAAATTTTTACAAATGGAATAAAATTACGTAATTATGAAACTAAAAATAACTGATTACAACTAGACTAGAAATGGCCTAAATGCGGCACAGGATGACTGTCTTACGATTAAACTGAACAAATGCTACAACTAAAACCAATTTGGAATGCTTAAGACTCTAATACACAAAGATATAGGTGGTTAGGGTTAGGGTAGGTTAGGTTAGGTTAGGTTAGGTTACAAAATCAGCACGAAAAACAGAAGACATGAAAATTTTTACAAATGGAATAAAATTACGTAATTATGGAAACTAAAAATAACTGATTACAACTAGACTAGAAATGGCCTAAATGCGGCGCAGGATGACTGTCTAGCGATTACACTGAACAAATGCTGCAACAAAAACCAATTTGGAATGCTTAAGACTCTAATACACAAAGATATATAGGTGGTTAGGTTAGGTTAGGATAGGTTAGGTTAGGTTAGGTTAGGTTACAAAATCAGCACGAAAAACAGAAGACATGAAAATTTTTACAAATGGAATAAAATTACGTAATTATGAAACTAAAAATAACTGATTACAACTAGACTAGAAATGGCTAAATGCAGCGCAGGATGACTGTCTAACGATTACTGAACAAATGCTACAACAAAAACCAATTTGGAGATGCTTAAGACTCTAATACACAAAGATATAGGTGGTTAGGTTAGAGTTAGGATTAGAGTTAGGTTACAAAATCCTTTGAAAAACGAAGACATGAAAATTTTTACAAATGGAATAAAATTACGTAATTATGAAACTAAAAATAACTGATTACAACTAAGACTAGAAATGGCCTAAATGCGGCGCAGGATGACTGTCTAACGATTACACTGAACAAATGCTACAACAAAAACCAATTTGGAATGCTTAAGACTCTAATACACACAAAGATATATAGGTGGTTAGGTTAGGTTAGGATAGGTTAGGTTAGGTTGAGTTACAAAATCCTTTGAAAAACGAAGACATGAAAATTTTTACAAATGGAATAAAATTACGTAATTATGAAACTAAAAATAACTGATTACAGCTAGACTAGAAATGGCCTAAATGCGGCGCAGGATGACTGTCTAACGATTACTGAACAAATGCTACAACAAAAACCAATTTGGAATGCTTAAGACTCTAATACACAAGATATAGGTGGTTAGGTTAGGTTAGGATAGAGTTAGGTTAGGTTAGGTTAGGTTACAAAATCAGCACGAAAAACAGAAGACATGAAAATTTTTACAAATGGAATAAAATTACGTAATTATGAAACTAAAAATAACTGATTACAACTAGACTAGAAATGGCCTAAATGCGGCTGGGATGACTGTCTAACGATTACACTGAACAAATGCTACAACAAAAACCAATTTGGAATGCCTAAGACTCTAATACACAAAGATATAGGTGGTTAGGGTTAGGTTAGGATAGGTTAGGTTAGAGTTAGGTTAGGTTACAAAATCAGCACGAAAAACAGAAGACATGAAAATTTTTACAAATGGAATAAAATTACGTAATTATGAAACTAAAAATAACTGATTACAACTAGACTAGAAATAGCTAAATGCGGCGCAGGATGACTGTCTAACGATTACACTGAACAAATGCTGCAACAAAAACCAATTTGGAATGCTTAAGACTCCTAATACACAAGATATAGGTGGTTAGGGTTAGGGTAGGTTAGGTTAGGTTGAGTTACAAAATCAGCACGAAAAACAGAAGACATGAAAATTTTTACAAATGGAATAAAATTACGTAATTATGAAACTAAAAATAACTGATTACAACTAGACTAGAAATGGCCTAAATGCGGCTGGGATGACTGTCTAACGATTACACTGAACAAATGCTACAACAAAAACCAATTTGGAATGCCTAAGACTCTAATACACAAAGATATAGGTGGTTAGGGTTAGGTTAGGATAGAGTTAGGTTAGGTTAGGTTAGGTTACAAAATCAGCACGAAAAACGAAGACATGAAAATTTTTACAAATGGAATAAAATTACGTAATTATGAAACTAAAAATAACTGATTACAACTAGACTAGAAATGGCTAAATGCGGCAGGATGACTGTCTAACAGTTACACTGAACAAATGCTACAACAAAAAACCAATTTGGAATGCTTAAGACTCTAATACAAAGATATAGGTGGTTAGGGTTAGGGTAGGTTAGAGTTAGGTTAGGTTAGGTTACAAAATCAGCACGAAAAACAGAAGACATGAAAATTTTTACAAATGGAATAAAATTACGTAATTATGAAACTAAAAATAACTGATTACAACTAGACTAGAAATGGCCTAAATGCGGCGCAGGATGACTGTCTAACGATTACTGAACAAATGCTACAACAAAAACCAATTTGGAATGCTTAAGACTCTAATACACAAAGATATATAGGTGGTTAGGGTTAGGTTAGGATAGGTTAGGTTAGGATTAGGTTAGGTTACAAAATCCTTTGAAAAACGAAGACATGAAAATTTTTACAAATGGAATAAAATTACGTAATTATGGAAACTAAAAATAACTGATTACAACTAGACTAGAAATGGCCTAAATGCGGCGCAGGATGACTGTCTAACGATTACACACTGAACAAATGCTACAACAAAAACCAATTTAGATGCTTAAGACTCTAATACACAAAGATATAGGTGGTTAGGTTAGGTTAGGTTAGCTTACAAAATCAGCACGAAAAACGAAGACATGAAAATTTTTACAAATGGAATAAAATTACGTAATTATGAAACTAAAAATAACTGATTACAACTAGACTAGAAATGGCCTAAATGCGGCGCAGGATGACTGTCTAACGATTACACTGAACAAATGCTACAACAAAAAACCAATTTGGAATGCTTAAGACTCTAATACACAAAGATATAGGTGGTTAGGTTAGGTTGAGTTAGGTTAGGATTAGGTTAGGTTAGAGTTAGGTTAGGTTACAAAATCAGCACGAAAAACAGAAGACATGAAAATTTTTACAAATGGAATAAAATTACGTAATTATGAAACTAAAAATAACTGATTACAACAAGACTAGAAATGGCCTAAATGCGGCGCAGGATGACTGTCTAACGATTACACTGAACAAATGCTACAACAAAAACCAATTTGGAATGCTTAAGACTCTAATACACAAAGATATAGGTGGTTAGGTTAGAGTTAGGTTAGGTTAGGTTAAGGTTAGGTTACAAAATCCAGCACGAAAAACGAAGACATAGAAAATTTTACAAATGGAATAAAATTACGTAATTATGAAACTAAAAATAACTGATTACAACTAGACTAGAAATGGCCTAAATGCGGCGCAGGATGACTGTCTAACGATTACACTGAACAAATGCTACAACAAAAACAATTTGGAATGCTTAAGACTCTAATACACAAAGATATAGGTGGTTAGGTTAGGTTAGGATAGGTTAGGTTAGGTTAAGGTTAGGTTACAAAATCAGCACGAAAAACGAAGACATGAAAATTTTACAAATGGAATAAAATTACGTAATTATGGAAACTAAAAATAACTGATTACAACTAGACTAGAAATGGCTAAATGCGGCTGGGATGACTGTCTAACTGTGTTTCCCCAGAAGGGTTCCCTTTGTCATGGCAGGGGGCTTAGTAACCGTGGTGTGGAGTTAACCACGGTGAAGCTAAGAGGAACCCAAATGGCCGGCCTAAGGCGCTCTAAGGCCGGCCCGGGGAGGCACCACTCCCGGGCGGGCTGGGCTTCAGGCCCACCCTGGATGCGTGTCGGTGGGCTGCGGGTGCGGATGGACGGAGTGAGGCCGTCTTACGCACCATCCGCAGCCGAGGCGGAGTCGGGAATGGGGTGGCGGTGCGAGGACTGTTAGCACCGGTACACCGCGCATCGTCATACACCTCACATCCGAGACGGAGTCGCGGAGGGAGGGTAGTGTATCTCCCTATCCTCCGCGACTCAAGCGGGGTCGCACCGCTGATGCGGCCGTGGTGGGGCCGCGGGTTCAGTGGAGGTGGTTGATCCTGCCGCTCTCCTGTCCTCCGCGGCCGAACATTGGTCGGCGGCGGAGCCTAACACCAGATCCGCCGCAGGGGCTGGGGCTTTCCTGGCCCCATGGCCTCTGGGGGCGGACTCGGGGAGTCCGCTTCCCACCTACAGAGGAGGCCGAGATGGAAGGCGCGTCCGTGTTCCGGCGCGCCCTGCCAGGAGGGGTGGAGAGGGAGATGTCCTCCCCGGAGAAGGGGCCGCCTGGTCGGCCGGCGCAGGCGGGGTCGCGGAGGTGTGCGAAAGCGTTCCCGTGACCCCGCCATACGCGACGAAGGTGGAACACCATGGGGTTTTAGTCGGTGCGAGTCCGACATAACCCACCCTTGCCCCCGCAGAAGTGGGTATGCGTAGGCATTTCCCATGTAAAAAAAAAAAAAGGTTAGGTTAGGTTAGGTTAGGTTAGGTTAGGTTAGGTTAGAGTTAGGTTAGGTTCCCCGAAGGGTTCCCGCTTTGTCGTAGCGGGGGCTTAGTAACCGTGGTGTGGAGTTAACCACGGTGAAGCTAAGAGGAACCCAAATGGCCGGCCTAAGGCGCTCTAAGGCCGGCCCGAGGGAGGTTTCCCGCTCCGGGCGGGCTGGAGCTAGACCACCCTGGATGCGTGTCGGTGGGCTGCGGGTGCGGATGGACGGAGTGAGGCCGTCTTACGCACCATCCGCAGCCGAGGCGGAGTCGGGAATGGGGTGGCGGTGCGAGGACTGTTAGCAGTACCGCGCATCGTCGCCCCACCCTCCGCATCCCGAGACGGAGTCGCGGAGGGAGGGTAGTGTATCTCCTGTCCTCCGCGACTCAAGCGGGGTCGCACCGCTGATGCGGCCGTGGTGGGGCCGCGGGTTCAGTCAGGTATTGGTTGATCCTGCCGCTCTCCTGTCCTCCGCGGCCGAACATTGGTCGGCGGCGGAGCCTAACACCAGATCCGCCGCAGGGGCTGGGGTTTCAGCCCCATGGCCTCTGGGGGCGGACTCGGGGAGTCCGCTTCCCACCTACAGAGGAGGCCGAGTTGGAGGGCGCGTCCGTGTTCCGGCGCGCCCTGCCAGGAGGGGTGGAGAGGGAGATGTCCTCCCCGGAGAAGGGCCGCCTGGTCGGCCGGCGCAGGCGGGGTCGCGGAGGTGTGCGAAAGCGTTCCCGTGACCCCGCCATACGCGACGAAGGTGGAACACCATGGGGTTTTAGTCGGTGCGAGTCCGACATAACCCACCCTTGCCCCCGCAGGTGGGTATGCGTAGGCATTTCCCCATGTAAAAAAAAAAAAAAAAGGTTGTGGCGGTCACCCGGTGAAGCTAAGAGGAACCCAAATGGCCGGCCTAAGGCGCTCTGTGGCCCGGCGGGGAGGCATTACCGCTCCGGGTGGGCTCGTAACGAGCTCGCCTCAGGAAGCGTGTCAGTGGACTGCTGGGGCGGAAGTGGCGGGCGAGGCCGCCTTCCCCGCCCTCAAGTAGCCGAGGCGGAGTCGCGGAGGGAGAGGAGTGTCGGTGTTTCGTTGCCGCTCTCCTGTCCTCCGCGACTCAAGCGGGGTCGCACCGCTGATGCGGCCGTGGTGGGGCCGCGGGGAAGAGGAGTGTCGGTGTTTCGTTGCCGCTCTCCTGTCCTCCGCGGCCGAACATTGGTCGGCGGCGGAGCCTAACACCAGATCCGCCGCAGGGGGTTGGGTTGCTAAGTGCTTTCCTGGCCCCCATGGCCTCTCGGGGGCGGACTCGGGGGAGTCCGCTTCCCACCTACAGAGGAGGCCGAGTTGGAGGGCGCGTCCGTGTTCCGGTGCGCCCTGCCAGGAGGGGTGGAGAGGGAGATGTCCTCCCCCGGAGAAGGGGCCGCCTGGTCGGCCGGCGCAGGCGGGGTCGCGGATGTGTGCGAAAGCGTTCCCGTGGCCCCGCCATACGCGACGAAGGTGGAACACCATGGGGTTTTAGTCGGTGCGAGTCCGACATAACCCACCCTTGCCCCCGCAGGTGGGTATGCGTAGGCATTTCCCCATGTAAAAAAAAAAAAAGGTTAGGTTAGGTTAGGTTAGGTTAGGTTAGGTCCCCCGATCCCCGAAGGGTTCCGCTTTGTCATGGCGGGGGCCAACAACCGTGGTGTGGAGTTAACCACGGTGAAGCTAAGAAGGAACCCAAATGGCCGGCCTAAGGCGCTTTAAGGCCGGCCAGGGAAGCCGCTCCCGGGCGGGCTGGAGCTGGGCCCGCCCTGGATGCGTGTCGGTGGGCTGCGGGTGCGGATGGACGGAGTGAGGCCGTCTTACGCACCATCCGCAGCCGAGGCGGAGTCGGGGAATGGGGTGGCGGTGCGAGGACTGTTAGCAGCGGTACCACGCATCGTCGCCCCCACCCGCTGCATCCGAGACGAAGTCGCGGAGGGAGGGAAGCGTATCTCCCTATTCTCCGCGACTCAAGCGGGGTCGCACCGCTGATGCGGCCGTGGTGGGGCCGCGGGTTCAGTGGAGTGTCGGTTGATCCTGCCGCTCTCCTGTCCTCCGCGGCCGAACATTGGTCGGCGGCGGAGCCTAACACCAGATCCGCCGCAGGGGGCTGGGGTTTTCCTGGCCCCCATGGCCTCTGGGGGGCGGACTCGGGGGAGTCCGTTTCCCACCTACAGAGGAGGTTGAGTTGGTCCGTGTTCCGGCGCGCCCTGCCAGGAGGGGTGGAGAGGGAGATGTCCTCCCCCGGAGAAGGGGCCGCCTGGTCGGCCGGCGCAGGCGGGGTCGCGGAGGTGTGCGAAAGCGTTCCCGTGACCCCGCCATACGCGACGAAGGTGGAACACCATGGGGTTTTAGTCGGTGCGAGTCCGACATAACCCACCCTTGCCCCCGCAGGCTGGGTATGCGTAGGCATTTCCCCATGTAAAGCTGCCCCCGGCCCCGAGGGTTCTCGCTTGTCGTAGCGGGGGCAATAACCGTGGCTTGGTCACCCACGGTGAAGCTAAGAGGAACCCAAATGGCCGGCCTAAGGCGCTCTAAAGAGCCGGCCCGGGGAGAGAACCGCTCCGGGCGGGCTGGAGCTGGGCCCGCCCTGGATGCGTGTCGGTGGGCTGCGGTGTGCGGATGGACGGAGTGAGGCCGTCTTACGCACCATCCGCAGCCGAGGCGGAGTCGCGGAGGGAGGGTGTATCTCCCTTTCCTCCGCGACTCAAGCGGGGTCGCACCGCTGATGCGGCCGTGGTGGGGCCGCGGGTTCAGTGGAGTGTGGCTGATCCTGCCGCTCTCCTGTCCTCCGCGGCCGAACATTGGTCGGCGGCGGAGCCTAACACCAGATCCGCCGCAGTGAGCTGGGTTTTGCCGCCGCTTTCCTGGCTCCGCGGCCTCTGGGGGCGGACTCGGGGAGTCCGCTTCCCACCTACAGAGGAGGAGGCCGAGTTGGAGGGCGCGTCCGTGTTCCGGCGCGCCCTGCCAGGAGGGGTGGAGAGGAGATGTCCTCCCCGGAGGAGGGCCGGCTTGCCGGCCAGCGCAGGCGGGGTCGCGGAGGTGTGCAGCGTTCCCGTAACCCGCCATACGCGACGAAGGTGGAACACCATGGGGTTTTAGTCGGTGCGAGTCCGGCCGCAACCCACCTGCCCCACGGGAGTGGGTATGCGTAGGCATTTCCCCATGTAAAAAGGTTAGGTTAGGTTACAGCCCCGAAGGGTTCCCGCTTTGTCGTAGCGGGGGCTTAGTAACCGTGGTGTGGAGTTAACCACGGTGAAGCTAAGAGGAACCCAAATGGCCGGCCTAAGGCGTTTAAAGGCCGGCCCGAGAACCCTTTCCGGGCGAGTTAGAGTTGAGCTCGCCCCGGATGCGTGTCGGTGGGCTGCGGGGTGCGGATGGACGGAGTGAGGCCGTCTTACGCACCATCCGCAGCCGAGGCGGAGTCGGGGGAATGGGGTGGCGGTGCGGGGACTGTTAGCAGCGGTACCACGCATCGTCGCCCCCACCCTCCGCATCCGAGACGGAGTCGCGGAGGGAGGTAGTGTATCACCTATCCTCCACTGACTCAAGCGGGAATCGCACCGCTGATGCGGCCGTGGTGGGGCCGCGGGTTCAGTGGAGTGTCGGTTGATCCTGCCGCTCTCCCTGTCCTCCGCGGCCGAACATTGGTTGGCGGCGGAGCCTATCACCAGATCCGCCGCAGGGGGCTGGGGTTGTCCTGGCCCCCATGGCCTCTGGGGGGCGGACTCGGGGGAGTCCGCTTCCCACCTACAGAGGAGGCCGAGTTGGAGGGCGCGTCCGTGTTCCGGTGCGCCCTGCCTGGAGGGGTGGAGAGGGGATGTCCTCCCCCCGGAGGAGGGCCGGCACCGGCGCCAGCACCCGAGCAGGGTCGCGGAGGTGTGCGAAAGCGTTCCCGTGACCCCGCCATACGCGACGAAGGTGGAACACCATGGGGTTTTAGTCGGTGCGAGTCCGGCAGCAACACCCTTGCCCCCGCAGGTGGGTATGCGTAGGCATTTCCCCATGTAAAAAAAAAAAAAGGTTAGGTTAGGTTACAGCCCCGAAGGGTTCCCGCTTTGTCGTAGCGGGGGCTTAACCAACCGTGGTGTGGAGTTAACCACGGTGAAGCTAAGAGGAACCCAAATGGCCGGCCTAAGGCGTTTAAAGGCCGGCCCGAGGGCGACCGCTCCCGGGCGGGCTGGAGCTGGGCCCGCCCTGGATGCGTGTCGGTGGGCTGCGGGTGCGGATGGACGGAGTGAGGCCGTCTTACGCACCATCCGCAGCCGAGGCGGAGTCGCGGAGGGAGGGTAGTGTATCTCCCTATCCTCCGCGACTCAACGAGGAGTCACCGCTGATGCGGCCGTGGTGGGGCCGCGGGTTCAGTGGAGTGTGGTTGATCCTGCCGCTCTTCCTGTCCTCCGCGGCCGAACATTGGCTGGCGGCGGAGCCTATCACCAGATCCGCCGCAGGGGCTTGGGTTTTCAGCCCCATGGCCTCTGGGGGCGGACTCGGGGAGTCCGCTTCCCACCACAGAAGGAGGCCGAGTTGGAGGGCGCGTCCGTGTTCCGGCGCGCCTTGCCTGAAGGGTGGAAGGGAGATGTCCTCCCCGGAGGAGGGCCGGCTTGCCGGCCAGCGCAGGCGGGGTCGCGGAGGTGTGCGAAAGCGTTCCCGTGGCCCGCCATACGCGACGAAGGTGGAACACCATGGGGTTTTAGTCGGTGCGAGTCCGACATAGCCCACCCTTGCCCCGCAGAAGTGGGTATGCGTAGGCATTTCCCCATGTAAAAAGGTTAGGTTACAAAATCAGCACGAAAAACGAAGACATGAAAATTTTTACAAATGGAATAAAATTGCGTAATTATGAAACTAAAAATAACTGATTACAACTAGACTAGAAATGGCCTAAATGCGGCGCAGGATGACTGTCTAACGATTACACTGAACAAATGCTACAACAAAAACCAATTTGGAATGCTTAAGACTCTAATACACAAAGATATAGGTGGTTAGGGTTAGGTTAGGATTGGTTAGGTTAGGTTAGGTTAGGTTACAAAATCAGCACGAAAAACGAAGACATGAAAATTTTTACAAATGGAATAAAATTACGTAATTATGAAACTAAAAATAACTGATTACAACTAGACTAGAAATGGCCTAAATGCGGCGCAGGATGACTGTCTAACGATTACACTGAACGAATGTTACAACAAAAAACCAATTTGGAATGCTTAAGACTCTAATACACAAATATATAGGTGGTTAGGTTAGGTTAGGTTACAAAATCAGCACGAAAAACAAAGAAATAAAATTTTTTTACAAATGGAATAAAAATACGTAATTATGAAACTAAAATAACTGATTACAACTAGACTAGAAATGGCCTAAATGCGGCGCAGGATGACTGTCTAACGATTACACTGAACAAATGCTACAACAAAAAACCAATTTGGAATGCTTAAGACTCTAATACACAAAGATATAGGTGGTTAGGTTAGGTTAGGTTAGGTTAGGTTAGGTTACAAAATCAGCACGAAAAACGAAGACATGAAAATTTTTACAAATGGAATAAAATTACGTAATTATGAAACTAAAAATAACTGATTACAACTAGACTAGAAATGGCTAAATGCGGCGCAGGATGACTGTCTAACGATTACACTGAACAAATGCTACAACAAAAAACCAATTTGGAATGCTTAAGACTCTTATACACAAAGATATAGGTGGTTAGGTTTAGGTTAGGTTAAGTTAGGTTAGGTTACAAAATCAGCACGAAAAACGAAGACATGAAAATTTTTACAAATGGAATAAAATTACGTAATTATGAAACTAAAAATAACTGATTACAACTAGACTAGAAATGGCCTAAATGCGGCGCAGGATGACTGTCTAACGATTACACTGAACAAATGCTACAACAAAAAACCAATTTGGAATGCTTAAGACTCTTATACACAAAGATATAGGTGGTTAGGTTTAGGTTAGGTTAAGGTTAGGTTAGGTTACAAAATCAGCACGAAAAACGAAGACATGAAAATTTTTACAAATGGAATAAAATTACGTAATTATGAAACTAAAATAACTGATTACAACTAGACTGAAATGGCCTAAATGCGGCGCAGGATGACTGTCTAACAGATTACACTGAACAAATGCTACAACAAAAACCAATTTGGAATGCCTAAGACTCTAATACACAAAGATATAGGTGGTTAGGTTAGGTTAGGATAGGTTAGGTTAGGTTAGGTTAAGGTTACAAAATCAGCACGAAAAACGAAGACATGAAAATTTTTACAAATGGAATAAAATTACGCAATTATGAAACTAAAATAACTGATTACAACTAGACTGAAATGGCCTAAATGCGGTGCAGGATGACTGTCTAACGATTACACTGAACAAATGCTACAACAAAAACCAATTTGGAATGCTTAAGACTCTTATACACAAAGATATAGGTGGTTAGGTTAGGTTAAGGTTAGGTTAGGTTAGAGTTAGGTTACAAAATCAGCACGAAAAACGAAGACATGAAAATTTTTACAAATGGAATAAAATTGCGTAATTATGAAACTAAAATAACTGATTACAACTAGACTAAGAAATGGCCTAAATGCGGCGCAGGATGACTGTCTAACGATTACACTGAACAAATGCTACAACAAAAACCAATTTGGAATGCTTAAGACTCTTATACACAAAGATATAGGTGGTTAGGGTTAGGATAGGTTAGGTTAGAGTTAGGTTAGGTTACAAAATCAGCACGAAAAACGAAGACATGAAAATTTTTACAAATGGAATAAAATTACGTAATTATGAAACTAAAATAACTGATTACAACTAGACTAGAAATGGCCTAAATGCGGCGCAGGATGACTGTCTAACGATTACACTGAACAAATGCTACAACAAAAACCAATTTGGAATGCTTAAGACTCTAATACACAAAGATATAGGTGGTTAGGTTAGGTTAGGATAGAGTTAGGTTAGGTTACAAAATCAGCACGAAAAACGAAGACATGAAAATTTTTACAAATGGAATAAAATTGCGTAATTATGAAACTAAAATAACTGATTACAACTAGACTAGAAATGGCCTAAATGCGGCGCAGGATGACTGTCTAACGATTACACTGAACAAATGCTGCAACAAAAACCAATTTGGAATGCCTAAGACTCTAATACACAAAGATATAGGTGGTTAGGTTAGGTTAGGATAGGTTAGGTTAGGTTAGGTTAGGTTAGGTTACAAAATCAGCACGAAAAACGAAGACATGAAAATTTTTACAAATGGAATAAAATTACGTAATTATGAAACTAAAATAACTGATTACAACTAGACTAAAAATGGCCTAAATGCGGCGCAGGATGACTGTCTAACAGTTACACTGAACAAATGCTACAACAAAAACCAATTTGGAAGGCTTAAGACTCTAATACACAAAGATATAGGTGGTTAGGTTAGGTTAGTATAGGTTAGGTTAGGTTACAAAATCAGCACGAAAAACGAAGACATGAAAATTTTTACAAATGGAATAAAATTACGTAATTATGAAACTAAAATAACTGATTACAACTAGACTAGAAATGGCCTAAATGCGGTGCAGGATGACTGTCTAACGATTACACTGAACGAATGCTACAACAAAAACCAATTTGGAATGCCTAAGACTCTAATACACAAAGATATAGGTGGTTAGGTTAGGTTAGGTTAGAGTTAGGTTAGGTTAGGTTACAAAATCAGCACGAAAAACGAAGACATGAAAATTTTTACAAATGGAATAAAATTACGTAATTATGAAACTAAAATAACTGATTACAACTAGACTAGAAATGGCCTAAATGCGGCGCAGGATGACCGTCTAACGATTACACTGAACAAATGCTACAACAAAAACCAATTTGAATGCTTAAGACTCTAATACACAAAGATATATAGGTGGTTAGGTTAGGTTAGGATAGAGTTAGAGTTAGGTTAGGTTAGGTTACAAAATCAGCACGAAAAACGAAGACATGAAAATTTTTACAAATGGAATAAAATTACGTAATTATGAAACTAAAATAACTGATTACAACTAGACTAGAAATGGCCTAAATGCGGCAGGATGACTGTCTAACGATTACACTGAACAAATGCTACAACAAAAAATCAATTTGGAATGCTTAAGACTCTAATACACAAAGATATAGGTGGTTAGGTTAGGTTAGGGTAGGTTAGGTTACAAAATCAGCACGAAAAACGAAGACATGAAAATTTTTACAAATGGAATAAAATTACGTAATTATGAAACTAAAAATAACTGATGACAACTAGACTAGAAATGGCTAAATGCGGCGCAGGATGACTGCCTAACGATTACACTGAACGAATGCTACAACAAAAACCAATTTGGAATGCTTAAGACTCTAATGCAAAGATATAGGTGGATTTAGGGTTAGGTTAGGTTAGGTTAGGTTAGGTTACAAAATCAGCACGAAAAACAGAGACATGAAAATTTTTACAAATGGAATAAAATTACGTAATTATGAAACTAAAAATAACTAATTACAACTAGACTGAAATGGCCTAAATGCGGCGCAGGATGACTGTCTAACGATTACACTGAACAAATGCTACAACAAAAACCAATTTGGAATGCTTAAGACTCTTATACACAAAGATATAGGTGGTTAGAGGTTAGGATAGGTTAGAGTTAGGTTAGGTTAGGTTACAAAATCAGCACGAAAAACGAAGACATGAAAATTTTACAAATGGAATAAAATTACGTAATTATGAAACTAAAAATAACTGATTACAACTAGACTAGAAATGGCCTAAATGCAGTGCAGGATGACTGTCTAACGATTACACTGAACAAATGCTACAACAAAAACCAATTTGGAATGCTTAAGACTCCTAATACACAAAGATATAGGTGGTTAGGGTTAGGTTAGGATAGGTTAGGTTAGGTTAGGTTAGGTTACAAAATCAGCACGAAAAACGAAGACATGAAAATTTTTACAAATGGAATAAAATTACGTAATTATGAAACTAAAAATAACTGATTACAACTAGACTAGAAATGGCCTAAATGCGGCGCAGGATGACTGTCTAACGATTACACTGAACAAATGCTACAACAAAAAACCAATTTGGAATGCCTAAGACTCTAATACACAAAGATATAGGTGGTTAGGGTTAGGTTAGGATAGGTTAGGTTAGGTTAGGTTAGGTTACAAAATCAGCACGAAAAACGAAGACATGAAAGGTACACATAGTGGAATAAAATTACGTAATTATGAAACTAAAAATAACTGATTACAACTAGACTAGAAATGGCCTAAATGCGGTGCAGGATGACTGTCTAACGATTACACTGAACAAATGCTACAACAAAAAACCAATTTGGAATGCTTAAGACTCTAATACACAAAGATATAGGTGGTTAGGGTTAGGTTAGGATAGGTTAGATTAGGTTAGGTTAGGTTAGGTTAGGTTACAAAATCAGCACGAAAAACGAAGACATGAAAATTATTACAAATGGAATAAAATTACGTAATTATGAAACTAAAAATAACTGATTACAACTAGACTAGAAATGGCTTAAATGCGGCGCAGGATGACTGTCTAACGATTACACTGAACAAATGCTACAACAAAAACCAATTTGGAATGCTTAAGACTCCTAATACACAAAGATATAGGTGTTTAGGTTAGGTTAGGATAGGTTAGGTTAGGTTAAGGTTGGGTTACAAAATCAGCACGAAAAACGAAGACATGAAAATTTTACAAATGGAATAAAATTACGTAATTATGAAACTAAAATAACTGATTACAACTAGACTAGAAATGGCCTAAATGCGGCGCAGGATGACTGTCTAACGATTACACTGAACAAATGCTACAACAAAAACCAATTTGGAATGCTTGAGACTCTAATACACAAAGATATAGGTGGTTAGGTTAGGTTAGGATAGGTTAGGTTAGGTTAGGTTAGGTTACAAAATCAGCACGAAAAACGAAGACATGAAAATTTTACAAATGGAATAAAATTACGTAATTATGAAACTAAAATAACTGATTACAACTAGACTAGAAATGGCTAAATGCGGCGCAGGATGACTGTCTAACGATTACACTGAACAAATGCTACAACAAAAACCAATTTGGAATGCTTAAGACTCTAATACACAAAGATATAGGTGGTTAGGTTAGGTTAGGATAGGTTAGGTTAGGTTAGGTTAAGGTTACAAAATCAGCACGAAAAACGAAGACATGAAAATTTTACAAATGGAATAAAATTACGTAATTATGAAACTAAAATAACTGATTACAACTAGACTAGAAATGGCCTAAATGCGGCGCAGGATGACTGTCTAACGATTACACTGAACAAATGCTACAACAAAAAACAATTTGGAATGCTTAAGACTCTAATACACAAAGATATAGGTGGTTAGGTTAGGTTAGGTTAGGTTACAAAATCAGCACGAAAAACGAAGACATGAAAATTTTACAAATGGAATAAAATTACGTAATTATGAAACTAAAATAACTGATTACAACTAGACTAGAAATGGCCTAAATGCGGCGCAGGATGACTGTCTAACGATTACACTGAACAAATGCTACAACAAAAACCAATTTGGAATGCCTAAGACTCTAATACACAAAGATATAGGTGGTTAGGTTAGGTTAGGATAGGTTAGGTTAGGTTAAGGTTAGGTTAGGTTACAAAATCAGCACGAAAAACGAAGACATGAAAATTTTACAAATGGAATAAAATTACGTAATTATGAAACTAAAATAACTGATTACAACTAGACTAGAAATGGCCTAAATGCGGCGCAGGATGACTGTCTAACGATTACACTGAACAAATGCTACAACAAAAACCAATTTGGAATGCTTAGAACTCTAATACACAAAGATATAGGTGGTTAGGTTAGGTTAGGTTAGGTTAGGTTAGGTTAGGTTAAGGTTACAAAATCAGCACGAAAAACGAACATGAAAATTTTACAAATGGAATAAAATTACGTAATTATGAAACTAAAATAACTGATTACAACTAGACTAGAAATGGCCTAAATGCGGCGCAGGATGACTGTCTAACGATTACACTGAACAAATGCTACAACAAAAACCAATTTGGAATGCTTAAGACTCTAATACACAAAGATATAGGTGGTTAGGTTAGGTTAGGTTAGGTTACAAAATCAGCACGAAAAACGAAGACATGAAAATTTTACAAATGGAATAAAATTACGTAATTATGAAACTAAAATAACTGATTACAACTAGACTAGAAATGGCCTAAATGCGGCGCAGGATGACTGTCTAACGATTACACTGAACAAATGCTACAACAAAAACCAATTTGGAATGCCTAAGACTCTAATACACAAAGATATAGGTGGTTAGGTTAGGTTAGGTTAGGTTAGGTTAGGTTAGGTTAGGTTACAAAATCAGCACGAAAAACAAAGAGAAACACAGCCTGAAGTTCCTTAGAACAAGAATAATGACACTTAACTAAATATATAATTTTAGTCTTAAAACGATGATGTCCATATATTGATATCAATCATGAAGATATCTTCTAGTTACTGCAACAGATGACATTTACTGCGCGGTGCCAAATTATAGTGCTCTTTGGTAGAATAAACTGTTAGAAACACGTTTAAAGAAAAGAGTTAGTAATATTAGCTGAAGGTTGTTGTTGTTATGTTATTCTAAAATTTATCCAAACAAAAATATTACATGATAATATTAAAGCGCTACGCCTTTAGAAGATATTAATTTCTATCACCACGTGCGTTAATAATAAAATATGATGAGTATGTACCAATTTTGCAAAGAATCACAATGCAGATGCGTTGTCACCCTTTGGGATCGCGATGGAATGTCTGGTCACCAGTAATAAAGGTCTATGTATCCTTGCACTCACCAGACTAAACACAGCAGCAATTCAGGTTATTATTTTACGCTGCATTCTCAGAGGGCGAGCGTCCACCACGGTAGATTTTGACCCATTCATTCTGCTGGTAGTGGCGTCCAAACTGCAGCGTAGATTTACCATAATTCGAAGCGCCAAATCACGATACTGAGCCACCTGCTTTGGATCGACTTCCCACGAACTTGCATATGTCGCTCCATCCATTGGCGGTCATCCCATACTGCAACTGCATGTCCGAGGTTGCCACTCATTGGCCTTTACTGCCCTAGGTAGACCACATTGCCTTTAAAGCTTACTGACCTTTTGAGCTATAGCCTCAGTTCTCCTGTTCTACTACGGATGTCTAAAAAATAACTCTGAGATGCTAAAAAGGTTAGGTTTAGGATAGGTTAGGTTAGGTTACAAAATCAGCACGAAAAACGAAGACATGAAAATTT